>JAWNNL010000641.1:3207500-3668240 GCA_035045005.1 Liodrosophila aerea | reverse complement strand
AAGATGCGTGAATCAGCTTTGTAATTCCTATGACAAGCGGCTCTCTCTCTTGAACTAACTATTACACACCTAACATTATTGTACAACTGTGAATTCTATTAACCATTAGCTTGAGAGTGGGTTATTGTGAATGTATTATCCTTCCACCTGACTGCAGATATAATATGAATTCTTTGTGCGCACATAAAGGCCTAGTCTTAGTCCCCTTCCTAGTACTTATGATTGCATGTGAGATAAATGATTATGACGAAGCTGAATGAATGACTTAATGGCTGATTACAGATTTTACAGATACCAAAAACTTACCTTTGGCGCTGAGTTTCCGTTTTGGCATGGAACTGGCAGTTTTGCTGTCCGGCGCACTGAGTCGACCGCTGTTTACGCTACGCTTTAGGCTCTGATCAGATCGACGTTCACGTGTATTGGCTATGTTGGCAGTTACGGGCTGGTCAGCGCTCTTTTTGGCTACATTCTTGCTACTATTGGCACCGTTGTTGTCCTGTGCATCTGACGTTGCTGCAGCAGGAGCGGCTGCGGTAAGAGCATTGGCGCGTTTTAGATTTGCTGGCATGCGTTTCGGCGGCTGCATGGTGCTCGATGAGCTACCCGTCGAGGTAGTTGCTGTATCATTGCTGCTATTGGGTGCCAATTTTTGAGGCGATTTATGCTTGAGATCGTCCTGCTTCTTATGCATACCCACATCCAGCCAGTATTTCAGTTGTGCTTCGCGTTGCCGCTGCATTAGTTCCTGACCGGCGGCATATTTGCTCAGCAATCCCTGAAGCTTCTGTACTGTCTTGTATACTGTTTCTGCAGCAATAAGTCCGTAATCGAAAAGTGAACACATATGCAGTATGAAATTGCGATAGAGATTCTTGCGAACAATTTCATGACCTTTGGCATCCAAGAACATTTCGCAGGCCAATGGAAGCTGGCAGTCACCTACGAAACCATGTCGCATTACATGCAAATTCCATAGTTTCATAAGCTCCTTTTCGCCCTCGTTCACATCAGAGAATTCATCGATCATTTGTATGGTTTTTTGGCGCAACCAAAGTGGATCACTCTCACCCTCCGAGTCAATATCCAGCTCCTTGGGATGAACAGGCAAACAGGTTTCCGTGTGGTGATATAATCTGCAGCGCATAATTTAAAACAGTTTTATATTATTTGCAATTACGATTACCATGACAATTATTTATATTCACCTGTTGTGTCCAGTTATGTAGGAACGCTGATTACTAATGTCATCTTCGTCCAACTCCAGGAATTCATCTAAGCAGGTCTTTTGGCGCCGGGGTCGACACACCATCAGGCTGGTGACTGAAGTACGTCTAACCGGTCCGCATGTACGTGCGAACGATGAGCCGGACGGACCGGCCAGATCATAGGGCGACCCAGCATAGGATCCATCGTAAGCATCATTAATGGTTACATCAATGCGGGCCCCACTGCCTGCCGGCTGGTATGTGAAATTGAAGCGAGCGTGGCAAAGTTTTAGGTGCTTGAGAAGCGCATACAAACGAAGGCAATCCAATCCGCACCAGGGGCAATTGAGCTCCTGTGTATACTCGGTTTGCTGTCGCGTGTTGTTGCTGTACATAAAATTATAAACAATTTGTGTGTGCTCCGGGGTGGCCTTGTTGACAAGGCAGCTCTTTAAGCCATTAAAATTGTTGTTGTTATTGTTATTATTGTTGTTGTTGTTAATATGAGTAAGCTCAGACTCTACATCCAAATGCTGTACATAGCGCTGCAGCTCTGGCGCCGCTATAATGTCGGGCAACTGCTCGTTGGACAGGGTCAAATGAAATTTCAGCATTGGGCTCTGCTGATACACATCGTAGGTAAGCGAAAGTGGAATGTAGCTGTCAGGCATTGTCTCCCAGGTGCATTTCTTTGGTGAGAACGACTTAATGCTAGACGAATTCAGTGGCTGCAGCATTGCCTCGTACTCGCCCTCCGTGATGAAACCACTGCTTTTCTCATACAGTATCAATTCGGAGCCATACATCTTCTCATTAGAGCGTGAACGTTTGCTTGGCGGGGTAGCTGTTGGCGCAAAACATAAACAATTCGATGGAGGATTGTCAGGAATAAAACACATTGAACACATTCGACACATACCAGAGTTCTCATCATTTAGCGCTTGCGGCTGCATTTTAATGCGAAAGAGCAGTTTGTAAAGCGTATGCTGCTCACCCATAGGCCGCATTGCTTGAAGAGGTATGCTGATCGTGGCATGCTCTCCGATCTCGCCCTTGGGATTGTAAACAATTTGTGAGGTCTTACTGAGTAGCTCCTGGAACTCCAGTGTGCTATCCTTGCGTTTGCTGCGTGTTATCTTATACAGTGTAGTCTCCACACAGACCATTTCACCTGCCTCACACAGCGGTGGATCCTGACCCTGTCGCGGGATCTGACCCAACAGCTCTTCGGTGTCTTGGGTTTTATGCTTCTCGTGCAGCGAATCGTAGATAACATGGAGATAATTTTGAGATACAGCCTCAGACTTATGTGTAATGGTATCCAATATGGAATCGATTTTAAAATTGGCCCGTTTTTTGTTGTTCCTGGACATGCGCTCTTTCATATAGCTCAGCGTCCGATTTAGAAAAATGGGCTGAAAGCAATAGTTTATTTATCAACCATATTTCTGTATAGGACAAATAATAAATACTCTTGTGCTGAACTCACGTTTGTCTCATGCCGATTGCGTAGATACCGATAGATCTGTGTGGGTTCTGTAATGTAAGTCATTAGTATTTTGTTATATTTCAAATGTTATTAACCAACTTTCAAATGCTTGCAAAAAGAGTTCCTGCTCTTGCTGATGTCCATTTAATTTTGCTTGTGTTTCCTGTGTAACTGCTGTAGGTGCTCCTGCGGCCGCTGGCGCTGCCAACGCCTCATTTGTTGTCGCTGTTGTGGTTGTTGCATCAACACCATATTGACCATTTCCATTGTTCAGACCATTTACACTGTTAACAGAAGTAATGCCAACATCTTCTAGAGTGTCCTTTTCACGTTTTTTCGTTGGTGCCATGGTGGGGAAGGAGAGCGTGAAGTCGGACAGTTATACACCTCAGCCGTTGTACAAACGCGCCGCTACCGCTTGCAACAGACGAGCGAACTCAGGCAGACACAGACACGCACACACACACACACACGCGCGCAAACTGTCTGGGCGCAGTGTTGTTGCAATTTTAGCAAACAAATTAGTGTTGAACGTGTTTTTAGTACATGGCTATTTAGTTATTTTACACTTATTTACTCCATGAATTTTTGTTTATCTTTTATGTAGGATTGTATGTCTTGCTGTTTTTCTTTTCGGCGCGAAATCTCTTGCTTTGTTTCAGCGTTCTAGATGTCATTACGAGCACCATGAAACGGTACGACTGCATGACACTCCAAACAAAAATGTTTCATAGTAGCCTTTATTGCCTAAATAATTATTGAGTTTTACTTTTTTTATGGTATTTAATTGGTAAATTTATTAATAACCCAATAATAAGTAATAATATTAATATTATTTCGCAACAGAAAAACGTGTGGTGTATTTGCCTTAAAAATTAGGTACGACCAAATATGACAATTAAGAGCATCTGGCAACGCTGTTTTATTATGAGAAACATTTTGATTTAATGCAGTTAATCGATACTGAAAATGAGTCAACGTATATATTTGAGAAATTATTATTATTATTAATATTATTATTATTATATTTATAGGAATGTGTTTTATATTAATTGAATTAAAATTTGCGCTTAACAATTAAAACGATATATCTGAGAAACATATCGATATTAGCCGAAATCTGCAAACTTCGATAACATCGATATTGACTTGACATCATCGTTGTACCAGCACTAAGCACACTTTTTTGTCGCAGTAAGTCATCTGTATTATATTTTTCTAAACAAAGTGCTTAATTAACTAATGAGTTATTCCTTGTAATCAGTTCGCAATTTACTCTGTGTAGGTGCATTATCTAAAATAAGTTGATGCATAAATATCCCTTTTCACATTAAAAGGCTTTCCATACACGCATACGTGCAGACAGTTTTAACTTAATAATACATATGTATACATGAATGTACAGCACATTACTTCATGGTACTAGCCGGCATCTGGTTTAATATTTGACAAATACTGATTATCCTTTCGTAGGTAGCAATCAAAATGGACAAAAACAGCGCGGCACTCTATAAAAAAATGCAAGCTGAGATTGAGTCATACCAGACTCTACAAAAATGTAAGTACTTTGGAAAGTCAAAAATATTTCAATTATTGATGAATTTATCGTTGCCACAGCTTGCGTCAAAGTGGTGAAGCAGCGTGCGCTTTTGGAAAGCCAGCTAAATGAAAACAAATGTGTACTAGAGGAACTGAACCTGCTGGGGCCAGACAACAAAGTCTATAAATTATTTGGACCCGTGTTGGTCAAACAAGAGCTGGAAGATTCTCGAACAAAACGTTGGCAAACGCATAGAATACATTTCAAAGGAATTGAAGAGCTCAACAGATACCCTGGAAAATATGTATGTCATGCAACAACAAAATGCAATAGCTATAACTCTTATCTATCACAATATATATTTCAGGGAAAAGGATTTGTTAAAACATCGTGAGGCAGTTTCCAAGTACCAACAACAGTGGCAGGTTGCTGCAGCCATGAAATAGTAATCGAGGAGCCCCTTACTATTAATTTCACTTGCGATTGTTTAAATTTACATTGAATACATTGAAATGGAACACATTAAAAAAATCATTATAATGCATTTGCTTTATGGACACCTCTTGCATTAGAGTAAGTTATATCGATACCACAAATTGAGTTGTTTGATTTAAACGGCAGGAGTGTAAGGTTTTGTTTGGAAATTTCAGCGATTTAGCTGAAAGAATCATCGATCCAGCTTTTAATATAGGGATTCCTGAAACTGATTTTGATTTGCTTTTGATTTGATTTTGATTATGACAATCAGCTGTTCGCAGCTGTTCCATACAAAATTTTGTGTGTGACCAAAGAAAGTACAGAAATGACGGTCACACTAAAAGTTTTAGCATAATCAGCTCAGAAGCTGATTTTGATTTTGATTCTCTTGCTGTGAGACCGTTCACCCTTATGTGACCGTTTACTATGTAGAAAACTAGTGGCAACACTTGGTGTTTATTACAGCTATTTGAAAATGGAATACTTTGTAAGCATTCTGCAATTTTATAATAAATTACTGAATTATTTAAAGTTTTAAATATGTTTTAGAATTTGAAGAGAAAGAGGAACAGTGTCTTGGCAAGGTTGCCAGATGTTCTGAAAATCATAAGCAAATCAAAATCAAATCAGTGCGCAAAAAAGGTCATTCCGTCAACTGATTTTGATTATCTTAAAGCAAATCAAAATCAAATCAAAATCAGTTTCAGGAATCCCTATAATATAGGGATTCCTGAAACTGATTTTGATTTGATTTTGATTTGCTTTTAGATTAATCAAAATCAGTTGACGGAATGACCTTTTTTGCGCACTGATTTGATTTTGATTTGCTTATGATTTTCAGAACATCTGGCAACCTTGCCAAGACACTGTTCTTCTTTCTCTTCAAATTCTAAAAAATATTTAAAACTTTAAATAATTCAGTAATTTATTATAAAATTGCAGAATGCTTACAAAGTATTCCATTTTCAAATAGCTCTTATAAACACCAAGTGTTGCCACTAGTTTTCTACATAGTAAACGGTCACACAAGGGTGAACGGTCTCACAGCAAGATAATCAAAATCAAAATCAGCTTCGGAGCTGATTATGCTAAAACTTTTAGTGTGACCGTCATTTCCGTACTTTCTTTGGTCACACACAAAATTTTGTATGGAACAGCTGCGAACAGCTGATTGTCATAATCAAAATCAAATCAAAATCAAATCAAAATCAAATCAAAATCAGTTTCAGGAATCCCTATAATATCTAGCAAATTTTAATTTTATGTACCAGGGTTTAAGCATCGTCACAATTAAATAAATCGAGTTGGGTAACGGCACCTTTGCTATCGATGATTAATGAATATCGATACCGGCATGCCATTTCGAATTCGACTGTTGCACGGGGTAGTGTGTGTGTGTGTGTGTTTCTTGTTTATTATTAAATATTAATTACAATTATAAATTGTGTACGCATTGTGGCATGGCAGTAAAACTATACAATTTATTCGCAGAAAAACTTAAACGTTTAAAGAACGCATGAATGCATGCATGTGTGCAAATATAAAATACAAAGAGGTTAGTGGTTAGCTGTAGTTGATTGCAATTTGAGCCCCATTGAATTGTTGATGAAAGCCGATCCTCTTAACACTTGCCATTCGATGGCGCTTTGGGGCGACAGATCTTGCTACGGCCATTTGCACCATAAACAATGTTGCACGAAAAGGTGAAGTAACCGCACGTCGATGACTTTGTATAGTAAGTGGACTGGAAGTTTTTATTTTCCTGCGGTGGACTCTTTGAGTTGTCCATGCTGCCAGTCACTGACTTGGTTACTGTCACATAGCTGTCAGGTGCACGTGGCTTGTTGGCGACGCCATTGGGTGTCTTGGGCGCATCATCTTCCTCTGCGCTAATATTCACCTTCTTGTCAGCATTATGCAGCTCCAGAGCTTTGGTATGGAATTTCTTTTCCACATTGACTGTACCACGAAAACCGCTGGGCACTGACTCAGTGGTAGTGCGTACAGGATAGCTATTGATACGTCCATTTTGGTTCTGGACCACACGATATTGTGCTCCACTCGGGTTGGCCACTACAGCCTGTTGCTTTTGAGTAGGTGAAGTTTGCGCAAAGGTCATTGGTGCTGGTGCCTCAGGTGTTGCTGGCTCTGAAGTCTTAACTTGACTACCGGAGGTGGGGAGGTCTTCAAGTTTGACAGGCTTTTCATTGGAATTGTAGTAGTCATCCTCATCGTATTCGTCATAGCGCTCATCACCATCATCCGCTTCATCTTCATCCGCTGTGGTAGGCAGAGGCTGATCAATTTTATTGCCTTCGTCTTTCTCCTCCCGGCTGGACTTTGTGGATTTAAGCTGTAACTCTGGTATTCTATCTGACTCGGCTGTGAGTGATGGTCCGCTGAAGACGGCATCAACACGATCGGTAACCCTGAAAGTATATTGCACATGTTATCATTGGACTGCTATACTCGTGCAGTTAATACTAACGCATTTCCAGTGTTGCCAAACTGGCTGATTGTGTTGAAGAGCTCTCTGTTCTGTTCACGATAAGTGGCAACCTGTTCTTTGGTGCCCGAAGCGGATTGTGCAGCACCATGATATGAGACACCAAAGCTGTATACGAATTATTAGTTAGACAAGACACAAAATTTAAGGACCATGTCTACACTAACCTGGATGTTCCGTGTATTTGAGACTGACTCTGGCCCGAATGTGCGCCTGATTGTGCCGAAGCTTGACCACCACCTGATGCTGCCACCGAGTTATTGTCCTGACCAGGACGGAAACCTATTTGAGCCTGTGATGATGTCTGACCTGGTCCACTAGACTGAGCATCGGCTAGACCACCCTTATCGTTGGCCTGTACCTCGCTCTGGCTCTGGTGTATAATACCGCCGCTTTGTGAAGATGCTTTGGTACCGCCGTCCTTTCCATTAAGTTGAACTTGCGCTTGAGACTGCGATGGGCCTCCAGACCCTTGTGACTGACTCATAGCTCCATCTGCATTACCAGTCACTTGTGCACTTGCAGCACGGTCCGCGTCAGAGGTCATTGCGCTTGCACTAAACGAGCTGCCAGTGCTGTAGGTGCCAGAGACTTGTGTCTTTGCTGTACCACCATTCTTTTTGCCTTGAGCACTAGCCGACGCTTGTCCATCACCAATAGCTGATTCAGCCTGTGAGAAGGCATCATCCACTCCTCCAACGCCGGGCACTCCTGTAAAGTATATTATTTAGAATATTGTTCTGAATATGATGTGAATCATAATTACCAACACCACCGGCGGGGGAAAGAGCAGTTCCTCCACCAGTACCAGTGGCACCAGGAACACCTAAAGCATAAAGATGTGAATGCATACATAGGAATTTAGCTATAAATTATTTACCACCACCGGAAATTAGGGCGCTTCCTGGACCTGTTGTATAACGTCCAGGAGCATCAATTAGGCGTCCAGGTTGTCCTCCGCCAGTTGCCTGTCCATATCCAGGTTGTCCCACAGCTCCAGGTTGAGCTCCATATCCTGGTTGACCCAGAACACTGCCGGGTTGAGTACCATATCCCGGTTGGCCACCGCCAATTCCGGGCTGTCCTCCCAATCCAGGTTGTGTGCCATATCCAGGTTGACCACCACTAGTTCCAGGTTGTCCTCCCACTCCGGGTTGTGCTCCGTATCCGGGTTGGCCACCACCAAGACCAGGCTGTCCTCCCAATCCAGGTTGTGAGCCATATCCAGGTTGACCACCACTAGTTCCAGGTTGTCCTCCCACTCCGGGTTGTGCTCCGTATCCGGGTTGGCCACCACCAACTCCCGTTTGTACACCATATCCCGGTTGGCCACCTCCAAGACCGGGTTGTCCTCCCACTCCAGGTTGTGCACCGTATCCAGGTTGACCACCACCAAGACCGGGCTGTCCTCCCAATCCAGGTTGTGTGCCATATCCAGGTTGACCACCACTAGTTCCAGGTTGTCCTCCCACTCCAGGTTGTGCTCCGTATCCGGGTTGGCCACCACCAACTCCCGTTTGTACACCATATCCCGGTTGGCCACCTCCAAGTCCGGGCTGTCCTCCCACTCCAGGTTGTGCACCGTATCCATGTTGGCCACCACCAATTCCTGGCTGTCCACCCAATCCAGATTGTTGTGTGCCGTATCCAGGTTGACCACCACTAGTTCCAGGTTGTCCTCCCACTCCTGGTTGTGCTCCGTATCCGGGTTGGCCACCACCAACTCCCGTTTGTACACCATATCCTGGTTGGCCACCACCAATTCCGGGCTGTCCTCCTACTCCGGGTTGTGTGCCATATCCAGGTTGACCACCACTGATTCCAGGTTGTCCTCCCACTCCGGGTTGAGCTCCATATCCGGGTTGGCCACCTCCAAGTCCGGGCTGTCCTCCCACTCCAGGTTGTGTACCGTATCCAGGTTGACCACCACCAATTCCGGGTTGTCCTCCCAATCCAGACTGTTGTGTGCCGTATCCAGGTTGACCACCACTAGTTCCAGGTTGTCCTCCCACTCCTGGTTGTGCTCCGTATCCGGGTTGGCCACCACCAATTCCCGTTTGTACACCATATCCCGGTTGGCCACCACCAATTCCGGGCTGTCCTCCTAATCCGGGTTGTGTGCCATACCCAGGTTGACCCCCACTGATTCCAAGTTGTCCTCCCACTCCGGGCTGAGCTCCATATCCGGGCTGGCCACCTCCAAGCCCGGGCTGTGCTCCCACTCCAGGTTGCGTACCGTATCCAGGTTGGCCACCACCAATTCCTGGCTGTCCACCCAATCCAGACTGTTGTGTGCCATATCCAGGTTGACCGCCACTAGTTCCAGGTTGTCCTCCCACTCCAGGTTGTGCTCCGTATCCGGGTTGTCCACCACCAACTCCCGTTTGTACACCATATCCCGGTTGGCCACCTCCAAGTCCGGGCTGTCCTCCCACTCCAGGTTGTGTACCGTATCCAGGTTGACCACCACCAATTCCGGGTTGTCCTCCCAATCCAGAGTGTTGTGTGCCGTATCCAGGTTGACCACTAATAGTTCCAGGTTGTCCCCCCGATCCTGGTTGTGCTCCGTATACGGGTTGGCCACCACCAACTCCCGTTTGTACTCCATATCCCGGTTGGCCACCACCAATTCCGGGCTGTCCTCCTACTCCGGGTTGTGTGCCATATCCAGGTTGACCCCCACTGATTCCAGGTTGCCCTCCCACTCCGGGCTGACCTCCATATCCGGGCTGGCCACTTCCAAGTCCGGGTTGTCCTCCAAATCCCGGTTGTGTGCCGTATCCGGGTTGACCACCACCGATTCCAGGTTGTCCTCCCACTCCGGGTTGTGCTCCGTATCCGGGTTGCCCACCACTAACTCCAGTTTGTGTACCGTAACCAGGTTGGCCACCACCAATTCCGGGCTGTCCTCCTAATCCGGGTTGTGTGCCATAGCCAGGTTGACCCCCACTGATTCCAAGTTGTCCTCCCACTCCGGGTTGACCTCCATATCCGGGCTGGCCACTTCCAAGTCCGGGTTGTCCTCCCAATCCCGGTTGTGTGCCATATCCGGGTTGACCACCACCGATTCCAGGTTGTCCTCCCACTCCGGGTTGCGCTCCGTATCCGGGTTGCCCACCACCAACTCCAGTTTGTGTACCGTATCCAGGTTGGCCACCACCAATTCCGGGCTGTCCTCCTAATCCGGGTTGTGTGCCATATCCAGGTTGACTACCACTGATTCCAGGTTGTCCTCCCACTCCGGGCTGAGCTCCATATCCGGGTTGGCCACCTCCAAGTCCGGGTTGTCCTCCCAATCCAGGTTGTGTGCCGTATCCGGGTTGACCACCACCGATTCCAGGCTGTCCTCCCACTCCGGGTTGTGCTCCGTATCCGGGTTGCCCACCACCAACTCCAGTTTGTGTACCGTAACCAGGTTGGCCACCACCTATTCCGGGTTGTCCTCCGAATCCAGGTTGTGTGCCATATCCAGGTTGACCACCACTTGTTCCAGGTTGACCTCCCACTCCGGGCTGCCCTCCTAATCCAGATGGCGTTCCCTGCCCGGGTTGACCAGCACCACTTCCGGGCTGTCCTCCTAATCCGGGTTGTGTACTGTATAAAGGGCGTCCACCACTAGTTCCAGGCTGTTCCCCTCCTCCTGGTTGGCCACCACCAATTCCAGGCTGCCCCACCACTCCAGGTTGTGATCCATAACCGGGTTGGCTACCACCACTTCCAGGTTGTCCTCCTGTTCCTACTCCGGGTTGTTTGCCATATCCACTACCACTTCCAGGTTGCCCCCCTATTCCCTGTTGGCCAGCACCACTTCCAGGCTGTCCCGCCACTCCAGGTTGCGTTCCGTAGCTGGGTTGGGTACCACCACTTCCAGCCTGTCCTCCTACTCCTGGTTGGCCACCACCAATTCCAGGCTGCCCCGCCACTCCAGGTTGTGATCCATAACCTGGTTGGGTACCACCACTTCCTGGTTGTCCTCCTCCTGGTTGGCCACCACCACTTCCAGGCTGACCCCCTACTCCGAGCTGCGTTCCATAACCAGGTTGGCCACCACTTCCCGGTTGTCCTCCTACGCCGGGTTGTACACCGTATCCGGGTTGTCCACTACCAATTCCGGGCTGTACACCATACCCGGGCTGTGCACCACCGATTCCAGGCTGTCCTGCTACTCCAGGTCGTGATTCGTATCCGGGTTGGCCACCACTAATTCCAGTCTGACCTCCTGTGGGCGTTCCTCCAATACCATATTGATTACCCACCCCTGGCTTAGTTCCAAAGCCTGGTTGACCAGCGCCCGCTCCAGCTCCACCTCCAGGTTGGCCTCCGGTGCCAGAAGGTAAACTGATTATAGCATCAGGTCTCCCATCCAAGCCGGAACCGCTAGGATATTGAGCAGAGAACCCAGAGCCTGGATATGGTGAGCATTCACTGCAATCTCCAGCAGAGAATTGGCTCTGAGCTTGACCCATGCCATGGCTACCGGCTGCATAAATCATGGGATGAAAAGGTTTATCAGTTAAGCATGATTCTATGCATTTAGTATGACTTACAAACGGTTGAACGTGACCCGCTCTCATTGGCTTCTGCCTCAGCCTTGCCATCTTCCTCGGGTTTGCCGAAATTTAAGTATTGAGACTGTGTTTGTCCACGGACACTGTAATTACGGTATTGATTGTAGTTATGCTAAAGGAACTGTGGAAGAATCTACGATGGTCTGGCAACTTACTAGCCTCTGCCGCTTCTTTTGGTGCGCTCTAATTCAGTCAAGGGAGTCAGCTCAGCATCATCATCAATAGATGATTGATCCTATAGAATGATATGAATTTAGTTCAATGCTAATGCCAGCTTTATAGCCCATTTCAATCGACTGTCCCAATTTGTTTCCAAAACTGACCTTGGTCACACATGTCTAAGTAATGAATGGGAATCTAATCGCGGTCTAATAGGGCCGAGTTCATGTGCATTGAACTTAGTCTACTTTTCCGCACAAGTGCGAGTAACTGTGGAGCACACACACATACATATGTACATGAATATGATACGCACACACGCACGCACACTCAATCATCATTCATAAATTTTGTTTATTATCAATTTTGGGCACTTACTATGGCTGCTCCATTTGTGTATGTAAAGAGGAGCACCACGCCGAGTAGCAGGCCCCAGCGAAAGGGCAACATTTCAATGAATCTAATTCCGAATCCGAATCCGCAGTGTGCACACAACCAGCCAACTGTGGAATGAAATTCAATTGTATTATCAGCATCAATTCTCGATTATATAAGTACGAATACATATGTATATTATTTATTAGTTTGCGTTTAGTGTTCTTATGCGTGTAGTCTTGTCACAAGGGGTTATCACCAAAAGGCATTTTATTTAAATGAGCACACAAATGCCAAAAAAGAAATAATAATATTATAGGCGAGTATTAAATTATGCTACGACTTGACAACGATCTCAGATTGGTGCATGACGTAATCCCATTTGGCATGGGCGGGTCCTTTACTAAACAAAGCATTTCCAGTTGAAGATATGTCTTTAAGACTTGGATAAATTGGTTCTCTACTTGGTGAATCAGTTAATATAAATATGGCATCAGTTAAATCGCAGTGTTCATAAATTTGATGCTACACTTTAATTTATTTGTGGTTAAACCATATTCATTTAACTAGATCTGCACTTTCACTTTTAATTTCTTCATTTTTTTAAATAATTATATAAATTATTTCGGCACTGTTTTTCGCTCGTATCAAGAGCATTTTCAAAGAATCCTTTTATGACCTTTGCTGACATTAATCACTTGACTCAATTCTTGGCACTGATTTAGACACTGTTAATACAAATTAGTTGGTTTGATTGCCTTTTATAGTATTGGGAGGTTATTAATTGATATATCCTTTAGTAAGAGCTATATAAGTAATCCAAATTCTTGTTTCGGTCACATACTTCTTCGCCTTGCGTCTATGTAGAGGATCCAATGGGAAATGTTCCGATCTGCAGCCGAACGCGACAACTGCTGGATTGCGAATAACGTAACGTAAAGTTCTCGATCTATAGCTAAATTCAATGAAAGCAAAACCAATTTCAATACATTTGCATTTGTGGACAGCATGAATATTTATGTAGGATTCACACACACTCACAAATGGCTCTGTCTTATCGCATGCTCATACGTATGTATGTATGTAGAAGTAGACGTATGTACACACATTATGTATGTATGTATGTATGTATACGCACACATTCATCTGAGTGGCGAACCACTTACGAGCAGCGGCTCAGCTCAGCTCAGTGGAGCGTCGCCCCAACCATTCAGTTGAGTCGATGTGTATGTAGACATCTATTCCATTAAATATCAACACTTTGATCGTGTCAATCGATCACTTGGCCGGGGACTTGGGCTTGGGCTTGGGGTGTCTGCGTTTGCGTTTGCGTTACAACATCGTCGCAGATGGGGAGACTTTTGACCTATTTTAGGGAAATGTGCTGCCATTTATTAGCATATAAAGATACGCAATTGTTGTATCTCACAGATACTCGCTCTTCATCAAACTACGAGTCTTCTATTTTCAAGTGTGTCCCTGTGGCCGGCTCATTAAATATGCATGTTGTTCGCTTCCATGGCGTGTGTGTGTGAGTGTATCTATGTTTGGGCGCTGCAAGTGTCTAGCACTTCATCGAAATGGTTTATTTTGAATACCCGAATCCATTCCAAGCGGAAGTAATTTGCTCTTGATAACCGTTATGCCTTTCATCGTCACATTTATTTATAGGTCTAAGCAATTTCAAAATGTCCAGGGTTAAGCACGTTCTTTCTGTCTTATCTGTCGGAAAAGGCTCTCAAATAATTATGTATGTACATTGTACATACATATTGTTTTCGAATACATTTGTTCTATAGGCATAATCATTTGATGAGTTTGTTTCAAGGCTAGTAATATTTTATTTTTAATTAAAAAACGCACGCTCAGAAAGCCAACCAACCCAATTTGATTAGATCAAGCAACTTTTCATTTATAACAAATTGCCTAGGCTTGTTGAAATAAATTTGCATGCACCCAAAAAATCTATTTAGAGCATCTCGTAAATGAAAAATTGACAGTTTTCAATTATACGAATGTGGAATCCAAATTGTCTGTTATAAATTTACATTATGACCTTTGTTCTATTTGGGACAAGCAACCCCAAAGATTTGATAAAAGTTGAGAAAACTTTAAAATCAAGCGATATGATTATATTTGACTGAACAAATAAGTTTTAAATATTAAACGTTATTAAACTTTAAAAATATAATTTTCACGAACAAACTATTTGAGTTGCCAAGTTATTATATATGTTATTAGGATTGTAATTATAATTTCTTTCTAAATCTCGTTTTTTCTTGAATATAACAGAATCTAAACATATTAAATATTATAAATAAGTTAATTTCTCGAACGATTATAAGCGCGCCATTCTTTTGAATTGGCTTTCTGGTTTGCTCGGAACACCCTGTCGTATCTCACATGCTGGCCTCAATGGCACATGTTTTTTTAGATTGGCTTTTTTGAGAGTTAAAGAATTTGGTGTTATGTACAAAATATGTTAGACTTCAAAAACATTATTTATCGACATATCGATATCGATATGCTATTACTTGCCGAAAATTAATAAAAAAAAAGGGCAAACAGACTAGAAAAAAAGCCAATACATTGTTATAAATAATAATTAAACAATAAGCATCGTAAAGATAAATCCGTAGTTTTTATAACGACAAATTCTCTAACAAAATTTGCATTTGAAATTCGATGTTGGCGCACTCTGTTAATTTACATAGCTGTAGTTGTTGTTGTTGCAGTAGTTGTTGCTGTACTTGTTCTTGTTGTAGTCTCTGCTAAAAGATATTGATCTAGCTCCTTGAATGGCCACCGTACAAAATTCTTCTAGTTTAGTCTAGTGCACAACCTAAGTTAGCCAAATTCACAACCTTAGTGCATGTCACAACCCACAGAAAAAATGCCATTGCTCCAATACATGAAAAAGCGCCAAAATTGGAGCAAAAACGCCAAGTGCGGCAGCCGAGTGTTTACGTTTTTGTTTACATTTTTAAATGACAATTCATTTTAATATTTAAGAGAATTTTATATAGTTTACAAAATGGGCGGTGGAAAATGGATGCCCATTTTATTCTGTGGCCTCGCGATTCCAATTTCGCTATTCATGTGGCTTGGTAATGTGGCATTTTCGAAATTCTGGGCCTATGACTATGACGGTAAAGACTACACAATTTCCTTTATGCAAGTGTGACTTAATTAAATTTTCTCAGAGCCTATGGTCATTCCACCCACTCGCTGGCTTTTCTCTACTCTGGCGCCATTGACTTTGATGACGGTGGCGCTACGGCGTCGCTCAGTGAGTAAATCGGGAGCCGCATTGGGCGTGGTTGTTGCCTTTACGCTGTCCATAGCTAGTCATCCGTTCTTTGGCAGCCTGGTGGTGTTCTTCTTTAGTTCCTCACGGGCCACAAAGTTTCGGGCACAGCTGAAGAGGAAATTTGAACATGACTTCAAGGATGGCGAAGGGCAACGGAACTGGATACAGGTGCTATGCAATGGTGGCATGGCCGCACAATTGGCGTTGCTTTATTTGATTGACTGCGGCAGCGGTGAACGCGCCATAGATTTCGCGAAGGAGTATCGCTCTAGCTGGCTTGGTATAGCCGTTATGAGTGCGTTTGCCTGCTGCAATGGCGACACATGGAGCAGTGAGCTGGGCAGCGTACTATCCACTCAGGATCCCATATCCATTATAAGCTGGCGACGTGTGCCACGTGGCACCAATGGTGGCGTTTCACTAGTTGGCACTGCTGCTAGTCTGCTGGGCGGTCTACTAGTTGGATTTGGATACTTTGTGACGGTCCGGTATACCGTGGATGCCAAGATGCTGCTCGTCAGTCCACCGCAATGGCCTATTATATTATTTGGTGGCATGGCAGGACTCTTTGGATCGCTGCTGGACTCGGTGCTGGGTGGACTGCTGCAATACTCTGGAATTAACGCCCAAGGCAAGGTGGTGGATGCCCCCGGCAAAGGTGTACGGCACGTTTGTGGTCTTCGAATCCTGGACAATCACAGTGTAAACCTAATTTCAAGCATAGTCATTGGAGTAACCATGCCGCTGCTGGCTCTTAAGTTTTGGCCTGTACGTTAAGAACATTCAGCTCAGCTGACGAAGTTCTCTCTTCAATGTTTCCTGTTATGCATATATAACTTTGATAGTGCTTCCAAGCGCAAAGCTAACAAGCTGACTTTTATGTATGTATGTAATGCAAACGATAGACTCAAACATGACAACGATTAAAAAGGTAATAATACCGATTCCTAATTAAAATGTAACCTTGTAAGCAATAATACTATTCCCCAGCTCGATATGTTAACACTAACTGCCATTAAAAACGCCTTCTTATCTCACGCATGTCTCTCTGAGATACCTTACACACTTCGATTATTTTGAAATGTTTCATTGTAAGAGTTCCTAATATATTTGCTACCATGTGTATGTAGTAAGACTAACGCTTCTACTTCAGATTGTCATCTCATCTCTCTATTTTTATGATATACTTCAAAAGAATACTCATACAAACTAACATGCAAGAGGAAGGAATATTTTTAATAAATACTTTTATTAATTGACAGAACATAATCTTATTTGAATCATTCCTTTATGACTGTGTTTCTTTTCAGCTTTTGTAGTTCAATGTTACGCAATAGATTATTGGAGAAAGCGCGCAATGCCTCGCTGGTAGCCATAGCCGATGGTCTGCTCTGTGTGGGCTTGGCAAATCCTATAGAGAATTTAATCATAAGGTCTCCAATGGGAGAGTTGACGAACTGCGAACCGGTTGAGATTGTCTTGAATATGATGCGTCGCTTGTGCTGATAGATTTGTGGATCGTGGAGCGAGCTGTTAGTCGAATTGGAACTCGGATGGTGTATGGGTTTGTGGTGAGTCGGCCTTAACTTGTTGCTTGTAGCGTTTCCTGGTAATGTGGATGCAGTTAGTTCAGTGCGATTCGATGAACTCGGCGTTGTGCTTGTCAATTTGGATACGGTTGTGGCCTTGACACGTGTGGTGCGGGGTATTGAGGTGGTCGCCGTGGTGCGCCTTCGTTGGGGACGACTGGTGGTACGTGTGGTGGGCGGTTGTGTGGAGATACTGCTGCTGCCCAAGTGTGGTGTACTATAGCCAGTAGCTGCATCGGGCAATTGTTCCTCTACTGCAGCAGCATCCGGTTTCTCTGCGTCGACATATCCCGGCTCCAATTCCGTCAATGCTGACTCTGGCGCCGTCTCGTCCACGTATTCATCATCCACTTCGGCATCGTTGTTATTGGTAATAAAAAGCGGCTTATTCGGAGCGTGCTGAACGCGTTGTCGCTTCGTCTTGTCTTCCACATATATGGGCACATCTGGTCCAGTGGAAGCCAGCACTTGCTCCATCTGCTTTTGCAGTATTTCATAGAGCGGCGAGTTCTGTTCCTCGTCCACCAGGTCGACTGGTTCATTTGGCACGTACTGGTTGTTCACATAGGCACTGCGTCCATCTTCATCCACATCCACTTCCACATCCTGTGACTGGTTCTGATCCTGTTGCTGTTGTGCACGTGGTTCAACAATCAGCTCTTCAGGTGAGACTGTGGGCGACGTCTCCACACTTATGACAGCTGCATGAGAAGCTGGAACTGGTGCATATTATCCTCACAAGAGTTGGGTTTCTATTTACTCACCTGTAGCCAGCAGCAGGTACAGCCAGATTGCAGTTCTTCTCCTAGTTCCGTTTGTCATTGCAGTCGCTGCTCTTCTGCTTGGGATGCATGCATCTTGGCATCTTTTATAGCCGAGCTCTAGAAGGGCACAACCTGTTGCACCTGCATCTGGTGCATCCCACACGCAATCAACGATCTTAACTACATACTCATGTTTCGTTTTATGATTTGTGCCCTATTGAGCCGTATTCCTAACTGTTCTGCCCAGAACCTACACTATAAAAAAACGAACCAGATAATATAATGGTTGTCTTTTTGGTAGTTTTTTAGTGAATCTTTTTTTTATATAAATTTCAAGCTATTACTGATAAAATAGTCTGATTCTGTACTACTGAAAGTGGTTCTTTTTTTAAATTATGGTTGCATTTTTTATACTCTACTGGTCAGTAGTAAATTATGATAAGTGGGTTTTAGGTTCCGCAACTAAATAACTTGCTTAGATTCCATCCTCTTCTTCTGAGGTTCAATTGGTTTACATCCATTGTTTTTCTTCAGTGTAGGCGCTCTAAACAGTTCAACGAACCTAGAAGGTGCTTATGCTTATGCAGATGCTGCTGTATAATGTATTTAAGATGACCCAAACTGTAAACCGCCCACATTCCCTTTGATGATATGATATGTTTTGATATACTCTAATCCGATAACGATCTAGAGATAAACAATTAGTAACTACATATGTATAAAGGTAAAGTGATGAGGGCTTCCCCCTCGGCTCCCGATATATGTACATACATACATACATACATATAGTATATATGTATATGTTTAGACTTCTGAAAGTATGGCCTCTTACATTTCCATTAAATGGTGGCATATGTGTCAGTCCCGCTCGACTAGAGTATTCTCAATACAACAACAATAGACAGCAGAGAGCAATAGGCAGTAATTTCTCCTTATTTTTACTTTATTTATAAAGAATGTTTAGTTTTCTTTTATTTAGTTAAAGCTAGCTTAGAATATAATTTAATTTATTTGCTCTTAAGATTGTACAACATATTTTAGTTTGTCCTTGTCGCCGTCCAAAGGATTGGGGGGAGCCTGAACAATCTGTACGGATTGAGATTGAACGGATGTCGTTTCTTCAGTTGTTTGTGGCTGGGATTCAACGGTCTTCACAGCTGTGGGTTGTGCTTGAGATACAATTGATTTTATGGGTTTTGGTGGCTCAACAATAGTTGGCGTTGGGATCTCTGCAGGCTTTTGGATCAAGGGCAGTGCAATGGACTCTAGTTGTTCGGGCTTCTCTTTGGGCTTTTTCTCATGATCCTTTTGCTCCTCGCTACTTTCACTACTGTCCTTCTGCTTGTCAGTCTCATCCACTGGTGGAGTGTTGTTATCACGGAAATAGGGTGAACATCTGAACTTCTTGTCGGTGTAGGCAGTTTCCTTGGGATAGGTTTGCTGACACTGCTCGTAGGGTAGATCTGTCCACATGCCATGGGTGCGGCACTTGGCTACATTCAGTTTGCATTTGTTATAGAATACGGCCACCTCGTTGGCCGTCTGTCCACAGATGGGTGCATAGCCGTCCGTACAATCATCATCACACAGATAGCCCTGGCTCAAGGCATTGACTGGGCTGTTGATGGCACCTGAGTTGGTGGCCTGCAGTTGGCAACCAGTTTTACCTGATTCGCAGCCAAACCAGGCAATCGGTATGGCCAGGTAGGGAGGACTCTTCCGCTTGTTGTCGCCATCGGTTCGAGGCGAAAAGGTGCGCTTCACATAGTAGCCATGCTCCTCCGTGGAGACTTGAGAGTTGCCGCCACCCAAATCAGTGGAGCTCGACCATTTCGTTTTGGTCTTGGATCTGTGGGACGACGAATCATGGTTATCATGGTGATCGCCACCTTTGTGCTTGCGACGCTTGGCCTCAGTCGTTGCGGGTTCCAGCAGCAGTAAAGTGGCCACTGTAAAGAAAAGAGCACTTTAGCACTGCGTGTGTGAGTGTGTGTGTGTGTGTGTGAGACCTACCTACGATGCAGGCAACCTGGTATGGTCTCATCTTGACTTTCTTTTCTGGCTGCTCTTCTGGATTGATGTGATGCAAACAGCTGCTCGCTTGGGCTACAACTGATCGGATTGGATTGTCTGCGGTGGCTTAAGTACAAGTATCTGAGCAGCGCGTTGTGTAGTAGAAGGGGAATTCTTTTTCCTTTACCGGTTTTCTTGGTAATCTCAAAAAGCTGTTCTCTTTACTTGTTTTTCTTTCTGTTTACCCGCAAGGAAAGTATGCAAAGTTGGGAGAAACTTTAAATGCAAACTCATGTGGTCTGGGTATACTATACCCTTCTTCTGTTGTTTGGACAATCATCTAGAATGTTGATCTCGCAGCTGATTGGCTGTTTAGCACCTTACACACCTTCCCCGGTGTGTGTGTGTGAGTAAAGCCGGTTCCAGCTAAAAATGGGTCAATCTGAAAGGTTTAGTGATCTCGTTTTATGGCCACAATTCACTTCAAGTATCTTACCACGCAGCTCGTACATACTTGTCTTTAATTAACATCCATTCACAGCGCTTCTTAGCACTACTTAAATGTTCTTCTTTAGCTGGAGAGAAGTCAATCCGAACACCCATTAATCAATTTGCACTCTGAGCTGTAATTCAGCTTCTGATACACTTAATATACACTCTCCCAGTTTGTGGCTTTCTAAATCTGCTACAGTATGTCAGGTTGCTTCCTGTAAAAAGAAAAAACTGTAACCAAATTAAATATAAATATGGTTAATTTCCCTCTTTAATTTGCAGTTAATTTTGGAACTAAATAATTAATTAACGAGGCAGCTTCATCAATTTGATTATCATGCCGAATTTCTCAGAAAAAATAATGCTTGACATTAGAAAGTGTATCCACTGCTTAAATTTAAATTTAAGCCACTTGTCGAGCTAATTAAGTATGTTTATACCAGCTAATTAATATTTGAATTTAGCTTAATTTGAAATCTATAAATCGATTGCTCTCTTTAATAACAGCGAAATGAATCATCTGACTTGTGATTTCTCCATTTCTTGTCATTGTTATCAGCTGCGTTTGATTTTTGTATTAAGGGAATAATGGAAAAGTTTTCAAACTCAGTCTCCAAAATGCATTAGAAAGTTCCGACAAAGGTAAACACATATATCGGTTATTATTGCATAATTAGAGCATTACGACTGATTGCCAAAAGAAAATGTAATCAGTCAATTAAGTGCGTCATGCTGAAAAGAAAGAAAAAAAAAACACTTTCTTAAAGTGATTATGTAGATGTAAATCTGCTGGAACCTAAACATATTTGCATAAAGCCCGAAGCGGGTCTTATAACCCGCCCGCTACTGGCCAATGGTTGTTAATGGGTTAATCAAACAAATGCAAGACAGTCTGACGAAAGAGGGGAGGGGGGAGAGTAAAGCAAACAAAAATATATGAAAGAAGTGACCAGAAACTGAATTTTAAATAAATGATTTCAGTTTCTTTTGTTACGAGCATAACGTAAACAATAAAGTCGAAAGAAAGAGCTCACTTCGAACTCGAACTGAGAGCACATTGACTTCGGCATGGGGCTCCAACTCAGAGACTCCGAAAAGAAGACCTCAGCCTGCCAGCTTGGCCTGACTTTATCGTGTTTACTTTCATTTTGGGGTAAGCGAGTATAAAAAGCGAAAGCAAAGCGCTGGATTCGCTCATAAAGACCGCAAAACTGCAAAAGTCAGGTTGCCATAGCGAACTGAAAGGATTACTAGCACTACGAACATGGTTAACCGCATCCATCTAAGCGCATTGGGTAAGCGACACTCGATATTTGATTTCTCTTTGATTATTATACTTATCAATTACTCCAATTCCATTGCAGCTGCTCTGCTAGTCCTGGTCATCGCTGTGAACGCTGCTCCCGCCAAAGTGGATTATGAGGTAGCTAAAGACAGCGATTTTCCCATCTCGAGAAAAGCTGAGCAGAACTCGAGTGCCGACAGTGACGAGAATGATGATGACGATGATGAGGTGCAGCAGAAGCAAACTGATTCCGCGGAAGACGACGATGAGGAACAAGACGATGATGATGATGACGATGAATCGTTCATCCGAAGACGCCGAGACACTGAACCAGTTAAGGAAGCAGCTGAGGCTGTTTCCTCAGCTGTAGCGGAGCCAGTCGCAGCCGAGACACCCGCTGCAGCGGAGCAGAGCGTGGAGGGAGCCACCACTAGCAGCACCACACGGAAACCAGTCTTGGTTCTCATACGCGATGCACTCAAAAAAGTCACCACGGAGCTGCCCACCGAGCAGGTGGCCAACAATGCCCTGCAATATTTCCAGCTCTTTGAGCACTTCATTCAGCAAACCATTGAGCAGGTGATTGATGCAGCCGATGATGATGAGGATGAAGCACCACCAGCTGCTGCTGCTGCTGCCACAGCTACAGAGGAGGACAAGAAGCCCGAAGAGGCTCAGGTGCAAGGCGAGAAGCTGCCAGAGAATGTCCCTGAGCCCGTGCCTGCCGAGGTAGTCGTGGAGAAACCCGCCGAACCAGCAGCTGCCACCAATGCAGTGTAGACTCACGAAAGGCTCACTATTATTTATTGTAAACAATATTTATTTATAGCTTTTAAATTCGAAACATAGAAGAATATAAACTTAGTTACAGTACTCATTCAGATTCATTCTCAATTATTCTACTGTTTTGTCCGTAGGCAACTCCTTCTGGAGTTTTCTCGACTGTAGCTCCTTCAGTGCTTGAATCTTGCTGCGATTGGGGCTGCGGTGCCGATTGGTGGTGCGTCTCTTGGGTGGCTCAATTTCTTGCAGTAAACGATTGAAGAACGAATTAGGTGACTTGGTGGAATGACTCTTGGTCTTCGGTCTCTGTTCTTGCAGCGGCAACTCCTGCTCGCCAATTCTCAAGCTGATTGGGATTTTGCCAGAGGTATTGATATAGATGGGAATTGTAATGTAGATAGGAGCAGCGGCGGATTCAGTTTTGGCATCCTGATGAGAACCATATGATTATATTTAAAATACAAAACTTATATTAGTTGTACTGAGGTACCTGAGGCTTGGCAGGCTCCGTCAGCTGCTTGAGGAAGTACAGGGGATTAGCATCCTCGCTTAGACTATTGAACTCATCCTCTGTTAGTAGTGGCAATCGTTCATGCTGGAAACTAAAGTCCTGCTCCTTATGAGTGGTTTGCGGTGTAGCTGTGGAGGTGGATGTGGAGGTGGTGCTGCTGGGTCTGTTGGTGGTGTTAGTGTGTGTGGCGTCCAGTAAGACTTTCAATCTAAGCGCCTCCTCAAGGTCAACGGAACTGGTATCATTCTGAGTGAGAACTTGAGCACACACGTTGCTGTAGAGCAGGACAACTGTAAGCATGTTAAATAATAGTGTATATAAATGTATGTATGTATACTTATAATTATGTCATAATAAACACTTTGCAATAAAGATTTTCATGGCCGCAACCAAAACACATTTCAGCAACACCTAAAACGTTCCTTAGCAACATGCAAGATGCTTAGCAACATACAAAATGCTTAGCAACATGCACAGTCGTTGACTTAGCAACATTTTCGATCAGCTGCAGCTGCTCCTTACCGTACGTCACGTACGCATGTTTGTTAATGCTATTCTATGTATGTGTGTGTGAGTGCATGCTTAGGCTGCGCTCAAAGCCTTTGCTGCTCCACACGCCCTGCTATTACATGTGATGGCGAAGTGGATTCCAACCAGTGGAATACCTACGGGAAGTGTAAGATAAGTCCCGTTGCTGAGAAACACTACGTTCCTGAGCCAGCTCTCGGGAAAGAGCTTTCATGTGTGTATCACAGATTTCATCACATTGGAATACAGTTCATCGCCGTGGCCCGTCTAAAACGCTTCTTGATCGCGTCCTCGTTTTATTTTTTTCCTTAATTTATTTTGTTGTTGTTGTGAAAACGTCATATTACAACGTGTAAGAGGTTAAAAAGTGGTATAATGGAAGTTAGATTGTTGTTGCAGTGAATAAATAAAAGCAAAGTGAAGTGAAAACTGTTCTGCCTCTGCTGTGCTGAGTCTCGCACAAAGGAGAATGCGAAACAGTGGTGGCCGAAAATAATGAGCGCACCTTCGCTGTAGTACGACCAATTGCACATAGTAGAATGCAACACAGTGGTGGCCGAAAATAATGGCACACCTTTGCTATAGCACAAACTTTTCTACATTTTTAAGGTAAGTAAAGTAAATAAAATAAGTAAATAGTTTAAAGTAAATAAATCAAATTAATTTATACTAGCTTTTATTGGATAAAGTATTACAGTTTAGATAATAATTTAAAGTTACTTAGGCTAACTACTTATGTCGAAAAAAAAATTAATCTAAAGCTGAATCCATTTGCCGTCCATCTTTATTTCGGTCAGACCAAGTTTCTGGTACTCTTCCAATCGTTCAATTCGAGTGCCCAGACGCTTCTTGTACTCCACCGCACGACCGATCATTCTGAGATCCTCCACGGTGGAATCAGTTCTGGTGCCAACATTTTGGGCAATGAGCTGCGACGTCATTAAGACTCTGCTCTGACATAGACGAATGTAGGAGGCATACGCATCAGATCTTCGCACCTCCAATCGATGTTGATATAGTTGGTAGCCGAAGCTGACATTTTCTATCGGCGTATGTGGATTTGGGCTCAATGGCGTCCTCAATGTGATCTGCTTTTTGGGCCTCTGCTCCTGCCTGGGCTGCTCCTGTTTGGGCCGCTGCTGCTTCTTTGGCTGCTGCTGCTTAGCCTTCATGGGTTTGGTTAAAGTCTTCTCCGACTTCTCCGGTTTGCTTTTTGGAATAGGTTTTGCCATGTTGAAGTCCAGTGAGCGAATGATGCGTGGGCCCTGTGTTCGTCTCCTCTTATAACGTACAGGTAGCGGAAAATTGTGGGCGGAGTCAGGTAGCGCACTTCATTATGTACAGAAAAGATGGCGGGTTGTTGTCAGGCTTTTCGTTCGCGATTTTCTATGTACCTAGACAGTCTGGTTTTCCCCGGTTTTATTGCTTTACGACAAGGTTTATGACTTTGGGTACCGTGAACATAGGCAAGTCGCCGGCACAAACACGTACCCAAATACCGAGCCCAAGCGTATCTTAACTAAGCGCCGATCGTTCCACTCATCGCGTCGAGACATTTGTGGGATTTAGATATTTTTGGAGTTTGAATTTTTGCAAACACTGTATGAGACACATTTCCTGGAAATTTGTCCGTGGATTACTGCCCAGCTTATACATATTCATGGAAAACCTCGCGCAGTGTGCTGTGCTTGTCCCCCTATTGAAGATTTACAAACAATTCTGTGGAAACCCAAGTAATTACTGGATACAGTTCAGCAGCACCGGCAGCTGCCCATATTTGCACTAAATATGTGTGTATATGAAAGGAAGTTGTCCCTGAAGTACTATAGACTACTAACCAGGGAGCATAAATAATAAAGCGATTTTTAATAGAAATATTTCAAACACTTGGAATTGAGATACAAGAAAAAGGTAATCCTTTTGGCATAATCTATTAGGAATTTGACATTTCGGATTTCTTCAATAATATTGATTAATTTTAGGTAATTTTATAATAAGTCATAATTTGAAAATTGATTCTTAATGATTTTCACTTTTGCACAGAATGAAACTCACTTTTAGATTACAGTTTTTGATTGAATGATAAAATAAACTTCACACTAAGCCAAGTACGGACAAAGACGAAAACTTTTGCATATTAAAAGATGGTAACTAAAAAAAAACTCGGAAAGCTACAGTCGGATTTTAATCACGACTATCTCCGGTGTTTATTATACGATAGGGCCATAATTCACAGCACTGATAAAGGTTACCATAAGATTTTTGTATGCTAAAGCATTTTGTTGCGGTTTTTGGGGGAGAGGGAGGAGTTATAAAAAATCTAACATAAGCTTGATCTGCTTGCACTAACTGCCAAATATGATATCTCTAGCTCTTACAGTTTACGAGATCTAGGTGTTCATACGGACAGACAGACAGACGGACATGGCTATATTGACTCAGCTCGTCGTCCTGATCAAGAATATATATACTTTGTCAGGTCTGCCACGCCTCCTTCTGCCTGTTACACTATGTAATAAAAGTTATGGGTCACATTGCATTCCATTGCGGTGTATTCAAACAAACATCTTCTTTTTGTCACCCCTTTTTTATACACTTCACTTTTACTTGAGTTACTTAAAGAATTATATTCGATTTATATTATTAAACGCACCTCCACACAAAATATTGAAAGTTCGCTTCATCTTCGGTTAAAAAAATAATACTAAAAGAGATTTTGGCAAAGCATTTCTATTTTATAGCAAAGCGCAGAAATTTCACTGAGACTCGAGAACGTGTTATGCCTTCCCCCACTCCCCACTCTTTCATCATCTGACTGTCTCTCTGATTTGCATATTAATTTCTGAATAGTAAGATCTGCTATGTAAATTATTGCTTTAAAACTAAAACGACAGCGTCATTGGTTCTGTTTTATTTTCTATTTTTGGCCAGTCTGCATACTGATGATAGTTGCTCATTTATTCTTTGTCCATTTGAAGCACTCTTGTCTGCTTCATTTTGTATGCAATTTTTAAAATTTCCAAATCATCATCATCATCATCATTGACATTACGGGGCCAAAGTTCCTGTCAATATGAATTAACCACAGAAATACGAAGAGACGACATCGATGAGTTTTATTTAAAGTTGAGTTGAGTTTATTTATTTTGCATTGACTGCAATGACAGACGACGACAAGACGAGATACAACGGCATAGCACTGGATAGAATGGCATTCAGGCAGCGGAGCAGAGTTGAGCTCATGAAAAGACAAGATAGAACAGGATTGAACATGTTGCAGCGACGGGCAAGGCATTTCCATTTGACTTGGCTCCGACTGACTTGCACAGCATTTTCCCATCTTCGTCAACTTTAGTGGTTTGCGTTTCTCATTAGACGACGTCTAGACCAACATTTTCGGTAGCCAATTGTCTACCCAGACATCGATATCCATTGCAATGCCGCCCTAAAAGTTGGCAGCACATTTTGCTCATTGTGAAATATACATACATACATAGATACTTATATATTGTACTATATGTATGTAGGTACTATGGGAGCCAAGAGCTTTTATCCGGCAACTGATTGGCTTGGATACAGCGCAACTGAAGGTATGCAAAAGGGGTATATTAAGTTTGCGTGGCAAGGTATGTAAGCTGTATAAATATATTATATGTATTCTTAATTGAGATTATGAACTGATTAAGGGTAAAAGGTTATGGTATATGTATTAAGTTTGTCTGAGAGAATACATAAGCTACACTTCAATATTCATTCATTCTTAATCGAGATTATACATAAAGGGTATGTTTATAGGACGGTAAGCATTATTGACTGGTCAATTGAATTTACTATTAGCTGAAATGGAATGTATCTCATCCAGGATAACTAGAATAAGTTTAGGAACATTGCCAGACACCGTCTACTAAGGAACTATAGAACTTACTATATATGAGATAGGGCAAATAATTCTGCTCTTTTTGTAGTTCCAACGATCCAGCAGGAGTAATAACTATATCGAGAGTTTTATGTATTAGTAGTCTGGCGACATGGGGTTATAATTTTTCGACATTGTTTGCCGTGAGGCCAATAAATTTCGTCAAAATATGCGCCATAAAAGGAAAAACCGGGTAAATACAGCGAAACGAGAGAGATGCGATCGAAAACCTATGCAATTTATAATGAAATAAATTGACTTTCATGAAGGCGGCATCAATATGGTAGCCAAAAGCAAATAAATCGCAACTTTGTGCACAAATTAAAATGGCTGCAAGGAGGGCAATGGATCAGGGGGGGATTTGGTGGGGCGTACGGGTTGGTGTATAGGGCAAACGCTTTGGTTCGCCGCTCAATTTGCAATAATGCTCGTTTCATTTCAATTGCAACAATTTCGGGCAGCAACAGAAAAAGGAACACATAAAAAACATATATTGTGTTAGGGCAAGTAGAGCTCTACGGGGGCACAACTCCCTGGCTAAAACTCCACTTTGAGTTCGATGGTGTGCGATTTTTGTGGGTTCCCTTGTCCTTATTTGTTTTATGCTCTTTTTTGTGTCTGTTTTCGAGCTGTAAAATGCATTTCACATTTTATTGTGCACTCAATCAAAAATCCATTTCCGTTTGCCGTTTGTGCGGGGAGTCTCTGGAACCTCAGCAGCATCCACGTGTATTCCCCAAAAAAATATGCCTGCACATCAGAGTACACTGCGACAAATAATTGACACATATATGTAACAGGCAGAAGGAGGCGTAAGAGACCTCAGACAGTATACATGAGTGGATATAGCCAAGATCGTCTGTTCATTTGTATGAAGGCCCAGATCCATAGCATAGCAAAGCATAGTTCAAGGTCTCTCATTGTCAACAGCGGGCGACTTTTTGACTTTCTAGATTTATTTTATGGCAGGTCATTAGCGATAATTATAATTATCATTTTTATGGGGTCAACCCTTTAGCCCTTTACCTAAATTGCCCAACAAATTTGAGGAGGCAGGTAGTTGGAAATATGTGGTATAAATAGGAGTGATTTCCACATCCTGTCATCATTCTTATTCTCAATAATCACGAACATAGTCATGGATCTCGTCTGCTGCAACTGCTCTCGATCCTCCAAGGATCTGAGAAATCTTTCATATTATATTTCGAACATTAACTTTGTGTTGATGATTAAGGAATTTAACAACCGCGATCTACGAACACTGACTGACATACCCCTAAGGAAGATATGCATTGAATGCATTCTGTGCTGTCATATCTCTCACAAGAGGAAGATTCATAGTATAGGAGATCATATAATCGCACGTCGATCCTGTCGACAGCCCGCAAAGAAGAGGAAGAGATTCGAAGAGGAGTTTTTAGAAAAACCTAAACCCAAACGCAGTCGAACTACTATTAGGAAGAACCCAGTTAAAACTACTGAGAGCCCCAAGACTAGTTCAAATGAGGAAGATCTTGAAACTCCTCCAAATAGCGAAGTGTCATGTAACCTTGGATAACGGCACTCACAACTAGACGTGTCTATCTCAGGAGGCTCCCAGGGCTATGGCGAAACACTGATATATTTTATACATCATTTAAAACCAAATATAAATAATTATAATTCAACTTTATGAAATGTTACTACCAGATTAAATCTAGACAAATTTATATTTTAAATAAAACTATTTTCCTTACTACATTATTATACTACTAATTTTGTTCAGTGTACTATACCGTATGCCAGTGTGGATGAGTAAATAGCTGAGCTGCAGCGAGTGCTGGCTGAGCTCAAATTGGCGTCCATAGTTTGATAATTGAGTTGAAGTCTCGCGCATCGTCATTATCATCAACACCATCATCGATGGCAGCTTTCGCCAATATTGCAATAACAGAGCTCTGCATCCGTATACAATATACTATATACATATATACGTATGTATATCTATCTGTTCCTGTTCACGTGCACCTACTATATTTCCCATTCCAATATTCATGTTGCACGTGCCAAAGTAATCCCAGAGCATCGACCTCCTCTCCTCCTCACTCCTCCTCAGGCCACAACCAAACATGTTCGAAGTTTGGTAAAACGCTGCCCATGAGAGTATCCGGGATTATTGAAGTTATTGAAGCCAATCGCTAAAAGCATTTCAAAGACAGCTTCACGTCAGTTGCCGCGATATGACTCTAAACACCCACAAAGGGACAGAGTTATAAAGTCAAGGATTCAAATAAATAATTTGATTTGGCAGAAAGATCAGATGGATATGAAACTACTGCGGGAATATCATTCTATATAGTGTATATTTTAATTATTTATACTGCATTGTCGTTGATTTGAGTATTAAAAATACAATTATATTAAAATTAAAGTTTATTTTATTAAGTTTCAATGAAGTAACATATAAAATATATAATTTAATGCAACAATACGGGGTGGTTCGGCATTCATGGGCTTGTCTCCAACTCTGTTTCTGTACAAATTGGCCAACTTAAAGATTTCATTAATTTAACAACTCGCATCTGTATGGGACTCAACGCAGTCTCATGTCCCACTAGCTTTTGTCTCGTTTCCTCTGTATCTTTTGCTCACTCACTCACTCACTCTGCTCTCTTGCACATTCTCTCTTCGTCCTGTTTGTCCTTTTGTTGCTGACATGACATGAACTGTAGTTTATTTATTATTTGCTCTGATGCTTTCTCTTGTCCATTTTTATCATTTTGCTCGTTGCTTTGGCTCTTTTAATTTTATTTATACCACTGGCACATGCAAACTAACATGTGTGTGTGACTATGACGATTTACGTATGTATGTACATACATACAATACGATATTTTATTATCAACTGTAACCAAATGGGCGAAAGCATCTAATTTATTAAGTTGTATGAAGTGAATGATATGGAGCAACCTGTACCCCCAAATGTACTTCTTCTTATGTACTCTACTTAAATGCCGAAATGCTTGATCAAGTGAGTTTTTAACTGGTTCCACATATTACAATTTATATACGACATACTATATTGATAATTCACAGCGTTTAATAAAACTAAATATATATAATATTATGTATAAAAATCCGAGATTAACTGCTTTAAAAAAAAGTGATATATATTTCAAGAATAAAATATAGAGTATAGAAAAACAATTACATATAGCAACTGCTGTATTTTGCCAGAAAATTATGGAAAATAACTTAATATTAAAACAACTCCATATAAGATGCATATCATCTTCTAAAATCTCAATGTTGACTTGCATATTTGGTTGCATTCTCCAATCATCTTCGCACTGCCCAGACCATTGTTTCTCGATTGCTTGTGGCTATTAATTATTAATCTCTTCCGCAATTGCTGTTCCTTTTAATTTAGCCCATAGTATTTACCATCACTCTTTTATTTAAAGTGTATTATGAAACAATTCACGCACAACTGCTGCACTCATACTACTCTCTATGTGCGCTAAAAACCTTGCGTTTATTTGGCCATAAATTTTATGTTCCATGGTCTATTAACTTGGCACCCCATACCCCCAGTTCCCCACCCCACACCGTGTTGCATGAGTCATGCAGCTCATACACTCGCTTTTAATTTCAGCTACGTTTTTATCTGTGAATCTCTGGGCGCACAAATCAAAATGCTCAACATACTCTCGCAGCTGGAAGTGGGGCTGGGAGCTGTTTGGAGTTCGTGTTTCCGCTTATCGCTTATCTATCAGATGGGGAAATTGAATTTTGGTCGTAACACATGGGCGAAAAGATGCAGAGAGAAGGGAAGGCCAGAGAGGAAGGAGCCTACGAGTAGTATGTTTAATCGTATGATAACAGGCTAATTTTCAATTAGCGCTATTCTGATAAGCGCCACATGGAGTTGAACCTACTCTCTTGGGGTTTCGGGCTTTCTGAGAAATTGCAAATGGCCTTTTTGTTTATTGCGAAAAGCTGAAGAAGAGCTTCCGGTTTGGCTGGCATTGTGTGTTTCCGGCTTCATCTTGGTCTCTGTTACAAACGTGACTAGTTTATTGATTTGCTCCCAACTTACTTCACCATATATAAATTAATAATAATACTGGTACTACCAGGGCATTGAGCAAGTAACAATTTGTGCTACGCTCTGCAAAATGCATTTAAGCAGACGCCCCCCACCCCCCGCCGGATTCCAATCGAATCGAACGCAACTAAACTAAAAGTCAAACACTTGAGCTTGCCTTCACTTTGACTCCCCTCCCTCCCTCCTTCGCCTGCCTGGGCTACGTGTTGGCCATTTGGACGTCGTCTAGGTCCTTGCCTACCCTCCTATGCCATATAAAATTCCAATCATACTTGACCAAAAGCAAAACACTGGAGAATTCCCATAGCCTCCCATCAAATTTACCACCTTTGCCACCCCCCGAAAAAAAGTTAACTGAAGTGCGACGCTTAAGCCAAAGGCAGTGAAAGGGTGGCACGGGGAGTCAGTCTCTGCTGCTGGCAGCAGTCAGCAAAAATGTTGCCCTACCAACAGTTAACCCATAGTTGCCGTTACTTAATACACTGTCTTTCGTCTTATTTGAACAGACTGAAAATCGCATAATTTATAAAGCGAGAAAACTCTATTTGAGTTTTAATTTTCTATTTATAGTAAATTTATGTTAATTACTTAACATTTCGATTGACTAGAATCAGTCTTTACTTATGGACAGAGTATCTAAATATTGACCTAAACTCCATTACTTGGGCGAATGATTTTATTTGTTTACGTTTTCGAAATTTGGGGCACCGAGTGGAGACTTCTTGAGTGGGAAATGGCGGTGCAGAGTTGCATTTATATGTGTGCTGGGGCTTATTTTCAGTGCACACTCTTTTCGACAGATTTTCAAAATAGTTTCCGCTTGCATAGGTAAAAATGCAGCTCAGGGAAAAGCTTTGGTCTTTATGGCTTCAGAGCAGCAGCAGCGTCTGACTTTTAGAGTTCTTGCGGCTAGCCTTGGAAAATGGAAAACGGAGCTGGGTGGAGTGTGGAAAACAGATGTGGAAGTTCAATGAAAATGCCAAACGCTTTTCAGTATGTTAACCTTAAACACCTGTGAAGGTTGTCACAGCTTAATCGCTTTAAGAAAATAAAAGTTTCATGTCGTTTTTTGTGCTACTTTCTTTTTACGCCCCATTTGGCTTGGGTAAACGTTGCGAAAGGAAATCCGTTATGTTACATGTCGTTGTTGTTTTTCGCTGGGTGAATGATAAACTTTCGACACATTTTTCATTTATTTTCAACACTTTTGATTGACATATTGAACACTTGGCCCGTAACTAAAGCAATAGTCTCCTTGCTCAAATGCTCAAGCTTCCATCTCAATCTCCATCCCCATCTCCATCTTCGCATTCTGTTGCTCTGCCACCTGTGCTTTACCTGCCGGATTTCTAAGCTGCCTAGCTGTGTGTGTGTGTGTGTGTTTTTTTCGTCTTTTTTGACGGAAGCTCACATCAGCTGGCAGGCATTGTGCTAGCATTTCCGGCGGATGTCGAGCATGAGCATGAGCTGAGTGATATGAGGTAAATGAAAGGTGTGGCGCTCAGCGGGCCGGAGATGAGGTGAGTCCTAGTCAACGCAAAGGTTAAGGCTCCACTCGCACTCTGCTCAGGACTAAGTGGAAGTGGCTTAGAGTTGTTGTACTACAGCGTCAGTTTGCCATTCTATTCTAAATGAATTTAAAATATATTTAAATGAAATATAATCAAAATTTTTACAAGATAAAACCATAATGTTAGTCAAACTTGACAATGGAACAAATATCATTAAGCTTAAGTTGCTACTTGTCTAGGTTTTGCATCTGGTCGCTCGCTCCGATCTCATAACAAATATTAAATGTCTTGCCATTCAGGGCGATTGCCTCATCTAGTAACAATATACACAAGGCACAACAACAGCCACACAGCAATTGCTACCGGTAAGAGGCAAAAAAGGAAATAAGACAGTCAACTGAACAAAACCAAAAGATGTGCCAAACTACAACTAAAGTGCCAACGGAGGACGAAGGAAGCAGCACGAAGGATGCACGATGGAGAACGTAGCACGGATGCGACGGGGCAACTTTTCATAAACATTATTAACAATTATTGTTGTTAGCAGAAGTTGTCTGAATAGCTGGATGGTGTTGCTTGTCGCGTGCAGCCAACCAAGTTCGCCCCTCCCCTCAAGCCCCACAGAAAGTGGGTGAAGTGATTGTGGGTGAACGGAGGAGAAACACAGCCAGAGTCAGCTAGAGCTTGCGAAGTTATAAGCACGGGCAAAAGTTGATAAGAATGAGCCATAGACATCGTAAGGCAGCCACTTCTGCCAGCAGAAGCAACTAGTTCTTTACACGAATGTTTTGTGCATTTTTTATAAACTGACGCGACAGAAGGCGAAATCAGCGACTCGACTCGACTCTCGACTTTGCTGACTACCGTGTTTAAAGACTACCTCAACTTTGCAATAAAAAATATAATAAATAACATGGCAAATTGAAGATAATAAATTAAGCAAAGACACATACTGCACACATATGAAATTCTTCATTTTTTGTAGCATACTTTTCGGATCAGAAAAATAATAAAAACTAAGAGCGGCTCCAACACTCACTCTGTAAAGAGATATTTAGGGTTAACCCTTTCGGGACGGAGTATTTTTTTTCAAAATCTAATATAAGTAGTTGTAGATAACGTACTTGCATATTCTGAAAGCTGGCTAAAAAAAAATTATGAACTGCATATTTGAAAAATCTGAAATCGTAATTTTGTCATGTGCTATATATTTCCGATACATATCTTAAGTGACTCACATTATCCCAATAAGTTAAAAGTGGTCAACAAAACATTACTGGGACATATTGTCTCAGTAGTCCCGAAAGGGTTAAGGTTCGCAAGTTGCAAAATAATTAAAATCCCCTAATTAGCTATCACTTCGAAGGGTCCAAAGATCTGCTACATATTTTTAGACTTATTTCATGACAGGAAATTCGGTTTATGTCAGGTAGTCGTATGTGAATATTACCTAACCTACATACATATGTTGAATATGTCAATCCTTTCAACCCATTATTCCCCAACTACCTGAAGTGGGCTGCATTTTACGACAATACATCTAGGTACTCAGAAAGCATATAAATTGAACCGATTTCGAAATTCCTTATCAGTCTGACTTTGAATAATCACGAAGATAGTCATGGAGAACATCTGCTGCATCTGCTTGAAATGCTCCGGAGTGCTGAAGGATATTACGATTTACTTCACACACCCCATTTTCACAAAGATGATATTGGAAATTACCAAGCGCGATATACGATTGGATGATAATCTGCCAAAGAAGATTTGCGTGGACTGCATTCTCTCCACATACGATGCTTATAAGTTGAAGCGCGGTAAGAAGACCTCTAGGTCGAGGAAAAAAGCCACAGTTCAATTTGAGGCTTTGATAATTGAAGAAGAGCCCCTCTCAACTGATACGACAAGCTCTGAAGACTCCACCAACACACGTCGATCGGGTCGACTCTCTGCAAAGAGGAGAAGGGAAGCCGCGAATCAGCCTGAAGAAGTTATAGTACCCAAACCCAAACGCAGACGAACTGTCAAGACGAAGGAATTCAAATGTACTCAGTGCCCCAAGACTTATCCAAATGAAGAAGATCTCAAAACTCATGGATACACACATAAGCACTTCAAGAAACTATGTCTGGGTGCTTAGTACTGCGTAGTATAACGGCAAGCATATGTACCTGGAGACTGGAGACCTGACGATATGGCGGAAGACATAGAAACACAGTTTTGATATATTTTGTGATATATGTATTTTTAATAAAATATTGAGAATATTATTAAATCATAAATTTTTTTAAATATTGCTGAGAGTACAGTCTACTTAAGCTCACATTATTTCAACGAGTTCGCTTAATTTTTTATCAGTACACAAGCAGGTACTATAACAGCAGCTGCGGGCAGTTATTGTAGACGTAGCTATTGTTGTTATTATTGGAATTGTTGTTGTTCGTCTTCTTGCAGTCTGTCTGCACATACTTCAAACATCCCTAGCGAGGCTGCCGCTATTGTAAAGTTCATAAACTTGCGACTTGCTACCTGCAACCTGCAACTTGCGACTTACGAATAGCGGCGAATAACGCCCACAGGTTGGTCCTGTTCAACAATGGCCAAGGCGCTTTTTTAGCCAATACTCATACGCCATGTTGAGCGGGTAAAAGATACTAAAATGTATAGATTGAACAAAAACTTGGCGAGTGCATACTTTTTCCTGTCCCAGCTGCGGCTTCAGACTATAGTCTGGTGAGACCGAGTTGGGAGCATTGCAGGAAAGTTTAATTGAGAAAGTTAAGGAATTTCAATTAACTGTGGATATTTGCTATTTTTATTTCGGCATCGTCGTCAGTGACGTCGCTGCTCTCGCCTTCAAGGTCTGCGCAGTCTATGATCTGGTCGAGCTCCAGCACACTTTGTCCAAGTATTTCGTATTTCGTGTGTTGAGTCATGTGTGGCATTGGCTTGCAGGTTGTTTTACTCCATGCGAGCAGAGTCGTTCATTGAGTAGCGGCCGCAGTATATTAGCTGAAGGAACTTAAACTAGTTTACCAAAAAAAGCAAAAAAAAAAGCGAAATGCTATAATATATTTTAGATAGAATTGGCATACCCTTTAAAAATATTACACTTCTGAGGGCGTAAACCAATATTTTCAATATGGTAACAGAAATTGAGGACTCTTAGATGTGTTCAGTAAATAAGTAAGAAGAGTAGGTAGACAATTAACCTTTCTGATGAATTTGTGTTTGTGAAATAAAGATTCCGTTAATGAATAATAATTTAAGCTCAACCATAATTCAATAAAAGACACTAATTTATATTGAATAATCTAAATGAAGCAATAGGGTACATTTTGAAGTTATACTTAAAATTTTCCTCTAGATAACGTTGAGATCAATTGATATTTCCATTTAAATTAGTTCAATGTCCAAAAAAAACCCAAAAATTAATTAGGCATTAGCTTGAAAGGATCGCTGACCTGAGATATATTTTTAGCTTTGGTTTATTAGGGGTGATTATAGATAGTCATAGTTTTATGACCTGACCTGGCCTCTCAGCCTTCTCATATGTTTATGATGTTTAATCCTTTATTACCTAACCATCTGGACAGCATCCTGCAATGCGTTTGCCTAATTATTATGCCATAAAAACGAAATATGTAAAATACCACCACATTTGTGGTATAAATTGATGTGATTTCAATATCCTGTCATCAGTCTGACTCTGAATAATCTCAAAGATAGTCATGGACCGCGTCTGCTGCAACTGCGCTCGATCCTCCAAGGATCTGAGAAATCTTTCATATTATATTTCGAACATTAACTTTGTATTGATGATTAAGGAATTTAACAACCGCGATCTACGAACACTGACTGACATACCCCGAAGGAAGATATGCATTGAATGCATTCTATGCTGTCATATCTCTCACAAGAGGAAGATTCATAGTATAGGAGATCACATAATCGCACGTCGATCCTGTCGACAGCCCGCAAAGAAGAGGAAGAGATTCGACGAGGAGTTTGAAGAAAAACCTAAACCCAAACGCATTCGAACTACTATTAAGAAGAACCCAGTTAAAACTACTGAGAGCCCCAAGACTAGTTCAAATGAGGAAGATCTTGACACTCCTCCAAATAGCGAAGTGTCATGTAACCTTGGATAACGGCACACACAACTAAACGTGTCTATCTCAGGAGGCTCCTTAGGAGCTTGAAGAAAAACCTAAACCCAAACCAGCCGCACTGCTATTAAGAAGAATGCAGTTAAAACTACTGAGAGTCCCAAGGCAAAAGAGGAAGATCTTGAAACTCCTCCAAAAAAGGAAGTGTCATGTAACCTTGGACAACGGCACACACAACTAAACGTGTCTATCTCAGGAGGCTCCTTAGGACATACGAAAGACTTATACACAACTTTGATTTTTTTGTAAAATTATACACTTATACACAACTTTGATTTTTTTTGTAAAATTATACACTTATACACAACTTTGATTTTTTTTTGTAAAATTATGCAATATTTATAAAAAATTCAAAAATATTTAAAATAAAAATGTAAATTTTCTTGCAAGTATTTATTTTTTTCATATTATAAATAAATTAGACTTTAATGTTGATTAACTAGGAAATTAACTCAAAAAGTACTTCTACTATTTTAGATATATCATGTTGAACGAAATGTTGAAATGCCTTGCAATTCCCTTCCAAAAAGTTAACCTCAATTTGGATTTTGGTCTTGTGTAGCTTAAGTTAATCGCATTAATTTCGCTTAATTGAAACTACAAGTTTTCGTCGGGTTGTAACAAATGACCTGGGTTAGGTGAGCCTGGTCTGGGGTACAAGCATTCGGCTCAGATTTGTGGCACTTGCAGCCAGCATTCAATCATCAGTCAATCAATCAATCAATCAATCAATCAATTGCAAATCAGATGGTAGCTGGCATGTGGCATCTTCTATTGCCAGAACACCTAGCCATTCCCTCTCTTTGTGTGTGTGTCTGTGTGTGTGTGTGTGTGTGTGCAGACAAGTCTTGTAAACCATGTGTTGTTTAATTATATTGCGCGTGTTGACTCTGTTGGCTGGGTTGGTTTACCAATATACCGTTAACCGCTAACGAGTTAAGTGCTTTTGTATGCCCGCTGAGCCTTGACCACAGCCACAGAAGCCAGCGCAGCGACAGGAGTGTTGACACATCCTTGATGGGTTGTTGAACAAAGTCATTACCTGGAAGCACGGAGAGTGTGGTGACGCACAATGAATCTACCTGAATCTGTCTTGAGTTATCCTTAAAAGTCATGCATGTTAAACAACCTATAATTATGGGTATAACTGTCTCAATTTCTACGTAAAGTACACACTCTTGCGTTTTATGGATCGAAATAAGTGAGTTAATTCTTCCTACAATAATAACTTTTTCAGCTAAAGGGTAATAGTATAAAGTAATTTAGGCAAAGTTAGGAGGTGTGTATCTTTACTGACAGTTCTACTGAAACCCAATTTTATATAATTATACCAAGAACATATAGGTGTGGGTAGTCTATAAAGGACTCCTATGGCCTTCAGCGAGATAAAGTGGTGTAATATTATTTTATATCATTTTATTATATTATATAACAACAAATGTTTAAACTAATTATGCACAGCTCGGGTTTGCTCACATTCTCCACTAACTATATTTAATTTCCTGTCCAATTTCGATATAATTTTCACACGCAGAGGAGACCAATCAGTGGCCAACCAGAAATGAGTTTGATTTAAATGCCACAAAATGAGGCAAGCAAACCTATTAAATGTTACCAAAAATATGTAAATTTAAATATGCTGTGCTGTGTATTTGATGTGATTTACAATTACAAATGCAAAATGTAAACGGGGAATGTGCAACAGACGAGCAATTCCAGCGAATAAAGGGAAATAAATACTATTTCAATTCATTAGCTAATGCAATTAATGATGCACGCGCTTTCACATAAACAATGATTATTAGATTAACAGTGCCTGAGGATGCACAACTCGAGTGTGTGTGCAAAATAAGAAGGTGTAGGGTGGCATGGGATGACAGAATGAATGCCAAGCAAGGCAAGTTTATAAACAAGAGTGCTCTAGTCGGGCTTACTCGACTAAAGTAAGAGTGTATTACAACAATCTTTATAGTTTAAGTCTACTCAAAATGATATAAAGTCAAACCAGATACTACATAACATCGATTTAGTAATCTACTACATATTATCTATAGCTATCAAGTACAGGGTCGCCTACTGTCGATACCGTTCGACTGGTTTTTAAATTGCATTACGGAATAAACAGTTTCGACAAAACCGCGTGCCTAATTATTCAGGCTGCAAATACACCAGAACCTATGGCAAGGGGAAAAGCTGAGACAAAGTTTATATAGACCATGTTTATTAGTTTTGTTTATGTTGATTATTTCTTTGTGTATTCCTCTGTTTGCATTGCATATAATTCAATAAAGAGAATAAAGTGATACGTGCAACCACAACTAATGAACTCAAAGCGAAAGACACACAGGTGCACAAACTCATACAGGAAACTGTCAAAAGGATAGACAAAAACATTGGTAGAGGCAGGGCAGTGGTCTAATTGTGGCATTTGTCACGTCGCGTTTGCTTTGCCTTTGGATTCGGATTTGCTTAAGTTGTTTGCCTTAGAGTGCATGTGTAACTAATGGCTTAAAAGCATTATCCAATTACACATTCTTAAACCAGGTATTTCTATCAGCTGCGTGTAAAATGAAATGCATTTTATGCCATGAACAGCAAAAAGAAATAAATAGATAATTATATTGATATACTTTCTTTGCTTTTATTTGATGAGATTCACCTAATGAATACTAGTTTAAGCTTAACTGTAATATATAAATCAGATCAATTGATATTCTAAGTAAAATTAGTTTAATCCCAAAAATTTTTAAGGCATAAGCTTGAAAAGATCTTAGACCTTCAAATTTAGTTTATGAGGGTTAATTATAGCCTCCTCCTATGGTTATGATGTTCAATTCTTTATTGCCTTACCATCTGGACTACATCCTGGAATGCGTTTGCCTAATTATGCCATAAAAACGAAGTACGAAAAATATGCGCCGCATTTCAAAATGTGGTATAAATTGGAGGGATTTCGAGATACTGACATCAGTCTGACTCTGAATAATCATTTAGTCATGGATCGTATCTGCTGCCACTGCGATTTATTCTCCGAGGATTTACGGGATCTATTGTTCTACATCTCAAACAATAGTTTTATTTCAATAATGCTTGAAACTGGTCGCCGAGATCTACGACTAGTGTCGAATCCACACCGAAGGAAGATATGCATAGAGTGTGTAGTTTGCATCCATCTCGCTTATAAAAGGAAGAGGAGACGACAAGGAGCAAGAAGACATTATGCCCAAACGCATTCGAGGCATCAGAGAGATGAGGCTTAAAGCTACTCAGTGACCTCTCTAATTGAGGAAGCTCTCAAAAATCCTTAGATTCATACATACACAATGGAATGAATATTGTAACGGCACACACAACTAGATGCATTGATCTCAGGAGGCTCCTGAAATATAATACAACTTTTAAAATTATAAAGCACTTAAAATAAAATATTCAAAATAAAAAAACTCGGAAAGCTACAGTCGGATTCAACCGACAGTAGAAGACCCTGTACTTTGATTTACCCTGGGCGTCGATAATAGCAGCTGCTTATAAGTATATACTCATGTAAACATATGTATGTGTGTATACATGCACACATACACTTATACATACAAATATACACGCAAATGATAACAATAGCCAATACTCATACAGAAATTCATACTCACAATAAAAAATCACGTATACGCCATAGTGGTCGCATACGCTGCGGCTTCCCCCCTCCCCTAGCCAAATGCCTAGTACTGAAAATTGTTTGTTCAATATCTCCGGTGTTTATTATCCGATTGGGCTGCAACTCGCACCAAACATGAAAATCATCTAAGGCTTTAATCCTGCAAAAAATGAATCCAGTGACTCTAAAACTGTATATACTAAGGACATTTTTGAAATTTTGAGGGGGAGGGGGATGACTTTTCAAACATTTGAAATAAACTTGACCTGCCTATGTAATACACGAACCTAACAAAAAAAAAATTAAGTCTCTAGCTCTTATAGTTTCCGAGATCTAGGTGTTCATACAGACAGACGGACAGACGGACAGACGGACAGACGGACAGACAGACGGACAGACAGACAGGGCTATATCGACTCAGCTCGTCGTCCTGATCAAGAATATATATACTTTATGGGGTCTGCCACGCCTCCTTCTGCCTGTTACACACAAATGTCATTTGCACAAACCTAATAGACCCTTTGTACTTTTTTAAAGTACAGGGTCTAAAAAAAATCAACTATTTTTAATTGTTTTCCAGTTATATAGATATACTCTGTAGCATATCTGAAATCAAATCAGTGACAGACTCATTGGCAGCGACACAGAGAAGTAACGGAACTGAGAGCCACCAGTGTTGCGCAAGGAAATAAAGTAGCTCATGAACTGAAACAAAAGATACACACACACACACACACACACACACACACATACACATATATATTCGTAGAGCACTCACACAAAACGAGACAGCTGTTGATAGTTGCCTCTGTCTAGTGCTTTTCCCACTACTATTTCCTTCTGCCTTTGTCCTTGCCAGTTTCTTCGCTTTGCTCTGGTTCTTCCTCGTCCTTGATGTCGCTACTGCTGTTACATCAACTTGAAAATTAGTTGCTACTTATGCGCTTCACTTAGTTTTTCTTAAGTAGCACGGATCAAGCAATACACATGTACTCACACACACATCTGTGTGTGGCATCATCAGGTGCATATGACTGTGTGTGCGTGTGTGTGTTCTACTTAAAACTTGCCTGTGTTGGGATTATTTTCTCTGCTTTAGCTGCACATTTTCTACTTACCAGAGTCTGTCACCGTGATTGCATGTTAGCAGCTTGCTTCTTACTCTTTCAATCTCTCACTTTTCCCAACTTGTTTATCAGTCTGTTTGTGTCTGTCGTGTCCTTGGCTAAGTCTCCTGAGCTGCGACTGAGCCAATGGATTCGCGGTTAGATGCAGTCAGTAAAGACTGCAGAAAATAACCCAAGTACAACATAATTTTTGTCTGTGTAATTAATGTTTAATAATATACGTATGAATATATACGTATATATATGTTAATATATATAAAATTTATTATAATGATACATCATATGGATAGTATTTATGATTACCTCTAATTATATGCTTTGCTCTGAAAGCAATTGAGAGAGAAAGTTAGAAAACTTAAATTTGTATTTGAATATTTTATTTTAAGTACTATATAATTTTACAAAAAAAAATTAAGATTTTAATATTATTGTATCGTTATATTTCCAGGAGTATCCTGAGATATATATATGTATATCTATTTGTGTCTTCCGTTATACAGCACAGTGGGTAAGTGTGAATATAAGTATTTTTGAGCGTGTTCATTTGTGGGTCGTTTTCCTTTTCTTCGTAGCTCTACTGCATTTGGGTTGAGGTTCTTCCATGTCTTCAGTCTCCTAGACATATAGCCTCCTCTTCTTTGTGAAGAGTCGACCAGATCGGGTCTCCTGATAGAGTCGAAACATATGAAACATTTAGTTCTCGCCATTTTGCCATCTCGTTAATTTCGAACTCTAACTGTTGGCGCGGACAAGTAGTCTCCCTTTGAAGCTTTTCTCTGTGCGCCACGTGATTGTTGAGTATACACTCACAGCATATCTTCCTTAGGTGCTTATTCGGCAGTAGTAGTAGATCGCGATTGGTAGTTTCCATCATCATCTTTAGGAAACCGGGATTGCAAGTAAAGTAAGTTAGGTTCCGCAAGCTCGCGGAGAATCCTTCGCAAATGCAGCAGACAATATCCATGACTATCTTTGAGATTGTTCGGAGTTAGAATGATGACAAGAGTTGAAAATCACTTTAATTTATATCAAATGAATGCAGTTTAGGTAGTTGAGTTAGAAAGGGTCAACAGGATTGACTTCATTAATATTTGAAGGTCCCGGGATAATTACTCATTACTATGGCATCGATTCTGTATACTTGAAGTTTAGGTTAAGTAATAATGAGTCTTTATATGGATAATATTTTGGACTGCCTGTCATAAACTAAATCTGAAAACAATATAACTCTGGGTCTTCAGCTTTTCGGGGTAATACCTAATTAATTTTGAGTATTTAGGCTCTTGGATTTTATGATTGCTTCGAATTATAAACTACGCAAAACAGGGAACAGAAAAACCAAGTTCTAGAATATTTAACTGGATACTAATTCATCACTAATTAACCAATGATTATTATTATTTAGTGACTTGAATTTGGGCAAATAAAAAGAGGGTATGTTATATCAGAAGAGATGCTATAATATGATGTCATATTTGTATTATCTCTGATGCTTTTCTTTTGAGTGAACATTGTGTCAAAAGACGAACTGTAAAAACAAAAGCAGACAAAGGGGAGTGGGAGTGGCAAATGGGATACCAAAAAGTAGCCCAAAACAATTTAAAATTACCTCACGTACGTGCGAAATTGCATATGTATGTATGGTGGGCGTGGCAGCCGATGCAGCAGTCAACTATCGCCTGCTCGCCACTTTCTCGCTTTCGTTCTCATCAGATGTGCTCGGGTTCTGCACAATAAATGGCAGCTTATAAGTCAAGTGAGGAGCAAAGCAAATAGAAGAAGGGGAACAGTAGACGAAGCAGATGAAGAAACAGATACAGAAACAGAAGCAGAGGGACTAGAGACTCCACAGCAATTTTCGGGACTGAGCTCAAGTTTGAGCTTTCCACTTTGATAGCCTCAAAAGGAAAAGAAAATAAAAGTAGTACAAAGAGAAAATACTAGTAACAGATTGAGAAATGTTTCGTTCTGTGTGCATGGGCGTGGCACGTGAGTGGGCGTGTGAGTGTGTGTGTGTAGCTTTTGGAATGCTGTGGCATTTTAAGTACAATTTTATAGAGCAATACCTAGCGGGTGATTTCAGCCAGACAGTGGCAGAGGGGCGAAGAATGGAGGGCTGAGACGAAGTGAGAGATGCGCTCCGATGCTCTCTGATGACGATGAATAAAGTGTTGTTCACTGCAGTTGTTGTTGTTGTTCTTCTTCTTCTTCCTCTGCTTGATGTTGTTGTTGCTGCGCAACGAGGCGAATTGGATTTAAAGTCCAGGCGACAAAAATGTAAATATCGATTTCGTTTGACTGCAAATTAATCGAAAATACTTGTCAATTATGACTTAATATTCTATCGAAAATGTTGAAAGAAAGTTGTAGTAAATAAAACGCAAAACTGTAATACATGTAATACGTTTAAATTGAACAACAACTGATTCAAGACTCCTTCAAGATTGTGAACCATTTGTCGCCTGGCTTGTAAGCTGCAAAGTGAACGTCTCGGTGAGTTTGTCTGCCATTCGGATGGCGTGTGTTAAAGTCGACTATTTGTGTTGGCTGCTTCGTTGGTGCAGGAAATGCATTATCCACTTAAAAGTCAGGGCAGAGAGTGGTTCGCATTGGTGCGTTGGGTTAGCAGCTACTTAACGCATTAGATACAGAGCTTGGAATGCAGACAATTGTAAAAGGCGGTGGTGGGTCGAGCACGAGACTATAAGATAGTGGAAATCCCCTCTCACATACGAGAGACAGCCCTCCATCAACTTCATTAAAGTGGAGCTAATTTTCAACACCTTTCTGTGAGTCATAAAAAGCTATTGGCACGCACATTGGCTACAACTGCAGATAGAGATACATACAAACATACGAGTACAAATACATTTGAAGCCTGCTGTAGATAAATGTATGTATGTTGGCCATATCTAAACACAAAACACTTCAACTCTAATGAGCGAACTTTAAGTGTGCTAAAGTTTTACCTGAAGTTGGTTGGGTACTCCACATTCACATCGTCTATGTGTTTGGGTGTCTGATTGGAGCCATAAAGATAAAACACACGATGAATGCAGACAAAACGCCCACACTGACACAAGTTTGCGGCAAACTTAGAGGTGGGAGTGGCTGATATGAATTTGAGGATTGAGAATAGCTTTGGTTTTGAGGGTATGAGTAAATTGAGCGTTTCACATTGTCGGCAATCACTTTGGCAGTCACGTGCAGCTTCTTAGCATCCACCTCCATTTAGTCCTACTTCCACCTCCCCCAACTTCAACTTCAACCACAACTCCCGACTTTATCTCGACCAAACAAGAGCCCGCGTCATTTGCCCCCGATTATCAATAGTGAATGTGCATGTGATATCAAACGGTTTTGGGTTCCTGTACTCCAATCTCAGTGATTGACATGCGGGTTGAAGGCATACATTTAGACGCTTTAGCCACCACCAGACAACCTCCACTTAGTTCGAATTTTATATGAGATGGTAGAGGACAATATAGAGAGCTGAAATTCTGGAATACTTGACCATTTTCTGATGTGAAAAAAAAACCGACGATCATATCGAAAGTGTCACGAGAGATACACTACTTCCTCGCTTTTTAACAGCTCAGTTAAATATTTACTTATATTTTAAGTTAAATAAATTTAATATGAAATAAATAAGTGAACTCCAATATGACAAAAGCATAAAAGCTTACTTGATATTCAAATCGGTATGCAAGTCTCTATAGTTGACATCAATAACGATTTGAAGTCTATGTTATGATATTTATTTCCTGCTGATTTATTTTTTTTGACGAGATTAATATCGATATTTCCCTGCTCTCATACTCTGTGGTATTCACAAAAATAAATAAATATATTTGCTTGCAGAAATATTGTATTTCAATTGGCAATTGAACAGTTCAACAGCAATAGTGGAATCCGAGGATAGGGCGGCATCAAAATCGTAATCAAATCGTATGAAAAATGTCGAAATCGAAAACGAAATGTACTTGAGTGTCGGCGTTGAAGTCGAAAGCGACGTGGACGTCGATTTGCAGTTTGAGAAAAGTCTTTGCATACTTTTAGGGCTGGCGGATTTGAGCAACTAATGCGCCTGTTGTTGTTTGTGGCTTTGTCAATGGTTATTGATTGTCTGCTGTCATGTAGGTTAGGGGTGACTGAGGGGAGGGGATATGATTCAACGTCTAAGCCGGCATGTAAAGCACGACGGAAGCTTTTAAGACATTTTATACCCCCTTTTCCGTTGCCAGCATAAACCATTGAAATGTGAGACCAACGCATGTGTATGTTACAGTGAGTGTGTGTGTGGTGTGGGTGTGTGTGCTTTCGCATTTACATTACAACAAAGAAGCGTCTCCTGGTCTTATTTTTTTCACAATTTTTTACTGAACTTTGAAAATCTGCGCATGAAAAGCAAACGCATTTGCAAATATTCAAACATGAAAACGGCTTGGCAAATCCTCAAGAGCTAAGCACCATATCACAAACGGCTCAGCCGCTCCAGCTTGGCTGAGAAACCAGAAATTGTGATTGAGAAAGAATGAGTATAGTGAGTGTGCAGAAGGGGCAGAGGGTGACAGGGCGGAGTAGATGACAGTCGGACATGCGGGAGTGTGTTCAACTTTAACAAAACTTTGTCATAACTTGCTGAATTAAATTTGTACAAGTCAAGCATGGAGCGTACAACGTTGGCAGCTTTATCAGCGACTTGCTACTGCCTTCCTCTTGATCATCGAACTAAGTTTTCTGAATGGACATTGCATAGTTTTTCGAGCGTCAATTGCGATATGACAGCGCTCTTGTTGCATTATGCTGGAACAGAGAAAACTATTGACCGGGAAGTTAAGCAACAATATGACATAGTTTAGGACTTGAATGACTTGTAAGCTGCATTTAAGTACCATTTATTATGAGCTTAACTCGCTCGAAACTAAATATAGTTCATATACTGTCTCATTTCGGGTTTATACTCTAATGAAATCTTTAATCAATCCAATTCAAACTTGCAAAAGTTTCATCTTTATCTACATCTGCACAGAGACTTTGAGTTGACAAACTGATTGCAGAAGACTCTGAGGCTGACAAACTCTTCGGGTGGGGCTGCCCAGAAGCAATTTAAATCGACTATTTTAGCTTTGACTGCTGCCAGCCAGCCCAGCCCATGCTAAAACCCAAATGCCAACCTTAAAACCCAATCGCAATCGCAAACCCAATGCCAATGCCAATGGCAAGTGACAGTTGCTGCGCGGTTCGTTTGTTGGCATGAATATGCATGAGCAGTTACAAGCCATCAAAACATGCCACATACTACTTGCAACAGGGGAGGCAAGAAGGAGTTAAAGCTAGAGTGCTGCCGCTGGAGTGGCTTTAAAACTGAGAGTAGCTCTAGCTCTATTCTCGAGCTCTCTTTTCATGTGAAACTCAACCGCGTGACTAACGAGTATATCGTTACTAACGACTCAACCAGTCGCCACTCTACACTCGACCCTACGTCAGAACAACAGGACGAAACATCTGAACATACCACAGGCAAAACTAACCGATGGCAATGGCAGCCAGCATGACGTATACTTGATGTCTGACGTCTGCTGCTGCTGCTGCTGCTGCCGCTGCTGCTCCTGTTGTTGTTGCTTTTAGACGTGTTGAGTTTAATTGGAACACTCGACGATGTTGCTTTTGATGCTACAAATTCTGTGGGTCGTCGTCGTCGTCGTTGTCGTTTATTCGCTGGATCCAGCATGGTCCATGCAGCTGCATTAATTCATGTGCAGTACCACAGCTCAAACTCACACACTGGCACACACTCATACACACACACTGCTCACCAACTTATTCATACAGTTCTATTTTTTCCTCACACCAAAGACAGCGTTGGGCTTTTAGTTAACGCATCCCTTTTTTTCGCTAGGGATTATTTAAAACAACGCCTGAGCGTAGCATCATTAGAGTAGTTCTGAGAGGTCATAGCTCTGTGTCGAAATCGCGAGTTCACATAAAGTGCACGTGAAATTAAATTCGCTTTAAATGCCTTCACTCGTATAACTATATAGATAACTATATATCATATATAGATAAGTAGTCACTATTTAATAGTTTCATTTATTTCCATTATTATTATACTTAAAATTCACTCAAAAGTAAACCAATTCTTATAAAAAAACACCATTACACCAGATACAATTGTGCTGTTGGTGGCAAGTAGAGTTGCCACCCTGCAAGAGACAATTTGCCAGCCCTTTTATTTTGTTAATAGCATTAATCAAGAATTACATTATATGAGATGTAACAATCCATTTCGAATGTGAGAAAATGTGAGATTTAGCTTTAGTATTTCTTAATTCAGTAAAATAAGTATTCAGACCTGTTCTGAATTTCGATTCCGAGTAAATTGATCGGAATCGTTTTGATTGCGAACGTTTTGCTGTTCTGACATTTCGATTCCGAGCAAAATCCTTTTGAAAATGAGTGTCTATGAGCAGTCGGAATGAAAAGGATTTGGCAAATTTAACATGTATATGGTTGTTTTTCCGCCCTGTACTATGAAATTTCCCCTTTCAAAACGACTCGTTATTCAGAACAGGTCTGAATATTAAAATTGATTTGTCGATTGAAGGCAATCGATAACTGCTGACTTTTATCGATAACACAAACAATTGAATATACTATTGTAAAATTGTTGTTTCAATTATACTTCTATTACTGGAATTGCATTCAATAAATTTGCATTGTTATTTATTTGCATTTAAAACATGAAAATATTTAAATACTTGTCATAGCAAGGACTTTGCTTCTATTGCTGTTATTGTAGTCAGAGGAAGCGCTTGGAAGTGCTGGCAAATGCGTTCCTCTTTGTCCTTGTGGGTGTGCGTGTGTGTGTGCGAGTGTGTGTGTGATTCTTGTTGTGCATTATGTTGCATTTGCATTGCAAATGCTTTTGTGCTTTTTGTTGCTTGCGTTGCCAACGACAGCAGCAGCAGCAACAACAACAACAACACCGACAACAACAATGACTGCGAGCACAAGGCTTTTGCCATAGTTGTTGCTCTTGTTGTTGTTGCAGTTGTTGAGCCTTTTATTTCTTTATTGCGGCAGCCAGAGTGCATCTCTCTTGGCCTGCATGTATGTGTGTGTGTGCGTGTGTGTGCGAGTGTGTGTGTTTACTTCTTGCTGTTCATATTTCTAATAAAAACTTTACATTATTTTATGCTTCGATGCCCAACACTAGACACAAACGTGCACTTACTCACACATACATACAATACATACTATGCATGTAAACACACAAGAATTATCGTAGTTATATGGCCACACTCCACCTACATATATTGTACATACATTTATTTACATTTATTTATTCATAAGCGTATAAGAAATAGTTTTTAAAGCTTTCTTTCAATTTCATTAGAACCACAATATTTTTGGGGTAATTGTTTAATATTTTCATTTAATTAAATTAACAACATTCTTCGCATTATGAAATTAAAATAATAAAATAAATAGTTTTAAATGCAACTTCAATGATAATTCTATACATCAAAGCATCTAATACGGGTTCCACACTGCACTAAAAAATGCTAAAAAAGTTATCGTTATCGGAGGAATGCAAAAGCCTGTCCACATTGTGTTGCATTCGCATTCGCATTCGCCAAACTAGTTGGATTGAGCGCTCTGTGTGGACATACGTAAGTAGTAATTATGATTAAAAATATAAAAAATAACTTATTCATTTATTTTATATATACATATATAGGAAAGACATGGTACGTTCTGGGAGAAGGACATTCCGCAATTATTATTTTCACATAAATAATAGTAGCTTTAAGGATCCATTAGATGGCGAAAAAATATTTGAAAAAGAACAGCCTTGTGAGCCTATACTGTTTGGCAACCATAACGACCGTGCAGAGGTCATACGTACTGCATTAAGTACCTATTGTTTTGAAAATCAAAATAAATAAATGTAATAATATTTAGTGTTTGTTTTATTTTTAATTCAACTATTTTTTTTGCCATTTCGCCTCATTTTATTTAATTTTGACGCCATATTGACGCGCTTTTCAGCATTTATTAGTATATTTTTAGTATCGATGTATCGTAATCACGAGAATGCAAGTGCATTTTTTACGAGTGCAACACGAATGCAACTTTTTCCCATCCTTAGCTCCCATAAGATTTTGCAGGGAGACGAATGTACATTTCCCAAAAGTAACAGAAAATGCAAATGCAAGTCCCAGTGTGGACGCCACATAAGACAAGTATCGATAAGTATCGATATTACACCAAGGTTTCAAACCTGCTTAATATCAGCTCATTCAGCCAGTCGTTGCCCCAAATGTGTGTGTGTGTGGCTGGGCCTGACAACGCCTACTTGTAGCTATAGGGCGTGTCGCGTGTTATTTTTTTATTTCAGCTTATTTTTATGACAAAGCAACCGAAAGGATAAACACACACAGCGCGCTGCAATGTAATACGACAAAGCAAACAACAGTTGCAAAATAGCTGCCGATGGTTGTGGTCCTTGCTGCTGCTGCTGTTGTTGTTGTTGTTGGTGTTGTTGTTGGTGTCTATGTTGCCACTGCATTCCATTAACATAACAAATGTATTCATTGTTCGTAACTGCAGCAGTACCAACAACAAAATGATGCTATTTTACGCCGCATTATGCGAAAATGTGGCAAGTGATAGAAAGGATAACGCCTGCACGCAACGGCAACACCAACTACTGCTACTACTACGACAAGAACAACAATTTAACAATGCCCCACAGTGACAGCTTGTATGCGTGTCCATACATATGTACATATATACATACATATGTATGTATGTGCGACTGTACATTGTACATTTGTATACTAACACTCTTTCTGCCTTATGTGCAAGAGGCTTCTCTATTCGCTATGACTGTCTTTTATCTGTGTGTGTGTGTGTGTGTGTGACTGAGTGTTGCTATATCGACGTTGACAGACAAACAAACGTCTGCAGCAAAGAACAACGAAAATACTAAAAAAGATGCTAAATGAGGAATACTTTACCACATTATATTCACAAATATAGTCTTTGGCTAAACTGCATTTTCCTAGTTCAAATTAACTGAATAAGTACATGCTTTGAGTTTTGGTTTTGCAAGTACTTTGACTTTTTATTCATTATGTACCATTATAGTTGGTTTACTTTTGTGATAATGACTTAATGAATTCGGAAAAGTTATTGCTTGCCTCCCTCACTTGCTGTTGGGAGAACGAGATAAATATTAATAAATAATAAATCAATGGGTTTATTATATGTATTTGTTTGAGCTCACAAACTTACCTCCGCAAGTGCTTCAGTTTGCTCATTAAGGTTTTTGAGAGCAGTGAGAGCATCACTCGATATTATCTGTTGAGTGAACGAGATTAATATTGCCAATCAATGGCTTATTAGATATACTTATATACTACTAACCTCCCATCTTTCATTGACATTTTTTAAGACTTGTTCACCCGTCTTCAAAGATTTATCTTTAACTTCCTTTGCATTCGCATAGAAAAGCAGAGATATCAATTAGGTTTTAATACAAGTACATTTTGTACAAGCTAACACAACTTACTCCCAAAATCTTCTGAACTTTTTCAACCTCCTCGTTAAATTTTGCAGCATAATCAGGGAAACTAATATCAAGTTGTGCTGCAGGTGCTTCACGGGCGATACCAGCGCTGCAAACCTGCAAGGATATTTGTCACTTAATCAGTCTACTGTACTATGTTGCATGCCACTTGGAACTTACAGCAGTCAGTGCGACTAGCACTAAAGCGAAGACGATTTTTGCCATTTTTTACCGTTCTGTACTCTTACGCGCAAAATAGAGAACTAATTCAAGTGCCGAAAATTGTCTTAATATTTATACATTTATGAATCTTCATATGTATGAACATTTATATCTAAGCATTTATCTGTATGTGCTGAGTCTTATCAGTAAACCCCAATCTTCCTGGGTACAACATAGCTGGTCATCTTAATAAAAAATCTGGGTACTATGATAATCAAACTAAGATTGTTCACACATATGTACATTGTACATTTGTATGTACTTTCTTTTTGCCTTAAGCTCCATACGCAAATAAGATAAATCGCTTGCTAAAAACTCCATGTAATAAAACAGATTTCTAACGGAAGATAAATCTTTAGCTTGCTAATTTGGCAACCCTCTTACGGAGAAAATCTCCAAGCGTTGCCGAATCTTTCAACCCAATATTCGTTATTCAGCACTGTTTTCATCGAGCGAATTAAACACAACACAATTATTTCGATAGGCTATAGAGCAATTGAGGGAAATATGCAAAATCAAAATTCTCGATAAGAACGATACTCCAGCCTCTCTGATAGTAATAGTAATTGTAGCCATAAATAGTATAATAGTAGTGCAGTGACGTCTCCGTTCATTTGCCCTCCCCTCTTCCATACATAAGTAAATAGAGCTATATTTAAAGTATTGGCAAATACCGCTTCTTTTATTCATTTATAAATGTTTATTATCTTTTAAACACAACAGATATTGCAGTCAGTGTGGCCATCATTTGTTTATGCCAATGTTTTACAGGGCGAAGCTAGTAAGTATAAACGATTTAGCAAGCTAAATATTTAGCTTATCTCCGTACGAGTTTTATGTGCAATTCTTCTCTTTTCGTTTTTTCAAGCAGCTCCACACTATACTACATGTGAATGTCTTTTGGCTGTGTGTGTGTTGTTAACAGTTTGTCTATCTGCACGAAAACAACGAAAATATTAAAAAATATGCTAAATGAGGAATTTCTTACCATATATTGCCAATTATCGTCCTTAGTTAAACTACAATTTCCTATGTAAAATTAACTGAATACATGCTTTGAGTTTTGGATTTGCAAGTACTTTGACTTTTTATTTATTATGTACCATTATAGTTGGTTTACATTTGGCACATGTTTCTTAATGAATTCAATCAAGTTATTATATGCCTCCACCGATGTCTGTTGCGAGAACGAAATAAATATTGTTAATCAAAGGCTTTATTAGATGTATATATGTGTATGAGCTGTTATAACTTACCTGCTTAGCATCTTGAGCCAGCTTAAAAAGTTCCTGTTGGGTGAACGAAATAAATATTGTTAACCAAAGGCTTTATTAGATGTATGTGTATGAGCTGGCATAACTTACCGTTTTTAGCTCTTCAAGTTTTTCGAGAGCTTTATTCTTATTTATCTGTTGGGTAAACGAGATAAATATTGTTAATCAATGGCTTCACTAATAATACTTATACTATGTGCTGAACAAACTAACCTCCCATTTTTCCTTGGCTTCCTCTTCAATTTTAGCTTTATAATCCTTTGAATTCGCATAGAAAAGCAGAGATATCAATAAGGTTTTAATTGAGTACATTTTCTACAATCTAATAACACAACTTACTTCCAAATTCTTCCGAGCTTTTTCATACGCCTCCTTAACTTTTTCAATCGCGACGTCTAGTTTTTCATTATAATCAGATAAACTAATATCCAGTTCTGCTGCAGGTGCTTCACGGGCGATACCAGCGCTGCAAACCTGAAAGGACATTTAGCACTTAGACTACTGAACCATGTTGCATGCCACTTGGAACTTACAGCAATCAGTGCGACTAGGACGAAAGCGAAGACGATCTTTGCCATATTTTACCGTTCTATACTCTTAAGCGCAAAATAGAGAACTAATTCAAATGCCGAAAATCGTCTTAATATTTATACATTTATGAATGTACATATGTATGAACATTCATATCTATGTATCTTTATGTGCTGAGTCTTATCAGTAAACCCCACTCTTCCAGGGTCCAACATAGCTGGTCATCTTAATAAAAAATCTGGGTACTATAATAATAAAAATAAGATTGTACACACATATGTACATTGTACAATTGTGTGTACTTTCTTTTTGCCTTAAGCTCCATACGCAGATAAGATAAATCGCTTGGCTTGCTAAAAACTCCATGTACTAAAACAGATTTCTAACCGAAGATAAGTCTTTAGCTTGCTAATTTGGCAACCCTCTTACGGAGAAAAGCTCCAAGCGGTGCCGAATATTTTAGCGTTATTCAGCACTGTTTATATTGAGCGAATTAAACACAACACAATTATTTCGACAGGCTATAGAGCAATGGAGGAAATTTACAAAATCAAAATGCTCGATACTCCAGCCTCTCTGATAGTAATAGTAATTGTAGCCATAAATAGTATAATAGTAGTGCAGCGACGTCTCCATTCATTTGCCGTCCCCTCTTCAATACATATGTAAATTGTGCTACATTTAAAGTATTGGCAAATACTGCTTCTTTTATTCTTTATACTTTATAAATGTTTATTATCTTTTAAATACAGAACAGATATTGATAATTGACTAATTGACTGATAATTTTTTATTTTCAAGAGCAGCTGATTTTTGCAATTATTAATAACATTTCTGTCTTTCATTTGTGACGTGCTAGGCATTTAAAAACAGCAGCGAACTGAGATTTTATGACAGCTGGAGTTCGTCATCAAAATTTGATCTCCTCTTTTGGTGGGATTATATCTAATGCTATTGCTGTTTCTTCTACTTTTGACCTTATTTTTATGGCTTTGAGCTTTAACTTTGTCAATAGTGCTTTCGCCTTCGGTAAGCTTTTCTTGCCCCATTCAGTCTTAGGATCGATTTTATTTAAGAATTCTTCCAGTTTCTGTTGGGAGGAAGAGATAGATATTGTTAATCAAAGCCTTCATTAGATACATTTGTATAATCTGTTAAAACTTACCAGCACAGCTCCACCAACTGACTTATACGCTTTATCGAGTTCACCGAGATATTCAATCGTTTTTATCTGTTGGGAGAACGAGATAAATACTGTTAATCCAACAAAATCTTCAATAGATATATGTATTTACATGAGCTGGCAAAACTTACCTTCGCCTTTTCAATGAAATCTTTTGATTTACGCCAAGCTTCTCTGGCTTTTCCCACAAAACCTTTTGCATCATTTCCAACTGCCTAGGAAAACTGAGACAGTAATGAGGTGTTTATTGAGGATATTTTCATATAAATTTACTTGATCTCCATTTTTTATTAATTCGTCGATATCCTCGAGGTGAGCTATTACCTTTGCCATCGCGTAGAAAGACAGTGACAGTAATGGGGTTTTAATTGAGTACATTTTCTACAAGCAAATAACTTACTTTTGAAAACAAATCCTTCAAACTGTAGAATAGATCTTGTGAAATCAAATCAAGGGAAGTAATATCAGGTTCTGCTGCAGGTGCTTCACGGGCGACACGCGCGACACGGGCACTGCAAGGGACCTGCAAGGACATTTACCACTTAATCAGACTACTAAACTATGTTGCATGCCACTTGGAACTTACAGCAATCACTGCGATTAGGACCAAAGCGAAAACGATCTTTGCCATTTTAATCGTTCTATTCTCTTAAACGCAGAATAGAGAATTAATTCAAGTGCCGAAAATCGTCTTTATATTTATATCTATGTATGAACATTCATATCTAAGCATTTATCTGTATGTGCTCATTCTTATCAGTAGACCCCACTTATGGCTGTGTATCACAGTGCTGGACGTCTTATTCAAAATCTGCAAGGGGCATATAAGGGAACAATGAAAATGATGATAAATAAGATTGTAGATAAATATGTATGTATGTACGGCTGTACATAAACATTAAATTAGCATTTCAATGCACACACACACGCGCACACACACATGTATGGGCGCATTGAATGTCTACCATATTGTTTTGCATTGGGCGTTGCAATAGTTTTTTTTTTTCATTAAATATATTTTTATTTATATTTTTTTTTATAGGAAACTGGGTTATCCAATGCTCTGGGTTTTTTCCTCAAATTTGTTGGTTTTTGTGTGTCGCAGAGTTTATTAAATTTTTAATTAAAAGCGAAGTGTAGAACAAACGATTGACATGAGAAAAGCGAAGCAAACAGATTCTGCCAATGTGATTTGTTTAGGCTAATGCTGGTTTATATTTCTAATCCTGTTACGATTGTGTATCTAAGATACGAGTATATCATTTAAAGGCTTCTTTATCACTGTAGCATAAAGAGCGCAATTTTTCTTGATATGCTTGTACTACTTCTGTTTATTCAACACTTTAAATTGTAGTTTATCAAGCTGGATTTATAGCCTTGAGCTATATTTGATTGTGTCTGGGGAATATTTGATTTAGCTTTAATAGCCCCTCGCTTGATGGCGTGTTGTTCCTCTTATCAACAGCCTTCTATGTTTAAATTGTTGTACATTAAGCATATTTCAGACTTGGCTTATCAACTGGAATTACTTGGGGAGTCGTTTAATTTCTGGCTTATCAATTGAGTCGCAAGAAAAACAAGTGAATTAGTTCTGATTAGTTTTTACCAACAGCTGTATTATACGCATGTAGTATGTACATATGCGTTATGTTTAGTAAATGCTACTAAATCCAGTCACATCCAGTACTAATAAAGTAGCCAAGTCATTCTACAATGCCAACATAAATCTCTTTATTTTTTAAGACCAATTGATTATAGGGTAAATATCTATTATAGCGGCGTAACTCCGATTAAAAAAATACCATAGAAAGGGCTAGATTTATCATGAATTATGGTGAATGAATTATCTTGCGGAACAAATTAATTTAGTCAGGAAAAATCGTTAAAAGTTTAATTTTTACATGTATTTTTCCCTCGACTTAGTATTCAGTTCTGTTGCTATATCTGTGAACTAAATTTATCCACAAATAAATTAAGCTGGAGTCGCCTCGATTAAGATATCGATGCTTTATTTGTCACTTTCTGAAAGTACAGGCTCCAACTGCAAAAAAGTATCAGGTGTAATCTAGCATATCTTTTGCTTAAATGTCTAAGCAATTGAAGCACATAAATTTCAAATAATTGACACTGCAAACGAATTTTACATGAGAAAATCAAACAACAGTTTTACACAAACCCACAAATCGACTTCAGGTAACTGTAGACGAAAAAGAAATTCTTTTTGTGTGATTTTTTTTATATACATATAGAACTATATATTTTGTTTGTAGCATGTCTGATAGTGAAGAGAATTTTGTCTCTCCTAGCAAACGGGCCCGAATGGAAGTCACCGCAAGACCAACAAACACTTTAGTGGAACATGTTGTGGCATCATCAGATGATGTGGCCGAACCACAAGAAGGGGAACAGCAACAGCAAGAGGAGGCCGGAGGGTCGGGAGACGGAGACGCAGCTGATGCTAGGCGTGCTAGCAACAACGAGGTAGAGCTGCGTGAGCGTCTACGCAAGGTGATGCTGTGCACCGTGTGCCTGGATCTTCCGCATCCGGATGAAAGCTATCAGTGCAATTTGGGGCACATTGTTTGCGAGGATTGTGTGACTCGTCTGCTCGCAGAGGCAGCAGTGAGTCATCGGCAGGCACAGTGTCCACAATGTCGCACACCCATCAGCTGGCAGGATTTAACCAAGAATCTGGCTGTGGGTCAAACCCTCTGGGAGCTGCCAAAGAACTGTCCCGACTGTGAGCAGGAAATGGAGCCCAAGTGCTTGGCCAAACACCTCAGAGAGGAGTGTAGCAAGCGCAATGTGCACTGCAAGTACCGTTGTCTTGGTTGTGGTTGGCAGGGGCGACATGAGGCAAGTGGAGATCACGAAGCAATCTGCAAGCATATGGATATGTCTGGCACTGACATTCTAGCTGCATTGAAAACAATTGATATCGAAGATCGTTTGGCTACGCGTGGACTGCGTCTGTGCCACCGTGGGCTGAGTGCTCAAAGGATTTACTGTGAGGACTTGGAATTGCGCTGGCCCGAGCACTCGGCTGTACCACCGTCAACATCTTCATCGCCCTCAACCCCTTGGTATGGCAATGAACGCCACTTCGAGTCGATCACAATTCAGGTCTTCGAACTCACTTGGTCCTTGCGCATGAAGTTGCTGCTGGGATCAGAATTGGATCGCATTAGCTATAGCCTCAAGCTGCTAAGCCAACCGACGGGCCCCACAGTAATCAAATATTTCGCCACACTGCCGGCAATATATGTGCGGGCCAAGCAGCTAATGGATGTGGAGCAGCAGCTAAACGAGGAATGCTTCACCATGGCCGAGCAGAGTTCCGATTTCAAAATGTTGCCCATGAGCTGCCCCACAGCCACATATCGTCTCTTGGCCATGCCTCGCATCAAGTTGCGCCTCTGGATGATGTTAAGCTAAACTGCAATTTCCAATTTCAAATTAACTGAATATAATACATGCTTTGAGTTTTAGTTTTGCAAGTACTTTGACTTTTTATTCATTATGTACCATCATTGTTGGTTTACTTTGTACCTGCTTTAACCTTTTCGACTATATCATTGAGGAACTTCTGTACGTTATCCGTGCCAGCTTGAATGCCAGTTCCGAATTTGGCGAGCTCACTCTTCACTTTCTGTTGGGAGAAAGAGGTAAACATTGTTAAACAAAGGCTTCATTAAATATATTTGATGACCTGGCAAAACTAACCTCGGTGTTTTCAGCGGTGAATGTCTTATCAGCGAGATCGCTGAGATTCTTCGAGAAATCATCTGCAAGCTGCTTTGCCTTGTCCTAGATAGACGGAGACAGGTTTTAATTGAGTACATTTTCTATAGTACTAGCTTATAGCACAACTTACATCAAAATGGAATTCCTTTAACTTGGCCTCAGCATCCTTAGCCCATTGTTGGATAAAATCGGTTGGTTTAATCTCTGTTGCAGGTGCATCACGGGCGACACGTGCGACACCAGCGCTGCAAACCTGCAAAGATATTTACCACTTAATCAGACTGCGGAACTATGTTGCATGCCACTTGGAACTCACAGCAATCAGTGCAACTAGGACGAAAGCGAGAACGATTTTTGCCATTTTATTTGCTCTATACTCTTCAACACAGAATCGAGAACTAATCCAAGTACCGAAAAACAATTCGCAACGAAGCCTCGTTTTGCGCCGTTTTACGCTGTGTTCCCGACTGTGCATACACACTTGTACACACACATGTGCATAGCTAAGCATCTGTATGAGCTCAGCCTTATCTGCAAACCCCACTTCTGGCTGTGTACCACAGTGCTGGACACCTTAATAGAAAATCTGTTAATAAAAAATAACAACTATAAGGGGAACATATTGAAATTAATACAGTAAATAATAATTTAAATGATAGTTCTGTTTTTGGTGACCTTTGTAATTAAGTTAAAGTATTCACTAGGTAAAATAAATTATTAAAGATTAAAAAAACTGTTTTTTTTTTTTATATTATTGCCGATATATTTCGTTCGCACAATTTTAGATCGTCTTCAGGGCACTAAACACAATTTTACAATTTTATAATAATACATTTTGAAAAGCATTGCAACAAAATAGTATTATTTTCGTTTGGGTTTTGCAAGTACTTTGACTTTTTATTAATTATGCCTGTGTCTTCACTTTGTCGACTATATCATTGAGGAACTTCTGTACGTTATCCGTGCCAGATTGAACTTGAGTTCCGATTTTGGCGATCTCATTCTTAATTTTCTGTTGGGGAACGAAATAAATATTGTTAATCAAAGGCTTCATAAAATATATTTGTAGCTGGCAAAACTAACCTCGTTGTTTTCAGGGGTGAATGTCTTATTAGCGAATTCGCTGATATTCTTCGAAAAATCAGCTGCCAATTCTTTTGCCTTCTCCTATATAGACGAAGACAGGTTTTAAGTGAGTACATTTTCTATAATACTAGCTTATAGCACAACTTACATCCAAATTCAATTCCTTTAGCTTTTCCTCAACCTGCTTGGATATTGCTTGAAGCCATTCAGGGGAACCAATAGCAGGTTCTCCTGCAGGTGCATCACGGGGGACACGGGCGACACCAGCGCTGCAAACCTGCAAAGACATTTACCACTTAATCAGACCACGGCACTATGTTGCATGCCACTTGTAACTTACTGCAATCAGTGCGACTAGGACGAAAGCGAAAACGATCTTTGCCATTTTATTTGCTCTATACTCTTCAACACAGAATCAAGAATTAATCCAAGTGCATGAAATCAGTTCGCAACGAAGCCTCGTTTTGCGCCGTGCAATTGCATTGCAAATGCAATGGAGGTTACATCGTAAATAGTATATACTAGTAATTTTGCTAGTACGTAACTATAACTCAGAACTGAAGGGTATGTACGTACATTAACGTATGAATATACATACATGCATAGCTAAGCATCTATAAGTGCTCAGACTTATCAGCAAACCCCGCTTCTGGTTGTGTACCACAGTGCTAGACATCTTAATAGAAACACTGTGAATAAAATCAAGGGTACAATACAAATTTAAATAAGTTTGTAAATAGTAATGTAGTCGTTATGTAATTAGTGATTAAAATTAACAACCTAACAACAGACAGTGTATAGATCGATCAAATTAGCTTAGTTGTAAATACATCTCTTGCTATAATAATGAATACAAATTTAATTGGAATAATTGTTAATAATTTTAGTATATTTTGATTATATATGGGGAACAGAACACCTTCAGCGATTAGGTCTTAATATTACCTGCTATAGCTGTTGTTGGTCCGCTTGCTTACTGCCAGTTGACGACACGTGTACCATTTGAGCTGAAACTTAGTTTTTGTTTGTTCAAGTCATTGCTGATAAGGTACACATTTGAAATTATTTCAAAATGATCGAGAACATAGTACATTTTACACGTGATGGACCTACGTCAAACAGTGGATCTTCGCTGAGTTTCCGTATTATTATCACTTTCATTAATTACAATATTTGTATATTTTGTAAATACTAAATTATTTCTTGAAAAAGTTACCTAATGGTTAGCTGGGTTCAGTAAACGGGGGCAGGGTTGGCACTGGTCTACACACATATAATTTCATAGAGATAGTTTATATGTACGTATTGCATGTTGACACATGAGGTCGAGCATATAAAAGTACAGTTCTACACACACTAGCACACAATTGAATAGTGATAAGAGATTATACTAGCACTGTTGGAACTCTGGACTATACGAATGAATAAACATGTGGGCGTGCTACACTCAATATTATTACAGTAAATAGTTTCTTTTGATTAATGTTGACAATTATTTGTCAACTAAAGCAAATACAAATATAGCAACTATAATGTCGATTAAGATATTCGAAATGATATTAAGCTAAGATACGAGTTTAATAAGTCTTTAAGCAGATCTCTCTAATTTATGGTACGGAGTGTAAAATATGCTCAGGCACAGGCGGATGACATTGAGGCAGTGGTGGCCCCAGAGTTGGATAAGTACGTAATCTCAGCAGCTCCAAAATGGTTTGCAACTCCAAGACGTGAGCATAGTGCTTGCGAACATTATCCAGCAGTTGACGATGCTGTTTAATTTGTTCCATACTGTAGAAATACTTTTATAAAATACAAAATTCTATAAGCATAATGACGTCAACTATACCGTTCCGCTTGCTCACGATCACGTCGTTGTTCCATCATAACATCTCGCTGGGCATTCTGAAAGGCGACTTCAATCTTGAGGCGATCAATTCGGGCATCTATTAAATGATTCTGCTGTTTGATTTCCAATGTTTTGGCCTTCACAGAGTCTATTTTGATATTGCTAGAAGTAATAACGAAATATATTTATATTAGCTTATTAGTTTTGTGTGTACATCTTACACGCGATCAATTTGCTTCCTAAAGACGGCAATTTTCTGTTCCATAATACGTTCTATAGCACCAGCGGCCATAAATTTGCGACGCTCCGCCTTGACCTTGCTCCAATTGCGCAGGATATTAAGGAACTCAATGGTCACTTTGCACTTGTTAATGGCATCCAGCATGTACTTCAGATATGCAATATTAGCCTTGTACAGTTTGTGCTCCCACTCCTTAAAGATCACCTGACGTCTGAACACAGCGACACGTTGCATTGATTTTATCTTCTTCATGCCAGCATCCTGTAACACATTGCCATCGATTTAGTTTAGCTTCAATGCATGTTTAAATTATATTACCTTGATCAAGCTGTTTACGTCATTGATATCATCCACGTGCATGAGTACACAGTTAGCTAGCGACTTAGTGGTGCCCCTGATGTCGACCTCCACCTGACCCAGTGTCAGTGTTATCTGCAAGGTCATATTTCTCATGGATTCCAGCTGCAATCAAGTGGGGCGATTATAATTAGTAGATTATAGAATCAAACAACTTACGTATAGTTGTATAGTGTCGTCCATTTGTTTCTGAGTATTTGCCTTTGATTCCTTAAGGCCGGCAATGTCATTGGTGAGACTGTTCAAATATGTTTGACTGTCGATCAGCTGGTATCCGAAACCCTTGAGTCTCAGCTCACTCTCAATCTTCTGGCGTCGTAGCTTGACAAAGGCCTCCCAAGATTTGGCGTCCACCTGACCTGGACTGTGTTTGGGCAAATCACCTTCGGCAACAGAGTCCAGAAAATCGTGAATTTCCTTTGGCATGGGGAAGGCCATACGATTGGACTGCTTGGGACCTAATCTATAGGCAACTTCACTGCAAATCAACGATGTGCTGAACAGTTTATTTGACAGCTTTGGACGCTTTTTGAATAGCTTGGTCATCTCATGGGAGACATGAGGCACAGTGTTTAGATAATTGCTTCGAAACTGTCGTTCTATGGCTCGATCTCGAGCCTGTTGGGTCTCTAGGCGAGTGCGTACATCGGCCAAGGTCTGCTCCCAGAACTCAAACAGCAGAGTATAGCGCTTGATGTAGTCATTCAGCTTGCCAATGGCGCTGCGATAGCCATTAATCTGTTCACGTAACTTTTCACGCACGTGATTAATAGTCTTCAGATTAAGCATTCTTATGAGATTCTGGGAAAGGGCAAAATCGTACTTGAGCTTGGTTACCATAAGCTCTGCAATGCGTTGGTTAAGCTTGAGTATGTGTTTGGTTTTCAACAGCAGAGTTTTGGCTTCATTATCATGTAGAATACCCAAGTATTTGCGACGATCAAGTTGCAATAGATGTACGGCTTCCTCATAGGCTCGGTATATTCTTTGCTCCTCTAGAGAATACTCGTGCGGTTGCTTCTTGGATACAAACTCGGGAATATGAATATCCTTTTTGATCTCTTCTTCCCAAAGTTTTTCTATAACGCCATCCATCATGACAATCAAGGCACGAGCCCAGAACTCCACATTCCAGAGCAGAAGGCGACCCCGCTTGCCGCCCGTATCGATAGTTTTACGCCTTCGTCGATTAATGGCCTTGACCTCCGACTCATCGACCTCCATGATGCATTTGATCACTTCATCCTTGGCCAGTGTTGGCACGGAGAGCGCAGGTGGTTCAAACTGACTCATTCGGAGGAGTCTAAGCATAATATTCATGTTGTCATAGATTTTGCTTAGCACAACATTTGTATTGAGAACACTGTCGATTGTTTCCCGTTTCATTTGCTGCGCCTCGTGGAAATGGATATTGAACTCTTGCTTAAGAGGATCTGCGAGATAATAACTGAACTTGCAGTTATCGTTGAAGATCTGATTCGAGGTAACTGTGTGTTTGCTCTGTAGTCGGAATTGTGGCGACATTATGTGATCGTATACACTGCGTCCTTCGACCACAAAGAATTTCAATTCACGTGAGAATTTTTTGGTGTCTTCCCCATGTTGGCCATCATCTCCCTCGGTAATCGATCCCACCGGGTGCTCAACTATAGAGACGTCGTCTAAGGACATTACTGATATGCGCACATGATCTTCAAGATCGTAAAAGCGGTATTTATCAAATACCACCATGTTTGGTTTGCGTACCATTGAGAAACTATCGAAATTTGCCTCGGCAAATATGGATCGTACTTTATAGTTAATATTCACAGCGTCTCGTGTCACCAGCTTCATTATCCAATCCCGTATCCGAGACTGATCCTCAATGGCGCGCATGAGGGATTCCCTCTCCAAGGCGCATAGCTTATGAGCCTCTTCCGTCAAGGCCTCCAGCCATTTGTAGTGGTAGCAGAACTTCTTAAACACACCCTTCGTTTTGCCCGTAACGGAAATATCGTAATCGATCAGGGCTGACACCTTAGCCGAAAAGTCCAGAATCATTTGCAAGAGTCTCTCCCGTTTTAGCAAATCTCCTGGAGTGTACTCCTCTTTAATCTCCAGTTTCATGCTGAGTGGTATGAAGACTTGTGTTACCAATCTAGTCTCGGCCACGATGAATTTCTCTGGCACTACCAATTCCTCATTTTCGCGCACATTGTCTGCTAGAGAGGGCACCCGAGCTACCCAAAATATGTTTGAAGCACCCAAAACGATAAGGTATCTGCAATAGAAATTGAAATAATTAAATTGGGATAGGCTTATGAAAATACCATTAAATACCTACTTGGAATTATAAACCTCTTTGGCGCGGAATATGCATTTGGGAGCAAAGTTAAGCGTGACAAAGCGCGACATCATGAACGGTATTTTGGAGCGCTTGTGCGTGCGAAAGTGTACCATAAGGCCATCGACGCCCCATGTCATCAAATGTTTGGTTATTCCGAGGCCAAGAATATTGCCAAAATGCGAAGCTTTAATTGATGCGGCCCAGAGCAACTCACTGCTCTCGTTGAGAACGAACTGATCGATTATTCTGCTCTCATTGACACTGGCAATGATCTCAATTGACACCCAACGACCCGTTGGGGGCTGTGTGGTAAATGCGGCATAGCTATTTGGCAGCGGTAGTTCGCGTCTATGAAATTTTCTATCTTTGGTCCAATTGTATATCCACATTTCATCGGCATAGCCGGGCGGTGTTATACTCTTGTCGCGTGAGATCATGATCAACAGCCGAGGTCCCTCAACCAGCAGGAAACTGTGTACGAAGACCTCCCTTAGCTGCTGGTCTGTGATGCTAAAGTAGAGTGTCATTTTAATGGGGCGATACTCCACGTTGACAACGTGAAATATCTTTGTCTGATCCTGGATGACGACACAGGCATCGTGATATTCCAAGGCATATATAGCTGATGTATCGCACTCTAGTTCGAAAACCACCTTTGCCACAGTTGGTTTCTCAAACTGTATAAGTAGCAGGCGAGAGTCGACGGTGCCTACAATAACATAGGGATTGCTACGATGCACACAAATCGAACAAGATAGTTCAATGAAAACCTCCGAGAGTACTTTGCCGTAGGGCAGATCCATCATTGCAACTCCATCGCTATGCAGGACAACAACACATTCCTCCTTAAAACATGTGAAGGTTCGAAAATCCAAAATGGGTTTACCACTCGGCAAAGTCATCTGAAATTTACCGATGTTCTCCTCGCAGACGACCTTGCTAATGTCTCCTGTCGATGAAGAGGCGTACAGCTCACCATTGCTTATAAAACTATCGATTCGGTCAATTCCCTCATCTATGGTCCATTCGAGGGCAAAATTGCCTGCCTTCTTTTTTAAATACATTGCTGAAAGCGAATTTGATATCAAGAATCCACCTCGATGAAATACAATAATATGTGCTCGACTCATGGGTTCCATACTATATTCAGAGAGTTGCTTGGTTGACCATCGGGGTTTGATCATAAAGCAGGCAATATCAATTTGCGAGAATTCACCATAATCATTCACCACATAAAGGCCATTATCGTCCCCGAAGCACATGCAACGATCTGATGACTTCACATAGTTTTTGCCCATTTCCACCTCCGAGACTTGATGCAGATACGAATCCTTCTCCACGAAACATAATTCATAGCATAAAATCCGCATTTCCTTCTTATCGTACTGCACAATTGTGGGATAGATACTATTGCTCAATTGTAAAGTGTAGCCTCTTGTAACTATATATGTTCGGTGCTCCAGTATCTTAGTGCTAGTGCGGTAATTATAAACACAAATTGTGTAAGTCGGAAATCCACTTATTCCAACCAATAGATCCATGTCAGAGAATCTTAGAATAGTGTAAGTCAGTACGGATGCTAAAACAACATTAGGTATTAGATTTGTTGGGTGTATCACTTATATATACTTACACGGAAGTGTGGCAAACCTAACCAGCTCTGGGTACTTGTAAACATAGACATGAGGACATAGCACGCTCTCGGCAAAGGCGAAAAGTGGAAATCGACTATGCCCCGCGATGTTATTAATACTCAGGCCGGTGGCCACAGTTTCAGCCCTGAAATAGCTCACAGTTCCCCCGGGCATTTGCATGAACTTAAGCAAATTGCCCTGTCGCAGACAGAGCACATTGGGCCCGACATTGAAAATGTTTTTGCCGTCATAGATGTTGCACCAACTGAGCAATTAGAGTTATTAATTAAAATATTGAAAAGGTTTGCGATGGTGTAGATATATCTTACCAAATAGTTGTGGAAATATTCATTTTGGTTCTGCTTTATTTTGTGACTCTGTGCAATGTATTTGTTTCAATCCAGTGCCAACAAAGCCAATGGTTGCCTAGATACTGGAATTCATATATCGATGGCAACCGACATCAGTGTGCGATGTGTGTGATGTCAATCAGGAGTGTAGTCGAAACTGTAAACAAAGCAAATTTACCCCAGTGTCGCATATGGGTACATGGTTTTTCTTTAAATTCATATTTAATGGTCGTCATGTGGTCTTGCAAAAAGCAAAAGTTTCCTAAGCGACAACTTAAAATGTCAGTCGTAGCAACAGTAAAAAAACTCACGGCAACAAACAGCGACTGTAATTACGTTGTTATAGTTATTTCCATAATTTTCATCTTCATCTTCGGATAGTTTGTTATTCCTTCTTTAATACTGAAATACCTTCCCTTGCCTTGTGAATTGGTTATGTCTACTTGGAAATGAAGTCTTTTATTTTAATGATAGATCAGGGGATAAATATTCAATTTGATCGTCTTTCTTACAATTCTCTTATCTGCCAACAAGTATATTTCCTTGGTTGATATTAATTCCTCTTCTTCCAAACTCAATTTCACAATTGGAGGAGTGGAATTATTGTTGTCACTATCGCAATTATCGATAGCTGGACTCTATCCGTATGCCATCGATGGGTGGCCTGCAATATTGATAGTGTGAAGTAGTGTTAAAAAAATACCTGTTGTTGATTTTAAAATGATATTTGTAATTGTGATCGATACATATTTAAGTTGGCTAAACTTATACAAGAATGGTAAAAACCAAATAGTTGAAAACACATACTTCTCTTACATAAGTACTTATGGATGTATGTTTAGAGCGTATTGCTTTCATCGGGTCTCGAAAACGAATCGGAATCAAATTGTTGCAAGTTTGAGGCCATTTATTCGCACTTTAAGAGCACTGGCCACATCATTGGCATAACTAAACGGGTAACCTATCCCTATTCGCATTCCCTATTCATGCCATTTTTCACATCCACTATGCAGCACCTGCAGCCCAAACACTTTGTTGCCTACTTTGGGGCGCCACTCAATTATTTATGTACCCCTGCAGTGCGGGCCATGTGGGGGTGCAAGTGGTTCTGACACATGTGCTGGCTCGCATTGCTGGAACTTTTTGTCGACGAAGGGAGGAGGGAGAGAGTTACCCAAAAGCCGTCGACATGGAATCTCTTTAATGTTAATGACAAAGTGCAGTAAAAGTTTGCTCCGCTTAAGGCGGCTTTGTGGTAAGACGTCGTCGTCGTCGCTGGGATTTGCAGTTGCAACTTTGTCGTTTCGTGAAGGCGACAAGTTTCTGTTGCATACTTCGAGGCAAATTTTCATACAGAACATACGTACCCAACGACGCATTCATTAAAAACTCATTAACGATGCATTGCAAATCGTTGTTGTGGATTAAGCAGCACTTGCAATTGGCCAATGGATGAGGCATTTGTTAAAGGGGTTCAACTAGAATTTCAATGCGAGAATTTTATGTAAACTTTTGATTTGAATTTTTAATTAACAGAATTGATGTGTAATGAAATCCTTTTATAGCTAATTTCCGGAATTTTTAACAAATTAAGCGTGCAGCATATTGGTCAGGCATTAATGCCAGGGGTTACAGATATTCGAATAAAGCAAACTCTAGTTTATTTGCAGATACTTGGGTAAATGGAATTTATTGCCAATATTTAAATGAAAATTGTCGCTTATGTAAATAGTGAAATATGCAAATTGCGTTTGTTATTAAGTAAATATGAAATTTATTTATTAGTCTGCTGTCTGATTTTAGATACAAATACCGTACATGAATGCGAAAATTAAATTAAATATTTTCATTTGTGGTGTATTTTATTTATGTTTCAATTATTTATTCATGGCATAATATTGGCTGTCGTCTTATCGCCTGACATGCGATATATGTATTTTCAATTATCTCCTAACCGATTTTTATTAATGCTCACCATCAGTTCACAATTTGCGGTGTCACGTTAAAATACCAACGAGTTGTTTATGAATATTTTGGTGTACTCTTTGTTCCACTCGGACTGACAGCTGATTATAATGTGATGCTATCCATTCCAGTCTTCCCCTCTCAGGGATGTTGCACTTGTGTCGTGCAACTCGTTAAATTTCCATCAGAGTGTGTGGAGCACCATATTGCCCCGAAATGTCACACTGAGGCGAAACTTAAGCAATGAACTCTGATGTCCTCACGTATTTGTGTGATATCGATTTGACACTCACATGTGTGTGTGTGTGTGAGTGTGCGAGTGTGAATGTCGCTTAGCTGTCGCACATGTACGTAATTGATATTTTATGAATAATATGTAAACACTTTTTTATGTGTCGACCGACCCAGTGGGCTAAACAAAACTTTGATGTGATGTAATGCGATGTATGCGCCCTATACTGTTTCATGAGGAGTTTTCCCAAATGAAAAGATGAGAGATCTCGAATTTAAACGGTAAAGTATTGTTAAATCAACATAGAAAATGAATCCTCAGCATCTAGAGAATGATTCTTAACTCGTGCGAAGCTCATTTCAGTTTCGTTTAGAAGGAAAGTAAAACTCAGTAGACCTTCGGTCAATGGCTTCCAGAATGGACCATAAAACAGCAAAAGAGTGCCATATAAAAACATATTCCCAAAGTACACAAAATATATTACATTGAGCCCATACTGAATGCCCAGTATTTTGCGAGAGTCATAAATATAAAATTTTACGCATAACATTTTCGCTTGCACGTGAAGTGCTATATTGTATGATTATAGATACGCTTTAATATGAAGCTGTATGCACATTTATACTTTACACAGTGTTTTTATTTAATTTGCATTTTGAGAGACTGCATCACATGAAAAATAAGTGGGAAAGGCTGCAGTGGGGCACAGCTGACAGTAGAAGACACTGTGACTCGGGTGTCTACGGCAGTAACAGAATTTCTATTAATATGAAGTACTATGTGACTCAGTTACACTAACCTAATAGCGTCTAATAAAAATGTAGAGGAAAATTGAATATAATTACTATAGCAAACCAATTATATTTCCATATAAAGAGCTTGAATTGTGTGTGACTGCGCGACTTGTTATGTTTCTGAATGTTGATTTTAATTATTATTGCTTCACTTCGATACCTTATTCCATACCCATTCAATATAGAAGCTTTTGCTTTCTTTTCATTAGTTTTCTCTCGAATTTGTATTAGTGCAAAGTGCAATTAGTTGTGAAAAATTTCCACTTGGCCGCAATGAAAACAGTTCTGCTGGACTGACGTTTCCTCATAGATGGCAAATTCATTGGAATTATGTTAAAGCAACTATCAGTAGATGTGAATATGTACACATGTTATTATTTTAATTTTAGTCAATTGGCTCCTTGTACTCATTCTTAGGCTTTGGGAAAGATGCCTTGTGTGTCACTGTGTTAATTTACACAAGTGTGACAGATGGTGGCTCAAGTAGCTTGCTGTATATCTTAGGATATGACATAACATACTTAGGCCCCTGGGCGTGGCATATGTCAATGCCAAGTGCAGACATTGGACTCGAAATTCGAAACTCGGAACTGAGCAGAGGGCTTCACTGTGCCTGGCATATGCAATGCCACACTACAGAATGATATATGGTTTGACACAGCAACCCAGAAATGTGAACAGTAAGTCATTTCAAGCTCTATAAATCACTCGATGATTGCGCTGATGTTTGTCACCAGTTTTGGCAGAAGATGTAGAAGTACATTGATATTGATAATTCTCAAGTAATAATTAAGATCGAATTACGAAACTGGTAATTCGCGGGAAAGTATTTCAGCATGGTTGCCAAAATTGGCACAATTGTACTAAAACTGGTGTTTTCTTTTCAATTGTGGTGTTAATGCTGGCATTATTGGGGCCAGTTCCATGCTTTTCATATAGCAACGCAATTTCAAGCTGCCAAATTGAGTACAAACAATTATTGCACTGAGTTTGCTTTAAGGACCTTTTTTTATTTCAATAAAATAACTAATTTTGTAATAATAATGTGAAGGCAATCGATAAGTGATAAGTGAATCGATAATAGAATCTAACAATAATCAATAAACAGCTGAATGTCTTTTGATGCGTTCTAAGCCACAAAGAAATTACGGTCTTCATATTCCAACTGCGTTGTTTACTTGATAAGATTTGTACTTATTTTACTTTATTCAATTGGCTAATAAGAGTGTTGTGGTGGAGTGTTGATGCCTTTGCTGCCTAGTAGTAAGCAGACAATAAGGTAGATCAAATTCCATCACACATATTGCAAATATTTCTGTACTATAAATGCGACAACATTCATATGCAGAAACAGAGTAAATTCCACGCTCTATTTCAGATTTATACATATGCCTTGCCACATACCTGAGCATCGACCACGCCCATTTCTTCGACAAACATGGCTTACGTGACGCAATAATACCGTGCGTCGACGTACGCATTCTAAGCTAAGAGGAGCCAATATCTCCAACTCCGTCAGAAGAAATACGTTAAATGATGCGTTGGAAAAACGGGAAAACTATTTCAGTCTTGCTAAATGATGCTGATAACAAAAATATCAACACCAAGAACGTGCAGCTGTTGGCAGCTTATCACGAATCTCCGTCAGCTGTTCAATAATGGGAAAAGACACTCACTACTCGTAAGTGATACCATCATATAAACTGTCTTAGCAAACGTGAATACCAATGAGGAGTATTTTATTCGGCATCGTCGCTAGGTATTAGAGGATCTTCTTCTTTTTGATTTCATATATGCATGATTTGAGTTAAAATTGTTACCTCCCCAATTAGAATTGTGATAAATTAACGCATACATAAATACATTCAAATTAAGAGAAATCTAGTGATGCATTAATGAAATTTGATTAGCATAAATGAAATGCAAATATCATTCAATTTAAACATTTGATTAATGCACATTTTGTCTAGCGGAATATCCTAATCAGACTGTTATAAAACAAGTGCATATAGATGCCAATCAATCCTACTCATGCTGCTCCGAAGTCAGCTTCCATTCCTACATTCCGACTGCCTATGAAAACCGCATACGTTCGCTGCCCTGTCGTGTTGGTGTCTGGCACGGAAATGAACTTAATTTATGGTGCTGAAAAGGATTTCACTTTGTGGCCTCCACCTCCTACAATTCCACACACACGTCCCCACATGGACTTACCATAAACGTTTCACGCCGTTTGTTTTGTTTCGCTGTTTTGTGTTTGCTTCTGTTTGGGGTTTCGGCAAACTCTCGCGAATTGTGATACCCGTGCAATCAAGGCCATTATGATTTGTGTGCTTAACGCCGGCGCCGGCGTCGATGTCGACGTCGACGTCAGCGTTGTAAGCTCTAAATTATAAACTATCTATAGCTAGGGGAAACTTTTCTGCAGACATTCCGCGAAATCCCTACACACACTGTGTGTGTGTGTGCGTGTGTGTGTGCAACTTTTGTTAAATTTGTGGCAAAAACTTATAATCGTATCTGGTGGCAAGTGGCTGCGTAGTAGCTCGGTAGAACGTGCAACGATACTATTTGTAATTACAAATTATTTAAACATTAATTAGCATGTCAGTTTAATGGCAAATGGCTACAGTCATCGCAAAAGGAAGGGGTTTGGATGGGCATGGGAATCGAAACGTGTGTCGAAGGAAATACGAATCGTTTGGATAGGCTACAGTCGGGAGTTTATTATCCATTATCATCCTATTCCTTAGTAGAAATCTTCTATCTAAATTGAAGCTTTAAAACTATAGTTTTGGTAGTAGTAAGTCGAAACGTATGTCGAAGGAAATACGAATCGTTTGTATAGGCTACAGTCGGGAGTTTGTTATCCATTATCATCCTATTTCTCAGTATAAATCTTCTATCTAAATTGAAGCTTTAAAACTATAGTTTTGGTAGCAGTAAATCGAAACGTATGTCGAAGGAAATACGAATCGTTTGGATAGGCTACAGTCGGGAGTTTGTAATCAATTATCATCCTATTTCTCAGTATAAATCTTCTATCTAAATTGAAGCTTGAAAACTATAGTTTTGGTAGCAGTAAGTCGAAACGTATGTCGACAGAAATACGAATCGTTTGGATAGGCTACAGTCGGGAGTTTGTTAACCATTGTCATCCTATTCCTTAGTAGAAATCTTCTATCTAAATTGAAGCTTTAAAACTATAGTTTTGGTAGCAGTAAGTCGAAACGTATGTCGACAGAAATACGAATCGTTTGGATAGGATACAGTCGGGAGTTTGTTATCCATTATCATCCTATTTCCCAGTTTAAATCTTCTATCTAAATTGAAGCTTTAAAACTATAGTTTGGGGTTCTTTTCGCACAATGTTTTTCGGGATATACTGTTCAATGGTTTACGGCTTTTTTTGCCTGCTACTGTCACGATTGCTCTGGCAGACTTTCATTAACTTGTCAGTGTTTTACGTACGACGAAAAATAGCGCTGCCAGCGAAAACAAAAGGTAGATCCCCCAAAAAAAGGAAAATGTGTAATTTTTCTACGGCATTCTTGACTTTGTTCTTGTGCTATTTTCGTGCGAACTGTCTGCATCTGATAAATACGGCAGGTAGACAGGCAGGCAGTCAGGTGTTGGGCATAGACATGGGTTCAATTTACGGTCTTTGAGATGTCTGCACTTCAGGGATTCGCTGAACCGCAAGTCAAATAGCTGGAATAGTATGGTACATACATATGGCTGACATTTGCCAAAGTGACTCCTAGCACACAGTTATCATAATGGCAATTATGTATCGCAGAGACTGAGACTGAGACTGAGAGACACAAAGGCAGCAATTGCCTCGCCAGAGGAACGAATACCACTTTCAACAATGACATAAAACAATGCACTATGCTCTCCCCCATAGTTCAGTTCATTGTAGTTTGCAAATTAAATAATTCCCAGTTACATTTCCGTTTCGCCAGTGCGCCGACAATATTATTATTTCGCATTTGCGGGACTCCAGCCACCCCGTCCCCCTGAAAGTAGTTACGACATTATCTACCAGCTCCCAGGTTCCCCAAGCTGCCCAAGCTGCTGCTGCTGAGTGCTAATTGTGCGGCCATTGTCGTTGCAGTTGCCATTGCCATTGCCTTTGTTTGAGTAGGAGACCGGGACAATCAGGACAATCTCTGGAGTTATGTGACTGCAATAACACTAAATTGGCTAGATATCTCGCGGTTTTGCTGCTGTTTTAGTGTTTTGCTGCAGCCTCTCAGTGCCTTCGCAATTAACCCTTGGCAGGCTATAGTTAATTTGCTATTAATAAGGAAATATGACTAGCATAAAACACTAGATAATCTGCCAACATGCTCGGAATATTCTTCTACTACTTATCGAATTTTAACAGTTTATCGAAATATATATCAGTAGCATAATCGATTATCGATTATAAATGTTCCCTGCTGTAAGCATACAGTGCTTGCTCTGTTAATTAACATACGGCTGTAATGAGCAACGACTTATCTGTAAATAAGGCATTCCCATTTTAGGCATTCTCTTTCTCTTTCGATTTTATGTGCAATTTTTAGCCCTCTCTGCCAGCAATGGGTTAATCGACAAACCCAACTTGACGCTAACGTCCAGTGCGTTTAGCTTTTAATTGCAGCACAGTTTTAGAGTATTGCATTTGTATATAATTATGTAGCAAGTTTTACGCACATTCGCTCTATCTGCAACACTCCATCCATTGCTCCTCCTCCGGGGGATTACAGTACTGAGCTTTGAGTGGGTCTGTCAGTGGCACCACCACTGCCTAACCATATGCAATGCAATTGCACAAAACTGTCCATCAACGCTGTCACTCACTGGCCTGCACACACACACACACATACTACCACAGACGAGGCCCAAAACTGTCGTGCTCACACTACTTGTGGCTGATGGGGTGGCGAATGGCGGTTGCTGATGCATTTCTTAAATGTTTGCGGGCTGTAAAATTTATTTAAACGCGCTGCTGTCATACACATGACAGACTAAATGACAGACAGACGGGGAGAAAGCCATATGCAATGCGTCAACGACAAAGGCGGCCTCCGATTCTGATTTTTATGCAGCACCATCACCCTGCTATGTATCCTAAAGGGTCTCGGTCTTTGCAGAAGATTTAATGTGCATTTAGAGTAAGGGAAACCATACGCCTTGTGTTTCTTCCCCAACTTATTGAATTCCTCCCCTACCTATACCCTAGTATTAAGCTGTAAATATGTGTATAGCCAGTTAAAATTGTAATACCCCTATAGTATAAGTTGCTAATAATAGTAACAGTAGGCTATAAGAAATTTATATATTAAATAAACAGAATTTTTAAAGAAAAAAAAAAAAAAAAAGAGTAAGGGAAGTCAGAGGGAACAGCGTTGAATATGATTAAGATAGTAAATATTTTATATTTATATTTATTTATTGCACTGATCAGCCGCTCTGTGTGTTTGTGTGCTCGCAGTGAGAGTTACGCCAGAGCCACTTACAGCGAACACACAACAATACAGCACATGTATGTAGATTTGTGTGTTCGTTCCAAGTGCTGTTAATTTGCTAAAGAATCAACTAACATAAAAGAATTTGTATTCACTGGAACAGCTATAGCTAATCAACCACAGATTAATGTATTTCACAATATAAAATTCATATTGCATTAACACCTCTAACTAATTACACGTCTCATGACTAAACCCCATTTCTCCCCTGAGTTTCACGCAATACTATGCAAATCAGTTGAACAATCAGCTGAAAACTTTTGTCAGCTCGCCCAGTTGTGTTTATTTTAGGTGTTGAATGTGGAAAACTAGTATGACAAATAGCTTGCGGTTTGAATACAATGCTCAGAAGACATTGTCTAGATGCGTTTTGTTGTTTGTCTCTGCTCTGCTGATGTCCTCCATTTTGAGGGTTTTTTCTTTGTTGCACGTATGCTGCACCTACATTTTTATTTTGTGTCTCTGAACATCTTGCTCTTGCAATGACTAAGGTATGTTTGTTTGTGCACTTCGGGAAATATACTGAAAGAAAATATAGAAAACAAAAGCCTTGTATTAACAAATATTGGTTGAAATCGTACTTCAACTAATCGAAAAATATAGCACAAGTATTACTAGAAATAAACATAATAGTTCTTAAAGAAAGTTTAACTCTGACTTCGCAAAAGAACTGTTAAAATTTTCTGTGCTTCAAATAAGTAATCTTATACTTATATCAAGTACACTCTGATTTACTGTATTGCAATGAAATACTTGATTATTTTCTGAGTGCACCTCGACTTCTTTCACTTTTTCCGTTACATCTCTGACTGTGCGAGTGTGTGTGACTGCAAATGTTAGCTGCAAGGACACAGAATGCAGCAGGACATACGCTTGAGTGAAATTAAAATGCGCCCAAGGCGGTTGATTGGTAAAGAAAAGTGTAACATGTGGTTTACCTAAACTTTTACTGAGCCAACAGATGAAGGGAGGAGATGAAAGGAGGAGATGAAGGGAAATAGCGACAGCCGTCTCAATGGACGAGCTGCTTAAAAGCCTGACACCTTTATATCAACTTGAGGACAACTGGTCTTTGAAATGGCTGAAGGATGTACGCTGCAATTTGGCCAGAAATGTTGTTGCTTTGGTACTATAAATATAAATATTTGTTTACTTACTTTTTTAATATTAATTTGACAACAAAATGTTGTAAAAGTATCTCTAGCAAAACAAAATTTTAGAATTATCAAGATATTCTTGCTAACTTCACAGAAGTGATTATATTTTTTTTACAATTTTTTTTGTAGTATTTTCCCACTTGTTTGACTAAAATGCAAAGCACCATTAACACCTAATAAATATTTGCTTTGGTTAGTTGGTTTACTAAACTATGCTTGAAATACATTTGTTTTGCATTTTTTGGCTAAATTATAAAATATTTAACCTGCACTTAACCTTCTGCTAATTTAAATTATACCTCTGCCAATCTCCCTCTACTCTGCTCATGTGTTTTTGTATGCATAGCAAATATTTATGTGCGCCACATTCATACATACATATGTACATATGTGTGTGTACATAAATGCTTATAAACATTCACACACACACAGACATACACACATACAATGTATGTAGATTTTGTTGATTTTGCGCATAATTATGCAGAGTTCACTTGTGCTTTGTTTGGGCAACGCAACACTTTGAATTGGTTGAAATTCTATGGAAAAAAGAGGTAAGCCAGGAGCGCAGCAGGAAATTTACAATGGGGGAGCCTTGTAATTGTAGTGGGATGATTTTAATTTGATTTTTTGTAATTAAAAAAAAGTCAACTTAAATTCAACTTAATCTTATTATATTTATATATATTGTATTCTTCTATTTTTAATTGCCTAAATACTTTTATAATGCTTAAATTAACGTCAAATTAATATTTCAAAAGAATTTAAAATCCCCAAGGGACCACGCCTCTGCTACCCCTTGCCAGAGGCGCAGAGTTCACGCTCCAAAGTGGAAATAGTTGCCAAAGCGACCGCACGAGTTTTCTTAATGAGCTTTATGCTCACACACACACACACGCACACACACCCACACACTTAGGTGCATAAACACCCACAAACACAGACACAATCATACTGCCGCGAATGTAATATCTACACACAGTCTTATATATATGTATGTACGTGTATGTAAATGCATTCCTTGAACTTTGCTCTTTATTTGCTGAACGTTATGTGCAGCCACACATTTTGTTATTGCTTGTTTAAAATGTGTTAAAAATTTGCTTAGTTTAGCATGTTGAAAATAGATTTCAAGCAGAAGATGTAAACGTTGCTATCATGCAGAACTGCACAGAGTGCTTAAAGTGAAGTCATCTTAAAGCTGCATTGAGTCATGTGCTTTCTCTGATTTTCAAGAATTTTTTCTGTATACCCTACACCATTGGTGCCCAAAACTCATAATTAATATGTGCGATTTGCTTTGCGGCGCTGCTTTCACACGCACAATCGATGCTGTCACACGTACAGGCGTCACGCTCTGTTGCTTTTACGAACGCTTGCTACACCCATTGCAAATATTAAGAAATAGCTAATTAAATGTCTTTAATTTATATCGTTTTTTTTCACTCTACTCTTTATAACAAACATTCAACCATTTTGCTTAATTTTCTTTATCAATCCTCATCAGAAGAAGGTGGAGCCACCATAGCCATTTGTTCCTCTCGCAATTTTTTAAGGCGTCGCTGAATGTCCTTGAACTGATCATCCATATCGACAGCTCGATTTGATATGCGAACATATCTGAGAGCATAAAACATGTCCTTCATGGGCAAATTGTATTCCTTAATCAACTGCATGGCTGCCTCAGTCTCTTCCTCCGTAAAGGTCTAAGGCATAGAAAGATAACCCGTTAATTGATTACTATATAAGAGGTGTGTGTGTGAATCCAAACCTCTTCTACCTCTGGCTCATATGTATATGAGTCGTCCTCAGTCATCATTTTAAATACGTTCAATTGTTTAATAATTTCAACAAAATTTATGAGTTGCCACGTGTTCGACTGTAGATGAAAAACGACAATAGGTACTATACTATAGGTACTATATCAAATAGTATACCCATGTGAAAGCACAGCCAACTAGTAGTAGAATACTATATAGTATATACAAAATAGTCATTACCAGCAGGCGCAGCATGTGGTCGCAATGGCCCATCGAACAGACGAAAGTGAACCACATTTTGCAATTGCAGTTCACTTGGTTAACCGCTTTTATAGCGGATTTAACACAAATTTCATACTACAACTGTGGAATTCTGTGTCTGACAGTGACACTTGCCAAATTCCCGCTCTAAAACAATGAAACAGTGAGCCAACATATGCCAAAATGTTTGAATTGAAAAATCAACACTACTTTTTGCGATTTCAAAATCCCCCTTTGCACCCAGCCATATGTCATTGGTTATGTATAACCATTTGCCTTTTGAACTAGTTCAAATGGGAGTACCACTAATATTTAATATTTAAATACAAATTAAAACTATGGAGTGCGTTGAAATAAAGTGTGAAAATGGCGTGGAAAAACGTGTGAAGTAATTGAGCCGCCATTGCGGAAGTTAGTTGAAGGCGAAGACTCTTACTTCTGCCTTGCCTACTCTTCCTCTTGTTCCTCCTCTCGTTCGCCTTTTGTTGCTGTATTTTGGCAGCTGCTTCCACTCATTAGGCGCTTTATTAAGCGAGATAATTAGCCGAAGCACGTAACTTGCAGTTAATTGATATTATTTGAACTCTACGCTCATTATGTTAAGTCCCCCCCGTTCCCTCATTGTGGCATTCGCTTAACCTTTGCACATTTTTTCAATTGCGCACAATTAAGTTGAAAATTGTGTTATAATGTTGAGTAATTGTTTATGAGCCGATTAAGCCGGGCAGCAATTTAGCATGGCCGTTGAAACAGTTAAAGAGTCATTAAGCACAGCCGTGAGCGAGGCTGAAAGGATTAGGCCAATGACTTTACAGTTAAAGAGTTTTTCTTCTCAATATTTCGACTGCAACACTTTGGGCTTCCTTTAAGTTTCCTCAGCACTTCGATTGACCAGCAATGAGCTGCCATTTATTTGATTTGAATTTGCACACACACACTTTACACACACCTCGCTGTGCGATTTTAACGACTTTAATTAAGGGAAAAGTCATCGGCGAGCCGTTCGTTGGCTACGCACTGACCTCATTTTTTATGGCCAACTATAAATAACGGAAATTATGTGCACGCCAAACTGGACGGCGCTGTAAAAGACCAGGCCAGTTACCACTTACAGGCAGTTGAATCTGTTTCGGACAGGGAACTGGGAGCTGAGTCTGGATCTGGGACTGGGACTGGGGCGCCTTTTTCAACGCCAGTTAAATGCGCTGCCATGAATTTTAATTCGACGACACTTTGGCAAAAGGACACGCAACACAATAGTCCCCATTGCCAGTGGACAGAAAGACACAAAGAGCCGAAAGCGAAGTAAGAAGCGAAAAGCGAAAAGGAAAATACTTAATACTTGTAACGGAAAGCACATTTAAGTAATATGCTAACAGTTCTTTGAACGTATTTTTGCACAGCGGGACACAAACGACACTGTGGCACAAATTGCAGCATTCTCAATCAAATTTATGAAAACGCATAAGTAATTTCACAAATTAAATGGCATTAAATACAGTCAGACATTTGTTTAATGAAAGCATTACTTACTGCGAATGATATTCTATTTCGACGTAGCCTTTCTGTAGCTGATGCAGTTAAGAACTGGAATTTTTAAAGTACTTTAACTTATATTCGTAAAATTCGTATTTTAATATGAAATATGCCGAGTCATTCTGTTGAGTTAAGAAAAAAGTGTTGCAGCCTTTTGGGCTGCGCTTGGAAAGCAATTTCAACCGCCGCCAAAAGTATGCAACACTTTGCTGTAACTCAACAGAATGACTAAGCAAATTTCGTATAAAAATGCGAATTATGATTTACCAACAATATAAAATATATTGTTTATCAAAAAACATGGAAGAACAAGTAATATGTTTTTATTATTTAGCAGTATTATAATTTTATCATAAAAAGAACATCTATTTAAGTTTCTTGTAATTGATTGTAAGGTTTCTGCAGCTCCTATCGATTACCGATTCAAGTACAAAGTATTTACTATCGCTTGCCCCCGACTGTAGCCTTTCCGGCTCGTTCCTCGTTCAGTTAACAGTTGAAAATATCATTGGAAATATTTACGCTATTTATTGCCAGGCAAATATGATTTCGATTGGGGTACTGGTCAAGCTGGCGACGCTCTGACTACGGCCGGCGCCGCTCTCCACAATCAGTATTAATTTAGCGGAAGTAATGCGAGAAATTGTCGTGCCTTGTGCTTCGCATTGAGCCAGGGCTAATTGAGAGAGGAAGGTCTACTACTACTATATGAGCAGCATCTATAAGAACCTCCATATATATTAGCCAAAAGGGTTTCCAAATGTCCCATGTTTAGTTTTATCTATGTCGTTGCTTGGCTGACTTTAATGTTATGTACAAAACATTCAGTTTTATTCTTATTTCACTTTTTTAATTAAATGAATACTGTGCCCCTTTGTTGTTTTATTGACCGCATAAGGTTTTATGGCTATTTCCTAATGCAATCTGAGTGGTAGGGCGTGGCAAGGCCTGCTAATTGCCTTTTCAGGTCTATTGTGTTGTTTATCATATGAGGGAAAGGACACATGGTGGACTCATTTCCATAGATTATGTTAATGTCATTATAACGTGAGCTATTGACATAAAAGTCCAATATTAGAATACAAGACAGAAGGGAGATTAGGAGGAGATATTTAACTGAATCAGTTCTTGCAACATACATATATATAAAAAAACATTTGACAAATGTATTGTTTAAGAAACTATACTTAGATTTAGCATGTGTCAATTCTCAAGTACTTTTTCTACTGTCGCCTGCATTACATTCAATTTTCACAGACTCCAATGAAAATTTCCTTTACACTTGTCTGCTGCTATATAATCCGCAGTCACTCCGCAGGCCTCAGTGCAATTCGCAAGCTTTCAACATCAATTCGACACATATTTAAACACTCATTCACACGTACTGCCAACTTATTTAACAACTCGGAGGAAACAGAGGGAATAGTTGTATAGATCTTATGGTTGGGCTGCTGCTCAGCTTGAATGCAATTTAAGTACGTACTTCAAAAGCAAATGTTTTATAGAGCACCCATCACAGGAACACAGGCACACACACACTCACACACATTCCTCTCTACAATATCTAAGTGAAGAGCACTTTGCGCCCAAAAAGACACTTTGCACGGAGAACTGTCGAAATGGGAGACGACTTTCTCGTCCTCGTCCTCTCAGCCTCATTCTCATTCTCGTCCTGTCAGCAGTTAGTCGCATTGTCACAGTTTAGTATTTCTCTTGCTAAGTTTCTGGAGGGGTCTACCTATTGTTCCTGTTGTAGTGGTATTGTATTTGATTATTTAAAAGCCTAAAATCTGCCAAGTGCGATGCAAATATTTGAAATTCTTGAGGCAACGTTTGCAACTGACTCACTGACTGACTGCATTTGGCAAGCATATTTAATTTAACTACTCGACAAACCAAACCGAAGAAAAGTACATGGTACATACACACATACACACACAAATGAATACATATGTAGATACATTCACAATCAGCCAAGTGAGACCAGCTTAATTGAAGTACGAGTACTTTAAAGTCTCTCAAGAAGAACATACTTCAATACAAAGTTAATTTCTATATTTATTTAACTTCTAACTGAATTTAGCATATTCGCATTTTAATATGAAATATGCGCAGTCATGCTATTGAGTTTGGTAAAAAGTGTTGCATACTCTTGGGCTGAGATTTTGCATATAGTTAATTGAATAAAATCATGTGTAAACTATAGAATACCTATGGAACTAAGTTCTCTTAGACATTAATAAAGAAAATAATTACAGCCCTACTTGAGGTTGATTTTCATTTAGCTGAAAGTTTCAATTACATGCGAAGGCAGGAAGGACTGTGAACTCAATTCAAGTTTAATATTTAAACGCTCTATTTACCATAAATATTTTCACAGTAATTTCTACAAATTTACATAAATAAGTGCAGCACAGAGAACACACAGAATACGTCTCCTAAACAATGCATGCCACAACAGAACACAACACAACACAACACACTCCACTCATACAGTTACGCACAGACAGAAACAATTTGGTACGACGTAACCTCATTTAAAAAATGTCAAACGCAGTCCGACCATTAAACAGTACTCGTTGGGGGCGTAGGGGAACGTTCAACGAACCGGAATAGTACTGAGGACAACGCCATCGTCCATCGTCCATCGTTTGTTTGGGCCTAATAGCTTTTCTATAATTTATCATGGAATATTTATGGCACGCGCTTTTGTATCTACGAATTATATGCATTTATTATTCAAAATGCTTTTTATGCCACCAAAACAAACGACAGTGGAGACTGCCTATAACAGTAACAGCAGCATTTAGTTTGAGTTTTTATTTTGTGAAAAATTGTCATATTTACAATGTGGCAACAGGAGCAGCGCGTCCCTTATCGTTCCCCAGCTAGTACTTTTTTGTCTGTCTGTCCGTCCGTCTGTTGACCAAGTTAATTGGCAAATTTAAATTGAATAAATATTTAATGATAGTGCAATGGACTATGGCCTGGCCTGCACGGGTTTCAAATTTAGTTAGCAGCTGCACTTGCTTAGGGTCCCGTGCCCATTTGTCAGTATTACGACTAAATTGTTTGCTGTTTTGTTGTGTCTCTTTGTTGTTGTTGTTGCTGTTGTGGGAGAGCATATTAAGCCGTTAAATGTTATAGCCACAATTTATATGGATCACAGGGCGTAATTTGCAACTGCAATTGCTGAAATTAAAACTAGCCATGATTGAACGCAGACTAATGGCTAGTTATATGCGTTAAATATGCAAACGTAGCATTGCATTGATTATATGAATCAGAGGCTTAATTCTTCTAACAAGCATTGTAAAAGAGAATCTTTAATGCTGGCAAAGGTATTGGCTCAAAAATACTTCCTAACTGCATAAGTAAACCGATTTGACTAGGAGTACGCTGAATGGGAACGTTATAATACTACTAAGTAATATAACAATCTTATTTATATTATAAGTATTGAGAAATTCGCATTGATTTATAAACAATATCATTAATATTGTTGGTAAAGCAAAATTCACCTTTTTATATGAAATTTGTTTAGTCATTCTGCTGAGTTTTAGAAAAGTGTTGCATACTTTCGCGCAGCTCAAAGACTTTTTTATATATTTTATATTAAAATGTGAATTCATAATTTATGACAAGACGAGTTAGTAGATTTAGAATGTGAATTCGACACAAATAAAATACGTTTCCCTTTTTTAATAAATCTTCCAATTCAACTATTAACTTTTCTCCTACAAAAGTCGTACCATATTTAAAAGTCACCTATTCCGTAGGGCATACCTGGTATCTGGTATCCATTTCCAATTGCATAGCTTTTTACTTTCGCTCCTCACCTAAGTAACCTCAAACAAGCAACTCTACTTTAACTTTGGCCATGGCAAACTTTACCCGCTCCTAACTCATCCGCCGGTAGTCTTTGATAGTAGTCCAATGCCATAAATGTCAATAGACCAAAAACCATTATGCATAATATTCCGACAGCAGCAGTCGCTTCGCTGCGCCTGCAACATCCTTGGGGCCTCTGGTGGAGCCCAGGGCAGCTGCTTTGGTCCTGGCTCCATCTGCAACAGTAACTGCAGTAGCATCTCCAGGCACCGTCTGCATCTGTGTGCCGCATGCTAAACAATATTTCTCCATTACGCAACAATGGAGCGGGTATATAACCCAACTTCCGTTAGTATCCTGCCCCTAGGCATCCTATTGCATCCTATTTCCTCTGCCAGTGAACAAGTAGCACCTTTTACTTGTGCCGTTTGTTGTCAGTGCAAAACTTTTGCCTTTCCTACTTAGCTTTTTATGTTGGCGCGTTGCAGTCTACACGCCCTCCTTGCCACGCCCATTGAGCAGGAGCAGCAGGAGCAGCTTTCGCTTACTTGCCTACTTTTGTGCTCCGTGTGGCAAGTTGCGCGTTCGCTTATTGTCCAGCGCTGAAAACTGCTAAACTATAAAACTTTGTCTGTTTGTTTGTTGCCAAATTGAATGCGACTTTGCTGCGCAATGTCCTTGTCAACGCGCTCTCTGCTCGTCCCTGGAGGTGTAAATTGTAAAACAAATAAACGGATGCGATCGTTCCCCCCTCCCTATTCCCAAAACAAGATAGGGCAAAACAAAAAAAACAAAAAAACTTTAAAGGTTGCAATAGAAACAATTTAAGGTAGTGGACTGAGTTTGCGAATACAGAGAAATATTTAAATTGAATGCAGTTAAAAAACATACCGAAAAACCTGGAAAGCTACAGTCGAGCGCAGCTGACAGTTGGAGATACTGTACTTTTATTTAGCAGCATATGTGTAAAGGTTGGAATAGAAACAATTTAAGGTAGTAGAATGAGTTTGCGAGTACAGGCAAATACTTGAATAGAATGCAGTTTAAAGAAATACCGGAAAGCTACAGTCGAACGCAGCTGACAGTCAGAGATCCTGTACTTTTCTTAGCAGCTTATGTACTTATAAAGGTTGCAATAGAAACAATTTAAGGTAGTAGAATGAGTTTGTGAATACAGAGAAATGTTTGAATTGAATGCAGTTAAAGAACACAGAAAAGGAAAGCTACAGTCGAACGCAGCTGACAAACTTCTATGTTTAAAATTATGCTTATTTATTGCATTGTGGTCAAAGGAGACTATATAAAAAACTATAATTTAAAAGTTCCAATAAATAGAAAAAGTAATTAGTGGCCGAATACATTTAGTTAGTCACGTTGACTAGTAGAAGTCCATTGTTCACACCTAATCGTCAACGCTCATCTCATCCTCATCCTCTAGCTGTCGACGAAAGACTAAAGAGCCAGGAATTGTGCTGATTTGTTGAACATTCATCAGCTTGTAAATATGACCGTCGACCTCGGTACAGAGGCAAAATGTGGATGTAGGTGGCAATTGTATTCGGTGTTTAGTACCTCGACTCTTTGCCTTCAATAGGCCAGGGCGATGTTTGATCTTTCTGCGATTGATGTGCTGGAGGCTTTCTCTAATTGTTGAAGCGCTGGGCGAGCCGGTGATAGAAGGATCCAGACCAAATTGTGAGTTGGTGTACATAACCTCGGCAGGAGCACCTGAGCGTACTGTCTGACGACTAGGGGATATGTTGCAAATCTTACGTATAGCACTTTCCCTCATGGGTGTTCGCATTCCAATAGACATCTGCGCATCATCATCAATGGCAGTTGCCAAGTGTTGTTGCTGCTGCTGCTTTTTTAGGGACTTTGCTTTAGGCATTTTTATAGCTTAAAATTTGAAAATTGTTAAAATGAAAATAAGTAAAAATACTTTTAAAATTTCAGTCGTATTCGTGTGAAATGTAAAAAGCGAATGAAATTATTATGAATATTGTGTGTAAGGCTTTCAAGTTCGGCCTACTCTCTGCCTACTATGGTCATACATTTTTGAATATCAAAATACACAAATAAATGATTACAGCAAACTGTCAGTTGCGTCCGACTTTAGCTTTTCTTGTAAAGAACATTTTATAGAAATACTTGAGATTATTTTATTTAGTAATTTTGTAGAATTTCATACATTACTGCGGATTTTAAATTTGACTACACTGAACATAAATATTATATTTTTTAACTAGAGTTTCAAGTTATTTTCGTCAATTTTTATCGGCTAAATGAAAGTGACTTTCGATCGAATCGCGCGATAAGTCCATTTTGTCGCGAACCGTTCTGCAATACTGCATGCCTTTTAGGTGGTCCATAAATGGATGTAAGTAGCTCAGATACTGTATCTTAACCCTGGGCTTGGCCTCATTGGGACACCAGGAGATCAGAATGAGTTTCTCTTTTGTCTGCCTCTGCTGGGTAACCTCACAAGTATGGGTATACTCCAAGTCATATAATCCATAGCGGCATTCGGTTGGTCCATGGCTCGTTAGATCCTCTAAAAACTGTTCGTAATCATTGTCCCGTTGTCCAACAGTTTCAATATCAATAACACCGTCCCCAATGAGCTCAAAGATAATGTAACGATATTTTTTGCGCTTACGTATAGCCTCGTAATATTCCAAACAGTTAGAGCTGCAGCTGACGGTGTTCATTGTTTTTTTTTTCTTTTATCTAAATAGTATATCTGTGAAAATTTAGTTACATTGGGTATGTAGAATTTATAGTGTGCTCTTCGAAAATTTTGAGAAGCGAAGCAAAGGTTACTACGTTGAAATAACGTTATCGATAAACGTGGAATAATGGCGGTTGGATTTCGTTCTTGAAGATATAACTAGAAGGTAGAGAAAAGGATTAGATCACATAGTTTTATGTATCATCTGATGGGGCTTAAACAAAATGTTTGATTAATCTAATTGATATACTTATGATTAAATATTTTACAAAAATTACAAACAATAAAGCAAAATGCTTGAATGAACTGCTAAATGCTCGAACTAATGAAGTTCGCAGTTCGAGTGCAGCCAGGATGGTCGATCAAGGCGTATTCGATGAAGGCGTGTTCAATCTAGCCGTGTTCAATGAAGAAGTGTTCAATCAAGCCGTGTTCGACCAAGCTGTGTTCGATGAAGGCGTGTTTAATCTAGCCGTGTTTGACGAAGAAGTGTTCGATCAAGCCGTGTTCAATCAAGCCGTGTTCGATGAAGGCATGGTCTATCAAGCCTTGTTGACGCAACCAACTAATCGCATCTGTGTCACACAAGGCGTCAAGTTGAATGTGTTTGACTCAACAGTCGTAACAAAAGGTTCGAAGCTCTGGCACAATGCTCCCTCAGTCCCCCCTCTCCGCCCATATAGTAACCCCTTTAAACCACGTGTACACAGACAAACGGTTAATTACTTAACGCTTTAAAACGTTCATCATTTTAGGATTTGTGAGCTGCTGAAGCTTTTTAGCTTTGCAACGCTTTTAATTCAATTAAGCTGCACTTTTGTGCGGCTTTCTGGTAATAGGCAATTACCAGTAATCGAATTGCGCCACGGCACAAAATCGTTTGAAACAATAAATTGTACACTAGATGCCGCGGGGTGGGGGGAGGTGGTTGACTGCTAATATAAAAGGGCCTGAGGGGTGAGGGTAAGGCGGCAACAAATTGCCAGCGGGATCTGCCCGGGAAATGCAAATGCAAATTGAGCGTGTCGCTGTCTAGCCCCCTCCTGTCCCCCCTCTCTCTGGCGAGTCGTCATTGTTGAAGCATTGGACTTAGCCCGGGCTTAAGCTCTTAAGCTCAACTTTCACTTTAACCGCAGCAAAGCGTTAAAAGCATTTCCCATTAATGTCTAATTAAATGCAATGGCAAGCGCTACCCGCTACCCGCTACCCGCGACCCGAGCGTGGCCAGACGGTATTTATTTTTTGAATCTCATAGAATAAAATTGCGTTGGCAGCTTCATTTGCATTTTAGATCTGGACAGCTTCTGAAATGACAATCGGATGTATTTCATTCAGTGCACCAAGTGGACTCCTGCTCATCGTCATGGAAAATACTTTATCTGCTTCTGCTTCTGCTTCTGTTTTCTTCTGTTTCGGAAAACAATTGCTCCGCACTCGCTCAGCTCAGCTCCATTGCTCAGCTGTTGTGTTTGTTAAATAATATATCAGTTGCCATTAAGTGTATTCCTCGCTGCCTGTCCACAGTTCCACATTTGCCTTGCTCCATCCATCCTGCATTCATTTGTCACTTGGCTGCATTTGACAATTAAAAATTGCAATCAGCTGGCAAGAAGAAGAGCAGCCCCAAGTCAAACATCATATTAAGCCTCTGCCCCCACCCACTACATGGCATATTAATACCCTTTTACAGTTTGGCCCACCAACCCACTCGATTTCTTAAGCAAATTAATCACCACAAAGATTTTATGCCCAGCTCCAATTGAAAGCAGGGTATTATGGGTTTGTACAAATGTATGCATTAGATATTCTTGATCAAAAGAATTGGTTAGTATAGAGTTCCTTCTTCGTATATATAGGGTTATATAGAAATAAAAACTGTGTACGGCTTAAAGGCATTTAATTTTTTATTTCCAAGCGTTCTTTTTTAAGCATTTACAGTAATTTCTTAGCGTCACGCCGCAAAGAGATAAAGTAAGATGGTAGATGGTTGGGACTGTTAGAGATAAGAACTATGCAAAATGGAATTGCTGGATTGTTGTATGGTAGTATGGTCGTGTGTATGGGGCAAATAGAATTGCACACAAAGTGAGGAGACAAAACATTACAAGACCAAACAAAATTATGTTTTAGGTTATATGCTATGCATAAGTAAATAAGCAGACATTGCAGACGGACGGGTGGACAGATGGACAAAGGCACAAAGGGACAAACGGACAGACCTGCAGCATGCCGCATAGACAAAGCGGGCAAGCGGAAACGGAAGTTCAAGTAGCAAAAGAAAGTGTCTAACTGGCTGTATGCATGTATGTATTACGGTACATATATGTCTGTCTATTCATGTATGTGTGTGTGTGTGTTTGTGTGTGTGACTTATGCAAGAGCCGCAGGCACTTCCTACAATTCGCAAAACACAACAGAAAGGCAACTAAGCAGCGCTGTCAGGAGCGGCTCTGAGTGACTAGAAATATCTTTTAAACGACTAACCAAAAGTTCCAAGACTCTGTAAAACATTTGTCAGTAAATTTTAATTAATCTTCGTTAATTAAATATAGTAAATTCTAAATAATATTATAATAATATAATGAAATAAACCAAATACTCCTGACTTTATATTTTCCAACCAAAAACTTAATAAGTATAGCTTACTTGCATGTGATATTCCTGCTGAGTATACCCCTCACTCCGCTCCTGAATGTTTATCAGTAGACGAACGACAGGTGAGGGGGAGGGGGCGGCAAGTGGGCGGCAGCCACAGGCTACGCTGACTTGCACACGCGCTGAGCGAGATAAAACATTTGTATGCGCTGATAAGAACGCATTCACTTACTTTTGCTCGCACATGACCTGAATTTTTGTGCAGTGCACGCTCTCTCTCTCACACACACACACACATACACACACTCGCTGTAACTGTACGTATAACTGGGGAAAAAAAGGAACTGGGCTTGGCGTTTGAACTTGCACAAGGACAGCAGAGAATAAAGAAATTTAAATTTGATGCCGGCGACGGCAATCAGACAACGACGCCCACTCGAATGGGTTAAGAGTTATCATCGAAATTACCAGTCGCTTGTGTTTCGTGTGTGTGAGAATGTGCAATGCTAATTATACCAATCGATAAGGTTTTAAAGTACTCACTTAATGCTTTTAAAATTGTACAGAAAAATGTGTGAGATTCTGTTTACGTCTATTTGAATCAGAAATTATACATTATTGAGCTACAAATTGACCCACTTGTAGGTGGATTTTTGCCAAATGAAGTGCTTGGGGGGCGTCTAAGAGGTGTACGCTATTAACTCGTGAAATAATTAAGTCGCTATGTGCTACCGTTTGGGCTGTCTGTTAGCACTACATCAGTCAGTCAGTCCGTCAGGACAAAGAGTTATTATACGATCCCACGTTTGCGCTTACAAAGAATGTATTGATCACAGCATATATTAAAATTTACCAGTGTATAGGAACATTATCCCCTTCATAGCTCAACGCATCAGCTCTTCTTCTTTCCCCAAATGCTTGTAGTGTAGACAAAAATTAGATTTTCCTTTTTTCCTTCCTTTCGCTAGTTCCAGTTCAGTTACACGAAATTTGAACGGAAATACAAAAATGAAAGATTTGTATCTACAAAGTTGGAGGGAGATTGATGTGTGCACAGCAGCAGCAGCAGCAGCTGGCCTGCAGCACCCCTCCCCTCTAACCTCACTCCCCCCACAATGGCACACTGAGTCCTGTGAAGAATGAGCACTGGAAAACATATCGAACCACCCGCAGCACTCAAATGTGGTTTGCTCTGTCTGCTGCTCTCTGTATCTCATGTTTGTTTCCTTCAAAAAAAATAGTATTTGCTTGCAAATTTTTGTGAAGGGAGAGTGGGGGGAGAAGACTGTGCGGTGGTGGGTGGATGGGGATGCAGCTCTGTGTGTGTTTGACACTTGCGTGGTTAGTGATTGTCCATATTATGTGACACACTGTGTGACAGACGAGCAGATACGAGCCAGATAGACAGAAGTTCTGGAAGTGGGTGGAAATGGGGCTCAATATTTCGTGCTGCATCAGCTGCTGAGTTGGCAGCGTCTTGAAGTACATTTGAACTTGTCTAAAATGCTTATATGTGATGGCCTACAGGGTGACACAAACCTCATAATTGACAGAGCAGAAGATGTAGAAGTTGAAATAAATATATACTTTATGTTCTCTTATAGAAATAATCGTAGTAAGTTCCAAGTTTAAAATCGAATTTACAACTTTTTAACCACTTACAATATCCATAACAATCTGTATATAGAAAAGTTCATAAAGCAGGAATCCATGAGCATAAATTGTAGTACCCAAACCATAGACGAAGCTAAACTAAGCCAACTAGCAGTAGCTCCCTGGTTGGGTGAATCGTTCCCAGAACAGACAACGGAAATTGTTGAGATTTATGGCGGCTGGTAAAGAGGCAGAGCAGGTCCGCATTTATTTTGCAAAAATAAGTTGGCCCATGGTGAAACAAGTTTACAAATTTCAGGGCTCGCCTTGAAACAGAAAAAGCCCCAAAAAAGGATATTACATATCCGGTTTTCTAGTCGTGTAAATGCCATTATAGATTGAATATTTGCCCCCAGTCCCCATTTGATTTACGTTCTCTCCCCCATTGTTGTTGTTGTCTGGTTTTCAAGTGCAACATTGTGGCGAAATTGGCCTGACTCTGACTCTCTCTCTGCATATGTGTGAGCTTTACTGAACTCCAACTGGAGTGTGGTACATTCTCCTACATCCGCTTATGCCATGTTCTCGTGCAAGCTGCGCTTTTTCACACACTCCAAGAGCCGTTGAGAGTTGGGCTCGTGATTATTGCCATTATGGAATGAAAATGAAAGCCGTTCAAATCGTAGACCAGCTTCTGCTTCTGCTTCTGTCCCTGCCCTTGCGTCTCAAGTGTCTATTCAGTGCCTGAAGATTTATTGAATGTGCGCGATGGTTTCGCTCGCTGTCTATGGCTGAAGATGAAGTTCAAGCTGTAGCCGAGGTGGATGCCATACAGTTCTGTCTGTCTGTTCTTTGGCATTTGGTATTGAGTGTTTATTTATTTTCGAGCATCATAAAAAATACTATAACAGCAGAAGCAGTGGGTCCTATTGCAAGACATATTTACAAACACACTTAGATACATATACACACTCCAGCAGCAGCTGCAATTTTTACGCCATTTTATGTTGTTGCCAATGCCAAACCATGTGTAATTTGTGGCCCGGAAAGTTTGTCTATTGCCCTTTAATGTTGTTGTTGTTGGCCTCCTCCGTTTGCTGATGCTAAATGAAGCATTCGCTCTGAAGTAGCTGTTGCATTTTTATTTCTTTCGCTGGCAAATGAACAATTGAACGTTGCTAATGTGTTAAGTGCCGTCGCTTGTCTTTAATTGTCTACAACTGAATGCTGAATGGAGTGTTGAACGTTTGACCCGTGTAATTGCGGCTACTAAAATACTAAAGGACTGTACTTTCATGGTAATAATTTGAATAGCGTTGAAGCAATTAGTCTCGATAGGAAACTATAATATAACTTTGATTAAGCTATCACCTCTTAAAAGATAAAGTTCTATTAACAATATCTTCACTTGCTGGCAAACTGCATTCTCTTAGGTCTATGCACTCTCTGTCACTGCTGGACTAGCTTCAACTCTTCAACTCTTGCCTTAGCTCCTGCCTTATGTCACATTACGTATACGCACTGTATGATCTGACTCTCCATGATGTTGTCAACAGTTGATCTATTCATATAATAGCTGCTACTAAAAGTACTAAAGTACTGTACTTTAATTCTAATAATTTGATTAATCTCGATAAGAAACCTGCTTATAATAAAACTTTTGATTAAGCTATCACTACTTAAAAGATAAAGTTCTTTTAACCATATCTCCACTTGATGGCAAACTACGTTCTTTTGAGGCTATGCACTCTCTGTCACTGCTGGACTAGCTTCAACTCTTGCCTTATCTCCTGTCTTATGTCACATTACGTATACGCACTGTATGATCTCTCACTCTCTGTGATGTTGGCAACGCTGCTCTCGGCCATTTCCGCTTTTGCCAGCGTCAGTCATTACTGTCGTCATTTGGCGCTCGACTAAAAACATGCTTCATAAACTCGACCAGCTTCAGGTTAGCTGTTTTATGTTATATATACTATATATATATATACGCAGCGTGCTTCTTGCTTTATGCATGCAACGGTTACATTTTATATTGCCGCACATATAGTATATTTTTTATAAACTTCAAATTTGGGTCAGAACCACAGGGCATGCGAGCCAGGCAAAGTGCGCCTGGGACAGGGGACAGGGGACATGCATGACAGCAGCGCTAATGTTGCAACAGCTCCGCTTTCCCAACGGTCAACGTACTGTGCTGCGCTGACGATGGCGACGTCAAAGCGTCATCAAAATGAATATGCGCATAGTTGCTGCGGAAATATTAAACATACGCCATGTATGCCGCAGCGCGAATACTAGCGCCAGCGTAACATCATGTGGCCGGGCTCAAGTGAACGAACGTAACAAACGGACTGTTGACGGCTGCATGTGTTCCGGGAAACCAAATCGCCCAAAAAGAGTGAAAGAGTTTTGAAATGAAACAAGCGAGTATTAGCAAGGGTAATCAGGAGTCGAAGGCCTAGGTTAGTACTCTTTAACTAATCTTAAATTTGTACATTCCATTACTTTATACAGTTTTTATGTTTGTCAGAACATCCCCCGCCTCAATCACTCATACAACGTGGCTTATATAGCTTACAGGGACTTGTAACCACCTCAACGGTTCATACCCGGCCCCAAAGTATGATTGCGTGCCTAAGCGCCATCTTACGGTTGATAGCTTCATTACAGTCCTGTTGTTGCTTATTACCCGTTAGTTTGTTAGTGTTGCCGTTGCCCTAGCCGTTGCCGTTACTGTTGGTGGCATGTTGCAAGTGCTGATTACAGAATGGCGTCAATGTGGGCGCCTGACTGCAACTGCTTGCAACATGCTTTGCTTTTTATAGCCGGCTTGTTCCAGTCAACGGGTATTTTTCTAATTTTACAGTGTTTTAAAGTGTTTTATATTTCGGCTTGGGGTTGTTTGCTTAATTTTCAAATTGCCAGCCTGCAGTTGGCCTCTTTCTTTTACCTGGAAATGTGGAAACGGGGAAATGTTGAGCTGCTTGTTAGCGCGTCGAGTGAAAGTTTCTATTAGGGCAACACACACAAGTGTTATGGGGCCTCTTAAGATGTTGAAATTATGATTGGCGCAAAGAGACGTCACTTCCTAGCTGTGTTTAGGTTCAAATGGGGAAATGTAAACGGTTTGTTTGCGTTTTAGATAAATAGATAATCACTTGGTCGTATTATAAGAGAATGGGTGAGCTAAGAATATATAATATAATAAAAAAATAAAACTAATATAATTCTGAATCACTCTGCTTCTATTTTCACACCCAAAGGTTTACCATTAAATCCCATCGAACTGTCCTATATGTCTATACAAATGGTGTGTTTCTTTTTTGTTAGACCCTGTACTTTAAAAAAGTACAAAAGGGTATATTAAGCTTATGCAACTCAGTAATATATGCAACATGCAGGACGACGAGCTGAGTCGATATATCCATAGCAAAGGAGAGTACAGGGTCTCCTAGTGTCGGTTGCATCCGACCGTAGCCTTCCGGCTTCTTTTAATATTGCAATATTGAAATGTCAACTGTCGTCCTGTTGTTGTTATTGCATGGCGAATATATTCTCGATTCCTCACAATTTCTTTGATATCATACGTCCGTGAATAATTCAATTGAAGGAGCAACCGAGTGGGAGTTGTAGAGAAAAGTTAAGTAAAGACCCTCCTTGGGGTAGATAGACAGGTGCAGCAGGTGTGATTGAAGTGTTTTGGAGAGGAGGAAGGAAACGAGGACAGTTCAAAATAATATGAAATATTACATAGCGCATACCTCAGCAAATGATCCGAACTCGTCCTTTGTCCTGTGTCCTCTTGACTTTGCATTTCAAGTGCGGTCAAGCATTTCTCCAATAATATTTGTGTGTACAGAGGGAGCGATGTCAGCTAAATGTGCTGAATGTGCCATGCGTAAGCAAAAGAAAAGCATTTCGAATTTCATTCAAGTGAAATTCAATTGGAAGACATGGTACATCTACATAGCATAGAATACTGAGACTGATTCCTGGACATGGAGTGGGAATGGACAGCTTATCATAAGCAATAAATGCTAATGGATGAGCTTTAGCCTTTGGGGAATATTGTGATGGCAGCATCCCCAGGGACAGTCAGCCATTAGATGCATTGGTAGTGGCCCACTCCTTTCCTTTTTCCTCTCCCATTGCCCTTCTAACCGCTCAAAAACCAGCAATGTCAACAATAATCCAACAACAATTCCACGTACCCTACACATCATATTTACCCTCTGTGGCTGGCTGTGGTTGTGGTCCAACAAAAGGTGACAAAAGATATCGCAATTTTATGAGTAATCCCGACACTCTTTTCATGCCATCAAGCAGAGGAGGGAGGAAGGTGGAGGTGGAGGAGGAGGAGGAGGAGCAGGAGCAGTTGCTGACAGGGACATGCACTGATTACGTTGCGACTATCCGTTCCATCCAGCAATGGTAATAAAATTCTCACTTCTGGATAGATTTTTGCATTGTCGTTAGAGTAGATAATGTTTGTGTGTGTGTGTGTGTGGGCAGGGGGTGTCCTGCTGTAGTCCGCCCCCACTCAGATTTCGTATAGGTCTTCGGCCTGCTTCATTGTTTGTCAGCGTCTGTCTGGCTTCGGATGCTGCGGATGTTGTTGTGAGTCATATTAAAAAGTAACGAGCAAAATATTATGAAGCCAGACAAAAGCATATCCGGCGGAGAAGAAGAGCTGGAATCGAGCCAGAGCCAAAAACCCAGGACCCACCAATATTGGATTCACACGTTCTCTGTAGCATGTGTGTGTGTTTGTGTGTGTATGTGTGTTCCCTTCTGGCTGCCGTTTTTCATTTCCAACTACAACATGATGTGCTACCGAACTGGAGATACTCGCCAACATCATATTATATTGTGTTTTTAGACCAGACTCGTCTGCATGACTGCATGTACAATGTTCGCCTCCTTTGAGTGGAGTGTGGGCTGTGAGTATTTGTTCCGCTCTGTGCTATCCTATCATCTGTATAGCACTGCTCGAGCCATTATTAATAACCATAACTCAAATCTATTGCTCATTGAAGTCGGATGGTATCATCAACAGTGTCTTTAGCTGTTTAAACTGTTTGATTCAAGCTACGTATTATATTTAGACACTGTACTTTAAAATAGCAAAAAAGGGTCTGTTAAGTTTGTGCATCTCAGAAATGTATAGATCTAGTAAACTGTAAGAGCTAGACACATCATATTTGGCAGTTAGTTGCCCCTATAGTGCAAGCAAATCACGCTTGTGTTAGAATTTGTATACCTCCTGTCAATTGCATCCGACTGTAGCTTTCCCTACTTTTTCCCAATAGGGTTGTCAGCTGCTGTCTTTCAACTGCCAAGCAAAGACTCTACAAGTTTTAATTGTGGACATACGAGTATCTTAAGATCCCTTGAAGTATCTGCCATTTCTGGCTGGCTTAGCTGGGTCAAAACTTTGTGCGATCCACAAAAAGTTTTTTAGGACACTCAATCGCAAATTGTTGAACAATCCTTGTTGCCATTTTACAACACTTGAAATTTCTTTGGACATTTTGTTTTTGGCTTAGACCCGGCTTGATGTTGACTTTTACTTGAAAGCAAATGGCAACGGACGGAGCCAACGGCGGAGTATGGGGCGTCTCTTCGTATAATTTCAATGTGCACAGTCGTAAATAGCATAAGAAGAAGACGAAGATGTAGAAAAAGCAGGAAAAGAAACTGAAGCAGAAGCAGAAGCGAATGCAAGACGATGAGTGTTTTCTTAATTTTCTTGTGCTTCCTGCGCAGCAAAGTTTTCCCCAGCTAGAGAGAGCTTAACTAGCTGAAGCAGCAGGAGCAGCTTTTCCGTTTGTCACGAGAGACAAGACACTAACATTAAAGTATTATGCAAGCGTATTAATGCACTCAACGGAACACTGACAGGGCATAAAAGGCAGAGGAGTAAAGTGCACAGAGGGGAGGGGGTTGAGGATAGCAGGAATGACCATCCAGCACACTCTTGATAAGCAGCAAGTTAAGTTTCTAGTCTCAGCAATTGGGCTTTCACTTTTGCACCCGGTCGGTCTCCATGTTTATCCCAGAGCCACACACAGCATGTGTCATCTAACTAGAAGCAGGCACTGGTCTTAGGCATTGGTCCAACTGTCACTTGAATATAAACTTTTCACATTTTCTTCAACATTAAGTTCGTGCAGTTAGCCTGCATTTAATTGAATTAAAACCAAAACCAATCTCGAGTAATATCAATCCCCTGGGAAGAGAGTGTAGCCCGCATGTTGATGTTGTGTTTCTGCCTAGACATGGACTGTGCCTCTGTCCTGTCCTGTCAGCTGTCAAATTGAATTCCAGCGCACATTAAGCTCAATGGAACAGAAGCAACCCCTCAATACTACTACATATCTTGGCATCCCCAGTGTATTTCCATTTGACACCACAACTGATGATGCCCAAAGACCCCCTCTACCTCCTCTTTCTGCATTAAACGTTCGCATATTAACATGATGTATGATCCGAGTCCAGAAGTTAACCTCCACCCCCAGCCATTAGCAACAGAAATGGCCACTTAATGGCAATTGAGCCTCAAGTTGAAGATGCGTCTGTAGCGCATTCTGTTTAAGTGCCTTCAACCCACATTCAGCTCGAAATTCAATCCAAAAACCGCTCCTTATGCCGCTTACCTGCTTTCGCGTAATCAAGTCATGCTCAAACAATTGCAGTTACACCTACCACACACACAGCGAAAACACATTGAGCAAACATTTCAGTATACTCCGATATTCATACACAATCTACACAAATCCGCAAAGTTTTACGACTTGTTTCCACTGCGAAGACATTCAAATGCCAAAAGTGAAAATATGTTTAGATGAAATCATTTTTAAAATGTCAAAATATTGTTAATTACTTTAATATTATTGAAGTTTTTAAATTTATAATTTATATATATCCTATTTTGATAACTTTTTATACTTTTTAGACTAATAGTCAGCCCTATTTTCAATCTGATATATTTGAAACTCACATTTTGTATTGCCTACTTTTGGGGATGCTAATAAGTCCTATGGCGAGTTGAATTCTTTAAGCGCCCCAGAAGTATGCAATAGAAAATTTCAATTACAGAAAAATGAATTTACTATGAGAAAGAAATTGGAAGCAGAGTATTAGTAACAATATTATCTATTGTAGATTAAATAAACGATTCTAGTAAAAAGTTTCTAACAATTCAATTCAAAGTATAAGATATATTGTTATATTATATTATATTATATATTGTGGAGTTATAGTATCGCAGAGTTACACTCAATAAACTCAATGTTCCGCGCTACTTGATGCTGTTGCTGGTGGAAACACTTTGTGGGCGTCTGCTCAGCACACCTTCTATCTGTGCATATACCTGCCTTTTATGCCAAATAATGTAAGCGTGAAACCAAATGCACTAAGAGCATTTGAGGCGCGGCAATGGTTAGTGGGCGTGGGGCGTGGTTGGGTTTCCCTTTATCAAATGACGGTTATGGCTGATGTGTGAAGTAGCAGCAGGCTGAGGCAGGAGCAAGCACTCTGCCTTTCGCTACCTCTCGTTGATAGCTGGAAGTCTGCTTTTCAATCACTTAAATTTGCCATGGTGAGTAACAGGAGGCCACAGACCCATAACACTTGAGAGGTCCAAAGGTTAGGTGCGGGGGTAGGTACGTGTGTGTGTGAGTTGTGGAGAGGGCGGGAGTTAGTACTTCAGTCTGTGCTCCATTTCGGGCGTTGTTTGAGGGAGTGTGTCATTTATTGTGTATTTATTTGACAAGCGTATGCAGTGCAGACACGTGAGGCAGCGACACGTGGAGAGGGGATGAGTCTTTCCGCCATGTTTAAATGTTAAATGATGCAACATTTACTTTGGTATATTTTTGCAATTTTTCTTAGCAGACACAAACGTAGAGAGAGAGCTTTGTGGTTGGGCGGAGTTACACGTTGATTTCTGCTGCTTTTCTTTTACTTTTTCTTCTCTGTTCTTTTACAATTATTTTCAGTCCCTTATCGGGCCGACATAGTGGGGCTCTTGATGGCGCTCACCATTAGTTAATGTCGTCAAGGCGTCATCGCAACCCCACCCCCTCCCCTTGCCCATGTGTTTTACTTTAAGTTTGATTTATGTCTCTGGCCGGCTGACTCAGCTGTACGCAGACCCCTGGAATCGCAGCTGCAAAACGAATTTAATGCCCACAAAAAGTTACTTTTTTATTTGTCCTTTCATGTCACTTGTTTCGAAATTAGTTTCGACAACTTTCGTTTTTTTATGTGGACTTTCTTCCTCTGCTTGCCTTGCCTTGGGACACACATGTGATTTTGATTAAAAATCACAATAGAAATTTCGAAAATAGTAGAAAGAAGAAAGGTGATTTATTTTGGACACAACAAGCGTCGTGCTTAGAATTAACCTCAGACGAGGGTGGAATGCCCCTACTGTTGTTGTCCACTCCATATATTTTTAACGCCTGAAAAATCTTTCAACTGAGAAGCAATACAATGTTTCATTCATTCATCAATCAGGACGCGACACTGCATGAAAAATGTCAGCGTGCAAAAGTCAAATAAAAGGGGGTTGCTTCGAATGGAGACTAAAGTATACCCTGTACTATCTGCTTAGTTATAATAGGGTAGGGTATTGATTACAAATATCTATACAAGTGATTGTAGTAATATACCTGAGTGACTTAACAAGTTGCATTTAGTTAGGGTCTTACATCCAGCCTATATACCCTGTTAGTTTCTCGGCTTACTGGGTATTCAAGAGGTATTCCATCCCGCGTCAACCTATTTTTATTTTCCCCTACTGGAGATTGGCAAGTCACTTTTCAGTGGTTGCCGGGTGGATGCCGCTGCTATACAGCAATCAATATTGATTGCATAATGAATGACAATCATTGCTGCGTTTGACACTTTTCATTCGAGTCTCACACTCGACTCCTCACACACACACACACACTCATCTTCAGCTATCTGTCTGTAGGGCAGCAGTCAAATTAGTTTAAAGCCACACAAAAAGAACATTCTAATTGCATTTGCTGCGGAACTATTTCCAATGGTTCAAAGATCCTTCAAGCGATGATGGGCAAACGGATGTTGATCCGCAACTGCTTCCTCGACGTTCTTCTTCTTCTTCTGCCTGTTGGTATCCATGTGAATGTCCTTTTGCCGCTTGTTAGCTCTGACTGTCGGCTGTGGCAGCAGGAGCAGCAGCTTCTGTTACAGTTGTCCAGTCAGCCGCACAAATGCCATTCGGACAGCCGCCACTTGCCTGTTGGCGCTATTACAGTTGCTCGACTCGACGGGTCCTTCAGCATACCTTAGCTGCTCCAACTGTGGTCCTTGTACTAGCACTGCTTTGCCTCTAGTTTTTTCTACATTTTCTACAGCACAACAACTGTTGTTTTTCTTACCTTTTTTGGCCACGTTTATGTTGCTCGGTTTGGCTGGAAGTATTCCTTTTTTTTGTATTTTGTTCATTGTTTCATTCGTCTTGTTGGTTTTCCACTTTTTTTAAAATGTTTGCTGCTGTTGCGGCAACTGCGATTACTCTTTTAAAACGTAGTCGGAGCTATTGAAGTAGAATAGTATAAAGTATAAATAAATATATTTTCTATAAATAGTTGTTTATAGATTCTTTAAGGAGCATTAAAAATGGGTAAATTAGGGTATTAAAACTGTGTGTAAATTTATGTTAATGAAAGTCGTGAAAGACTCCTCAAAGTAATCTTTCAATCTAGTATATCTAGCCATATCAGTCAGAATTTTCATATTTCTATTTATGTAGGTTTTTGGTGTATTTCCTATTCATATATTCGAGTAATGGAAGACTCTTCGAAGTAATTTTTCCATATAGTAAAACTAACCTATCCGAATACCTCTCCTTATACCTTAAACATATCAGATTTATTTCCAAATTTTACATATTTTTATTTACTTGGTTTTTTTCAGTGTATTTCCCATTCGTCTTGCACTGTACAATGTTGACTTCTGTGCATCACTCAGTCGATAGCACAGACCCTGTCTCAGTCCAATTTTGGTTCTGTTGTTTTCTTTGCTTTCTGCTATTGCATGCTATTTTGTATGGGTTTGGGTCTGAGCTAGGAATATTCTCTAAATTGAACATATTTCCGTTGCAAATGTAGCGAGCGAATTCTTTCTTTTTGAGTTCAGTTCGGTTCAGTTGAGTTTAACTCTGATGTATCAACGGGGTGGGGGGCATTCATTTCCTGCTTTCACAGGTTTCTGGCTCGGCTCGAGAGACTCTCGAATGTGCACAACTGAAGTACCAATTGACTATTGAGTGTACAGAATTTGCAAAAACTGTAGAGGGAGGGGGCGGGGGTTTGTTCCCTTTACCATTTGTTAACCCTCTGATTCAATCGTTGTTTAGTTAACTGCAAACTGTTTTTATTGTCTTTGGCAGTCATCCGTTTCATATATAATTCATGTTTAATCAAAATAACACAATATACACTCTTTATAAATGTTTTAAAACAAATTAATTGAACAATAAATCGTTTGACGTTCATTTTTTACAATTTTCCTTTGTTGTGTGTGGTTTTTGCATACAATTACAATTACTATTATATTGATTTTTATTTGCTTTTTTACGGTAGTTTTTTGTTGTGCTTGGATTCCATCAGCATTAAAGACTGCTGTTCAATTATTTATGTGTGATAAAATGTATTTAATTAAATTTTACTCAATTTAATGGTTGAAATCAGGATAAAGCATGGCATACTTAGTAATATAATATCTAACTGTTTTAATTCTCTTAAATATAAATTCCCTTAGCCTAAAGTTTCTACTGCAAAGACTTAATGTTTGTTCTTGCATAATTTTAAGTTTTTATCACGCGCTGCAAACTCTGGACTGCATAAACTGTTATTCTGCCGGCGTCAGCGTTTATATTGTTCCGTAGTTTCATTAGACCCTGTACTTAAAAATAAACTGCGTAAGGGTCTGTTAGGTTTGTGCAACTGGGTAGCCAGAAAGTTTATATTCAGTTGAGCAAAAGAACGAGCAGAGCTGATATATTCATCCACTTGTCTGTCCCCATCACAGTTCTCTACTGTGGTTCTCTTATAGTACAGTAGCAGATTCTTAATACCTTCCCTCATTCCAATAACCTATGAAAAGTAAGAGCAGCCTATGAAAGTGCATACATATGTATGTGTGTGTATGTGTTTGTCCACGCAATGCAGCGACTTAACTTCTGCTGATGTTTTTGCTGCTGCTGAGAGATCGAACGCAATGCGAGAGAGAGTGTCTAACTGTTGGAGAGAGGGCTTTTGCACTGACTGCAGCTGTATGTTTGTGTGCGTGTGTGCTTTGCTTGGGTTTCTTGTTGAGTGGCTCTCGAAGAAGATAGAAAGACGGTGTAAAATAGAGTGTGCTGATGAGCCGGCTCAAGGTTAATTGTGTGTTTGTGTGTATGAGTGCTTGCTTGCTGGCTTCTGCAGTGAATAGAAACATTCACGCTCCCCTTTCCATTAGTTCATTTTCGGCAGCCAATGCATTGGCACGTGTGTGATTGTGTTCTGTGATTGAGATTCTGCCCTTACGCTGCGACGCGACGTCTCTGCTGCTGCAGCCGATAGCTAAGGCAATGCAGTGTCTGCTGTCTGACTATTCTGCTGCTGCTGAGAGATCGAACGCAATGCGAGAGAGAATGTCTAACTTTTGGAGAGAGGGCTTTTTGCACTGACTGTAGCTGTTTGCTTGTGTGCGTGTGTGCTGGCTTGTTGAGTGGTTCTCGAAGAAGATACAAAGACAGTGAGAAATTGAACTTGAGTTGAGCTGAATAGAAAAACTCACGCTCATTAGTTAATTTTCGGCTGCCAATGCATTTGCATGCATGTGACTGTGGTCTGTGGATTGTGATTCTCCCCTTACGCCGCGACGCGATGTCTCTGCTGCTGCAGTCGTCAGCTAAAGCAATGCAGTGTCTGCTTCAGTCAACTTCGCTCGACTGCAGTTTTGCCGAATTACTTTTTTTATTAGTGTTTTTATTATGCGAGTGACCCACAGTCGCAGTGTCTGTGCGAGTGTGAGTGTGTGCAGCGAGTTACATAAAATAAATATTTTAACAAGTGTTATTTTAATTGCGTGCACTGTGGCGTTCGTGTTGTTAATATTTACCTTCTGCGTGTTTTTCTTGTTTATTTACATTGGAATGTGGCAGGTATGTAGTATGTATGTATGTATGTATGTATGTATGTATGTATGTATAGTATGCAGCGAATGCCTCGAATTTGCATGTAAGAATGTGCGGAAATATCGTAGGAGACGCGTGTGGGCGCATAACTTAGGGCGTGGCATGTTGACAGGGCGGGATATTCAGATAGTTACTGTTGCATATTCATGCAGAGATTTCCACCGGCTATAGCATGAACTTATCTGATTAACGCTTTCCGCATAAATGGCCAGATGTGTCCTTCAATTGGGGCTGAGCGGCAATTTAATTTGCTCAACGAGCTCGGGCGATGGCAAAACTTTTCACTTTGTCACCTTGGCTGGGTCTCGGGTGTGGAGGGGGGAATGGGGTCTGCCTGCATAAATCAATTCAATTTGTAATAAATTTCAAACTTTTCATTTTATATTAATTTTTATGCCAGCGTAGTTGTCGCTTCTGTCGCTCCTTCTCATACTCCACACTCCACTCTACTCGGCGAAAAGAAATCAATTTTATTATAATAAAATAAGTGAAGGAAAAGTTGCGGGTCTCCTACTCGGTTAGAGTAGTTTATCGTTTGTGGCCCAAGCATATTTTTGTTCCACTTTGTGTCGCCCCTCCTCCTCCTCCTCCTGGCTGATGGCAGGACGGTGACTGCAGCTTAACAAATTGACTTTCTCCGGCCACGACGCGCCCAAGTATTTTTTCCTCCTTTTTGTCGGATACTTACGTGCGCCCTAGTCATCGCAGTAGCTGCTGGACTGGCTTGCTCTTATTCTTTTTATTATGATTATCATTTGAGTTATTGCTGCAGGCAGCCGCAGTATCAGGCGGAGCAATGGCAGCAAGGCTCAGGTCTTTCCATAAGCCTGCGCTCCTTTTTATTATGGGTCTGGTCTGGGCTGGTCTGTCTGGTCGGGTTGTCGTCACTTTGTCTGCGGCGGAATCGTCGCCAATCGCCTCCAGCTCAGCACATAATTTCTCCCCCCACCCCCCACTGCCAGAAGCACTTTTGGGCGTTGCTGACAAATTAATATGCATTGATTTTTGCCGAACGACACTCAGTATATAGAGCTATGGAAATGGCCGAGTTTACAATTGCAAAAATCGAAATATATTAAGGGTACTCCATGGTAATAAACAAGCGGATCAGTGGGGTGCGCCTGACTAGTTAACTCTACTCTGTCTCCATTCTCTTGTTAATTTCTACTTACTCGCTTCATTAAAATTCATCTGCGCCCTTTTTGTCTGACTTCGAAATATATTAATGGTATTCCATGCTGATCAGTCGGGTGTGCCTGATCAGTTAACTCTACTCTTTCTCCATGTTAATTTCTACTTACTCATTTTATTAAAATTCTTCTACGTCCTCTTAAATATATTAACGGTACTCCTTGCTTGACTTTTGGTAATAAACAATTGCAAAAATCGAAATATATTAATGGTACTCCATGGTAATAAACGAACGGATCAGTCGGGTATGCCTGATCAGTTAACTCTACTCTCTGTTAACTTCTACTCTCTATTAAAATTCACTTTATTGAATCTCATCTACGCTCTTTCTGTCTGGCTTCGATATATATTAATGGTACACCTTGCTTGACTTTCGGTAATAAACAAGCGGATCAGTCGGGTATGCCTGATCAGGCAACTCTACTCTCTGTAAATTTCCACCCCCTCACTTTATTAAACCCTTTTGTCTGGCTCTGGCTCGTCAATGCAATGCAATCAATTTGCCAAGATATTTTTGTCATTTGTTAAATTGGAAATTTCTAGCTGCAGGTCAGCTTGTGCCATTTGCCAGCTGCATTTCGATTTGTTTGAGACTTCGACTTCCACTTCGCCTTTGATTTGACCTCCTCTGAAATTCCTTTGCACATTTCAAATGCTCTTTGTGTGCAGAGGCCTATCCTTACTGTCCAAGGCATCTTCTAATGGAATTAAGTTGATAGATTTGCCGTTGGCAAAACCTAAAACTTGCATACAGTTAAGGCATTGTTGGTTTTTAATTCCTTCCCCCCTCCCCACCCTCCAATGAATGGGCAGACTGAGAGGCAGGCAAATTAAATTATTTACAGCCCACTTTTGCCACAAAGCAGACAACCACAGAGTTATAGCTGCTCTCTGGTCTAGTCTGGTAGTCTAAGCCGATGAGTTCACTTTGCATATTCGCAAATAAAATGTTGTTTAATCAAACGCCTTTGCGCTCGACAATCTATACTATAAAGTTTACATAGTGGAAGTCTTAGGAGAAGCTTGGCTTCCATTAAGTAATGTCAAACAGATTGAAGAAAAGAGTTAGTAAAGGGAATTAGATAGAGTCAAATGTGCTGCAGAAATAGAGAGTTTAAAGGTAAGTTATTCAATTATTACTATAACAATATTATATACCAAACTGCTCTTGTGATATCTTAAATTCTAAACTCTTTATTAGATCAAAGAAACCTCCTATTAGCTGCACTTTCATGCCTTCAAGTATGTGCCAATAACTGCGTATAAATGCTTTTTAATACCTTCCATTAGCAGTGAATTGTGTGAACAATGATGCACCAATTTTTTAACTGTCTTCTGCTCTTGCCTTCTCCTGTCTCCTCTGTCTACTCCATGTGACATTGCATATCTCTCTCAACTCGTGCAAGTCGTTGCGCCGTACACCATGTCGTATGTGGAATGTAATTGCGTCTACGTCGCGACTAAACGATGGACAGACAATTGCTTTATGGCCCAACCAACCAACCACCCACCCATACCCCTACACACACGTTTTATTGAAGTGTTTAACTCTTGGCCGGACATTAAGAACGTCTGGCCGAGGATGAGGATGAGGTTGCTCCTGCTACAATGGCAATCAAAGCGTTAGCGAGAGAATGTCCTTTTGTAGCACGGAAACTGCTGCAATCTACAGTACAGTACCTGACAGTTTCTGCTGCCAGCACTGAGCACTTGTTCGCATCTTGGACTCATCATCAACGCCAAGTTAAGACCGTTGCACTACTGGCAGATGCTGTTGCTCTTGCTTTTGCTATTGCTTTTGTTGTCATCATCATCGCAGTCTTTTGGGTGGCTGCAGCAAGTTGTGGCATTTATAGCGCACTTTCAACGTCATTGGCTTTAGTGTCCTCCCACTACCCCCCACCCCACCACTTTCTTACACTGTGTTGCTTTGTTTGTCACTTGCCTGGCAGGACAATTAATTAAATGTTGCGCGAAAGTGCAGATGGCGATGATGCGATGACGCAGCAAATGTCAACAGCTTGGCAGAATGGATGAGATAATTCTCATGGCAACCCCTCACCCTGTCCCTAGATAATCGATTGTCTTACTATATACACCGCACTTTGGCTTAATTTCCCAATTAGCCACGACTGTGACTGGGCCAACTTTTATGGCCTATTCGATACGCAGTTAAGCAGCAGTTGAGCTGGTTTATATTCTACTAGAAGTAAAATTTACATTTAAAATAGTTAACTCAATTCTATATAAACTTAAATATACTTTAACCCATCATCAACTAAATTAATTGTCCCAGAACTCTGACTGCCATAACTCTGAAAATTGAAAAGAAAATATAGTAATATCCATCAGTATAATCGATTTATACTACTGAGGAAGCAATCAGCATTCGTTACATTCATTTTGCCCTTTGCTAACAATATTAAAATCTTTATCAAATCGAAATTAAAAACCCAGTTTGAACTGCTTCCTTGTGACCCCACACACACACACACACACACACACACACACACACAGACAGATTCGAACAGATCTTCATCCTTTTTCTTGCCTGACCATAAAACTTTGTATAAATGTGTATGCAGCGTGTGCTATTGCCATTTCTATTGCCGATGCGATGCGGATGCCATCGCAGTATTTTGCTCTGCTCTGTGCTCCGTAACCGATAACATCATTATTGATGAAGCCGTGGCTTCCCGGTGGTGATGGCGGCGATGGGGGACGAGGGGCTGTGCCAGGACAAAAGTCACAAGGCAAAAAGGCAGCAAGGCGTGCGGTTCTCTCGAACAGATTGCAGGAATGTGCCCCACCAGACTCACGGGAATGATGGCAACCGGCTCGCACTTCCGGGCAAACGGGGAAGACACACGGGGGAGGGGGAGGGGGAGGTACGCAGTAGTAAGCCCGTTTAGAGATTGGAAATAGACATCGTCGTCGCCTTTGCAGTCGTTGCCTTCGTAATAACTGTAATTGATTTTTGATTTGTGATTTAATTTAACACAGTTAAATGAATTGCAGAGCAGAGTCGGTGTGCCATGGGCGACTGCCGTGTAGCAGACAGCGAGATTAATTGAGCAAGGCTTAGTACTGAGTATTTTCATTCAATCTGTCACGACTTTGAGTCAGTGCTTAGCGTTTAGCCATAATGATGTATTATCTTTAATATTCTGAGGTAAATGAAAGTATATAGTAATTGTTTCTAGGAGAATCTTTTGCTTAAAGTAAACAAATTATACATTATTCTTTCTTTTCAAATATATTTTACTATGTAAAATAACACCTATTATTTGAGGTAATTTTAATATTTGAATATACGTATTTTATAAATAAATAAATATACTACCTTCAACTTATTCTTTGAGATAATTCTTTCTACTAAAATAACCGATTTTCTAATACCAATTTTCCGTTCTTAATAAAGTATTCATTTACTACCCTCAAGTGGAAATGAAACTTATCCTTTGATGCCTATTTAGCAATTAAAAAAGGTTACAAATCTCCGTATTCAATAAAGTTTTCATGGACTACCTTTAAGTAGACATGGAACTTATTTTTTGAGACAATTCTTTCCTCTAAAAATGTTTTACTAGTTAAAATAAAACCTATTATTAGAGATAATTCTAATACCGATTTCCCGTACTTAATGAAGTATTCATTTACTACCCTCAAATGGAAATTAATCTTATTCATTGAGAAAATTATTTTCTCTAAAATATGTTTTACTATATAAAATAAACCTATTATTTAAAACAATTCTAAGACTTCACTTTTCGCATTTTATAAACCATTCATTGCCTTCCATTAAGTAAAAATGAAACTCATTCTTTGAGAGAATTCCGTCATCTAAAATATGTTTTACTATATAAAATAACACCTATTCTTTGAGACTATTCTTATATTTGAATTTTCAAATTTAATAAACCATTTATTAACCTCCTTCTCTTAGAAATGAAACTCATTCTTTGACACCAAAGTCAATGCCTAAAAAAAAAGGTTACAAATCTTCGTATTCAATAAGGTATTCATTGATTACCTTCAAGTATTCCAAGAAGTTAAATAACTTACATTTCTCTACATTTCTCTACTTCAATTCACAGATTTCCAACCACTGACTTAACCCTTTATTTGAGTTGAATAGAGCCTTGTCCAATACCCTTGCTGGAATACATTACATAATTTCTTTTTTAGTCAATGTTTTGCCTGCTTCTTGGCCAAACCCCTTTTGTGTTGTTTATGCCGGCTCTCGTTTGGGCCAACCCCAATCTAGCTCAGCTCTGTCATTGCGTTGCAAATTAATTCCTATTTATGTAGTGGCATTACTCTCCTTTTTTTCGGTGATTGCAAATTTCATTAGGCCGCACAGAACACGGATAACACAGACTCCACAGAATCGACTTCATTTGCCAGCAGCAGCAATAACGACAATAGCAACTCTTGACTTGATTTTATGAGTTCTGGGCCAAGCTACAAAATGGCTGCAATAACAGTAAAGCTGCCCAGGGGGGAGGGGGAGCAGAGAGATGAAATCACCAGGCCAGAGCCACAGTCGCAGCTGTATAGCCCTCTGGCCAATTATATTGAAAACTTTCAGTGCTCTGCAGAGTGTTGGCCCTGCCTCTCCCCTCCCCCTCTGGCTAGTGAGTAATTTTACATTTTAATTGATGCTCGTTTTGTTTTATGCATGTGGTAGTGGGCGAGTGGGTGTGGCAGCTACAAATACTATACTATCTGGCCCAGCAACTGCATTGTCATTTGCATATCTTCCCGGAATTTGCTTGTACCGCAGAGATTGAGATTCTCTTTCCACTGGGGCAATTTATGAGCCACTGGGCTGTGGTTTACTTTTCCACACCATCAAGCGTCGGGGGGAGCCAGCACCACCTAACCAATGACTGGCATAATTCACACGCCAATGACTTTGAAATCAGCTTAATACACACACACACACACACACATGCTAATACGTGTGTTATATGGCACACATCTTGGCAATCTTATCGGGCATAACACAGCTCATGTAGCTTGGAAATCGCTCGAATATTGAAATTGCCAATTTTGATATTCATTAAATGCGTCATTCCGCTACATACCCCCGCCCCCTACCCCTCCTTGAGCCTCCTCCACACTGGATGGAAGCGTGCTTATCCAGGCATCAGCTTACAGCAGAGCTCCAATCAAATTCCATAAGCATCAACGTCGCTAAGCAGCGCATTCAATGGGGTTTGTCCTGGCCAAGACCAAGCGAATCTTAAGCTGTTGGAAGGAGGGGAGGGGGTGGGGAGTGGAGAGTGTATCTCATTTCCGATAACCGCAAAATACCAAAGAAAAAGAAGAAAAATTCGCACGCTTTTTATACATATTTAATTTGTTATGGGGTCGCGTTTTAGATATTGCGTTTCATTATTGAGGCCAAACGCTTGATTTAAAGCCTTAAAGCACTGCTCCGCATATATTCGTACTATATGCTATACGTTATATTGAGGACCGAGTCCCCTCTCCTCCCCTCTTCGTCGTTTATGTGCTATGTAAATTTCATCAAAATAAATACAATTTATTGCGTAATAAGCCAATTTATGCGCCATGTTCGCTTCTACATTTCTTCTAGCCGAGGAAACGCACAATTTACATAAATTTACGGAATATTCTACACTCTGGAATGGGTCTAAACATGAGAGTACGATGTGTGCAGAGCGAGAGCGAATGTTTAATGTATAAATGACAAATAAATAATATTTGATTGTCCCCCCGGTCCCAGTCCCAGTACATAATTTAGCATCACTCTGAGAATTATTGTTTAACTTGCTGTTGCGAATTATAAAACAGCAGACTTGGGCTTAGGCCTTAGTCAGGCATACTATGTAATCATATATTCTTTTGTATATAATAAAATTGGAGTTATTCGCTTCAGTTCTTTAAAATATTTCTCTGTTTTAGTGGCATCAATAAGAGTTTCTTTTTCAACTGCTTAATGAAAGCAGCAATAAAGTAAAACACCGCATTTCGATTGCATTTTCTGTTTTAATAGAGAATGAAGTGGAAACATTCTGAATGTGAAACAAAAGAGACTGTAAACCGCAAAGAAATCGAAATTAAATGCTGTTGAAAAGTGCAGTCAGGAGGAGAGAAAAGAAAAGACAAGCCACTATCTCAATGGGGCAATGGGGCGTATGCGCAACGTTTTTAATTGTCGAACGTCAGAGTGATAGATAAAAGCCAAGTAGAAACTTGTGGAAAACACAGTAAATGTAGTTAAATGTGGCCGATTTTTAGGACAATAGTTGACAATGACAATAACATTAATTTCAATAGTTAGTTGTTAATATATTGAGGAACATAAACTGGCCTGAAGGTAAGGCAATAATCTCATATACAGTACATAGCCAAAGACCCTAGCAGCTACAGCGCTCTAAACAGAGAAGTTAAACATATAGATCTAAAATACATATAGGGATGTCTTCACATTTGTTGTCCTTCATATTAACTTATCTTATCACATTTGACATTTCTTTATGGCATTTAAACTAAGCATCTAAACTTAGTTTTTTCTTGAACTCAAAACTTTTGCTACTAGTATAAAATATTTCACCATCTCTGGCGTCTGCCGTCTGCTGCTCTTGGCAATGAACTGTTAACATTTCCGCAGCTCGGTACTCATAATGCATAAGGCAGCAGCCTGGAAATTCCGCTTAAAAGATAAATTGTGAGCTCAGTGCCAGGCGCCATGGCATCCATAGCACTGGCACTAGGCTGGCTCTAAGTGAAAAATATAGTAGAATAATGTAAGTAATGTAAGGGTGTAAGTGTATACTACAACAACACAATGGAACATATTCTGGAGAGGGAGTGGGGGGTGGGGTAAGGGGCAGCGGAGTGTGCTCGGTGTCCGAGTAAAAACTGTATTTAATTAACCGACATTGCAATTACAAATTCTGTGCAACGCGGCGCGCGCAGTGAACCATGGGCATGTCCCACGGTCAGGGGCCCCATCCCTTCCCCCCACCTCCCACTTACCCCTTACCCCAAGGGGAAGCAGCAGTTGTGCGGCATACTAAAAAGAACTCAAAACCCAAGCGTATACTGCGCAAAACAATTTCATTTTATACACGGCATGCTATGAAGGGGGAGAGAGACGAGGGGTAGCTGGGCCTGAATCATGGCCCGTTAGGGGAGCCGATGTCCAGCGGTTGAGGCTTGGTTTCTCTCGGCTGGAAATGTACACAATGCAGCAAACTCAAAGAGTACAAACAAAAGGCCAAAAGCGCAGTGCAAAAACTGCAGAGATGCCAACGACCAAGTCTCTACCGTACCTTTTGTTTACGACTCCCGACAATTTACACCTTAAAGAACTAAAGCTTCTCCCATTTCTCAGACACTCTCGTTGAAAAAAATTAACTGTAGCTAAATTATCGCCCTCTGGCAGAAGCAGTGACAGCTTCTTATCAGTTTTTGTCTACAGGCGGCAGACAGTCGTCCCCTGACTCCCCCCACCCCTCCCCTCACTGTTTTCAGACCATTTGTAATAGCAGAAAAAGTTCTGAATAACTCAAAGTCTTAATGAATTATGGGCTTGCCGCGTTGCCATTGCCATTGCCATTGCCTTTCGTCCTGCTGTCTGTCTGCTGTCTCGTCGACTGCTCATAGTTGCCAAAGTTAAATTTAGTTGGAAGTTAAAACCGATTCCCTTGGATGATATATGTAATGTAGTGATTATAGCGATTATCATGGCGTTTTAATATTCATCCGACTTTAATGTAGTTTGATGCTGAAGCTATATATATAAAACTCTTTACTATATTTAACAAGTAAATAATACAATTACTTTATTTGTTTTTAGTTGTTGTTTGATTAACCAATATCAACGATATTATTGGTACTGCATAATTCGCATTTCTAATATAAAATATCTTGAGTCATTCTGTTGATATTACAGAAAAGTGTTGCATATTTTTGGCGGCGGTTAAAATTGCATTTCAAGCTAAGCCCAAAAGGCTGCTGCAGTTTTTTTTTAACTCAATAGAATGACTCGACATATTTCATATTAATATGACAGTTTTACTAATATAATTTATGGTCAGCTGAGTTAGCTTAAAAGTATTAATTTCTTGGCCTAAAATGACTTCTTAGTTAAAGCTGAATAATATATAACTAAAATTTAATATAATTATATATAATTAACATTAATATAACTAACATTTAATACTACTTTCATTGGAGATTCTGCTTAAGAAAGTAAAGTATAAATATCAATAAATACTAAGCAATGTTTCATATCGTTTCACATCACTTTTCATTTTAATTCCTATTAGAAAATCCAACTGTTCTTAATAGTATAAGTGGAGTCGATGGTCCAGTAGCTAGTACTTTTAGCTTTAATATTAGTTATTACATCAAGTTCTTTTCTAATGATTAATTCATTCACTCAAAACCAATTGAATTGACTCGCTTTTAGTTATGAATACTCAATGTATTAAAATAAAGAAGAATAATTATTATTACAATTATTGTAGTTAGAATTCCAATGCACTCGAGAGTAAAACAAAGCAAATACAAACTCGTAACTCTCTTTTACAAGAAAGAAACAATAGAACACAACACAACACACAACTATAATGGCTGTGTGTGTGTGAGTGTGTGTGTAAATAATGAGAATAGCAGCTTCGGAATACATACAGTTTCTAACTGAATCCGTACTAGACAAGCTGCTATAAATAAAATTCCAAAGCATAAAATCTAAACAACCGAAATGAATGTTGTAGCCAAGGCAACACAAGAGAATTGCAACAGCGACAACAGCAGCAGCAACAACAACAACAACAATGGCATAAAAAGCAAACAAACAGACAAACAAATAATTTCATGTCACACAATGATGAAAGTTTTGTAATGTTTGATGTTCCATATTCATCTCTTCCTCTCTCTTTTGGTGCAGAAAATTAAGCAATTTAATATAATAGATACAAAGCAGCAGGGGGAATGGGAATAGAAGAGCGGATGAGGGGGGAGGGGGAATGGCAGTGCATTGTGCGGAATACTCTACTCGCATTCACATAAGCTGGGTGAAACTTCCTTGTACTACTACTTCTGTTGCCTGATGTTCAGCTGTAGAACAATAATTCAACACATATTTAAATGCATCTGTTGCCGCTCCCCCCACCCCTGCCCTATGGTGCCTCCTTGTAGGAGCTAGTGGCTGCTGCTTCTGGCTGTCCTGCAAATGAAAATTTAGTGTGCATGTTCCTGCTGCCAGATGCAGAGCCTCAACTACAGTTCCAGTTCCACAGTTTCATAGTTTCTATAGTTGCGTAACCTCCCCCTCCCCCTCCCCCTCCCCCACAAAATGAAATATGTTTGTGCCAGTTGTCGGTTGTCCACTGTCCACTGTCCTTTGTCCTTTGTCCTTTGTCGGTTGTCGCTTGTCGTTGTCGTAAAAGTTGTTGCCCCTCCAACCCGCCCCGCATCGACGATGGCTACATCAAAATTTCTATGATGCAAGTGCAAGATAAATCCGAGAGTAGTGCTATCTGATTCCAGCCTGCTAAGCAACTAATTTCAGCTTAACCCACTTTCCGAAGCAATTACCGGGTCTGTATCGCACTCTCGTCCAGTTGACCTCTCTCTGCCCCATTGATTTATGGCAATACAACAAGAGCAACAACAGCAATTGCAGCCTGGCAACGGATTGCGAATTGTGTTTTTATTGCCACAAACCAACAAAAAAGAAGAAGAGACTCTCAAAATCGCCATTTAATGCAAGTGAAGATAAATTATTACAGCAACAACAACAGGAGGGGGTAGGGTGGTAGGGGGGGCATGCCTTGTCGTCAACAAACCGGAGATCAGGCAGCATCCGTTCCAGGCCGGATGTCCGCTCTGTTCGCACGTTCACGCTCTGATGTCATTGAGTAGCAACACTCTGTACAGTCGGAAGAAGTCTTTAGCTTTTCCTAGAAAGAGGCTCAGCAGCAAGCACCTGGCAAAATATTTATGTGGGCTGAGAACTAACATGTGGCAAGTGACAATATGAACTCTTTAAAAGGTAAACCTCTGATATAGGCATTAGCTTATCAACTTCACTTTAAAATTTCATAGTTAAACTCTTGAGTTTTACAATACTTAAAACTTGTCGTTTGCCTTGCTCCAGTTCACTTCTCCTTCTTCCCATTTCCTTCCTTCATTCCGCCTCTGTTTGCTTTTCTTAAGAGCTGTCAATCTCACAAGATTGGCAACTGCTGCACAGCTGCTTCTGTGCTTCTGTTCGAATTTGCATGCAATATATCCTGCTGAACAATTGCCGAGACATTCCCTTCATATCAAATTGTTTTGGCATCAGCCAGAGATACGCCCAATCGCAACACTCGACTCTCCACTGTAATGCGATGCAGCAGGTTGATGGCAAAGAAACGAAGCGAATTCGATTGAAATTGATTTCAACAGACAGACAGACAATGCACAGACGGACAGACAGACGCGGCGTCGAGTTGAATTATTGCGCGAATTTAGCATTTCAATACAAAATCCAAATATTTCAAGTAGCTGGTAATGACATTTTCTCAAGTAGCGCGTTTTGCTACAGACACTCGACTGGAGCATTCCAGCAGAGTGAGTGAGCCTCGCAGCATATTTGAGGTAAACACGTGGCTTGTATAGGAGGAAGGGGACTGTGAGGGCAGTGTGAGGCAGTAATTGAGGCTGGCGTGTGATTTATTAACTCAATTATGGCACAGAAAACATCCCCCACAACATATAGTACACCCACATCCCGTTAATCCTAAGAAAAATTGATGCAAATTTGCTAAAACTAAATTCTGCTCATGATTCAATTTACATATCGAAAGAGAAATCGCATTAAACGAAATATATTCAATAAGTAAACCATTGTAGAAGAAAGAAGAACTCGAAGAAGTATTATTATTCCCTTTTATTCCCTGTTTATTGTCGAATTGTTATTGAAAATGTGTAAATGTCGCCGTTAAACTACTATTGAGGTCCCTTTGCCTTTCACTAAGGAAGGTTCTAAGTCCTTCAATTAGCCGTGGAATTGGAACTTTCGGCACATCAGCAGACATTTAAAAAGACTTTGCCCTGGCTTAACTATACATTCGCTTATAATTTATGGCCATTTGCCATTGACTCGACGCCATTAGACAATTGCGCAATGGCCAAGGCTTTCAGTCAAGGCCTTTTCCTTCGTCTTCTTTCTTTTCTGCTAATTATTTCTTAATGGCAGCCAGACGGAGCGGCATTTCCGGTTCCTGTTCCGAAACTGTCAACGAAATGCGTTGGCGCCATTAATATTAATCAGTATCCACTACTACTATATACACAGTACCAATGCCTACTGCATTCAATTGTATAGTAGAGTCGTACTATATTACTTCTAGCATATTATAAATGGAAAAGGCGCCGCCTAAGTGACGTTTACAATTAGGACATGCTCTCTATTACTGTATTAGCAGCAGCCATAACTAAGCGCATTTGAATTTACAGCTACAGCAGCAGCAGTTAGCATTAGTGCAATTACAACTAGAACAACAGTGAGTGCCATCGACTAACAGATGCCCTGTAATAGTAGTAAATAGATAAAGATACAAGTGAAGCATTTGCTAAAGTATCTTTTAGTTCTCAATTCACTTTTCTTGCAGCTGTTGAGCTAAGGTATAATCACAGCCAACTTTAACTGTCTGTTTCAAAGTCAAGCTACCCTTTGCCAAGTCTACAGGGCATTAAGTATAGCAGCTACAACTAACAACATCTCTGTAAGCAGAGCTAACCAGAGTGCTTGCTCGGTGGGCGAGTTGGTTGGTGTCTGCACTTGGGCAAACAAGTTACAAATAATTACATGGAAAGGCCATGGCACAGCTGAAACTATCCGAAATGTAACCAGCTGCTCCTCCTCTGGCCTCTGCCCCCCTCCCCCGCCACGCTCAGCAGGTCAACTGCAGTAAGTGCAGGTGTAAACTGGGCCACTTTGATGCCGTGTGTTGCTTGGCCCCCTTCTGCCACTGCCACTGATGGTGATGGTGATGATGATGATGCCTATGCACATGCTGATGCTGCTGCTGATGATGATGATGATAATTGTTGTCGTCGTTGTGGCTGGCTAACCCAACCCAACTGTTGTTGACCCTCAACCCATAACACTCACACATGTGCAGCAGCAGGCACACTTCGCTCATCAGAAATGCAATTATAAAGGCTTTTGCGAGTTAAGCTTCTGCATTTTGGCTTAACGACAAACTGTGCAATTGAGACCTCTAAAATATTTGCATTTTCTCTTGATCAAATATCGTATGTTGTTCGTATTACACTGTACCTAAGGCTATTGATATGAATTGTGTTGTGATTTCTATACACTGGCAGTTATAGTGGGACAGTAGCACCTTAATAAAGGGGTATAGCATATATGTACATATATATACTTATTCAGGTCAATTTAGTCACGTCCGTCTGCTACATATACAAAGCCTTATCAATTTAAAATGATTCATTTCATTCATTATTCAAGTTACAAGAAATCAAACAGCTGTTCACAAGTACAATACTTCATTCAGTCAGTAGGTAATTAAATTAATTAACATTTAAAATATAAATACACATAATTATTAACTCTTTTTGTTAGTCTGCTTTAGTCTTTGAACTAAATTAATTTTTAATAATTTTTAATCGGTATTTGAGAACATTAAATTCCCGAATTGTAAACGCTTTTACTTTTAATGTAAATGTATTTTACATTAATGACTGCAACAATTAGTTATACATATTAAATCTAATTACACATTAAATAACGTATTATATTATTTCTTTTTTTAATTAAACAATGTGCATATCAGCTTAAACCGTATTAATATATTCTACGTTTATTAATCTATACTCCTATATCTGTCCTTAAATTTGCTGACTCTTGTGCGAGTTTAATGTCCTTTGCATACTATGTGCCACATTTGCTTTGTCTCTCTATACGCATGTAAGTGTGTGCTTGCGACATCTTGTGTGTGTGTGTGTGTTGACAACGCTGTCGTCTCGGGGGCCATTGTCTGCCGACTCTGATGTGACTATTGCGACTATTGTGAGTCCTTTTGTTTTTGTGCATCTCGCGCTGTCGTCTAATAAAGGCGCCTCATAATGTGGGTCATTGTACCGCCATATGGCGATGCATTTGTCACCACCACCATCAGCAACAACAGCAACAACAACAGTAACAGGAACAACAATAAGTCAGTTCCTTGCCCGCTGCTAATTGCAAACACATCCGCTTGGGAACCGCAATTTCGCCACAGTCAAAGCTAAAACAAAGCCTGCAATCTGTCGCAATTTGTTTGTAACTTTTTTTTCCGATATGCTTAGTTGTTATTACGCATTAAGAATAGATATGTATATTGTAATAATAGAATGATTAGAACTCGGTTTAATATTAATTATTAAAGCGTTTAAAAGATCCAACAAGATTTCTTCGATTCAGTTTTGCCCTGTGCTCGATCGAACACAGTTGCCACACTTGGCGTTTTTGCGCCAAATTTGGCGCTTATTTATGTGCTGGCGCAATGGCACTTCTTTTTCTTAAATTGATATTTTATATTGATATTGCCAATTTGATTCACTTAAATTTGAGTTGAAATCTATTTTTCTAATATACACTATAATGTAATTAAACCCATTACCTTATATTGGGCTCACAAGCAGACTTATTTTCCATTCTGGCAGTTTTTCTCTTCTCTTCTTTGCTAATCTACCGGTGTATAAAAAAGATATTTGAAGCGCCATCTGGTGACTATTCTTGTGCACTTTACAAATATTCCTGTTCGCGTTTCGACTAAACTATTCACTGGCTAAAAGTATGCTTAGTTTTTAAAGAGACTTGTGCTTGCTCAGTATTGCTCTAGATGGCGCTGTCTTAATTTCCTGGCAGTTGACCACTTATCAGTAAAAGAAATTCTTATTGGCAAATATGGGTAAATAAATAATAGCAAAATATGGATATGATATGCATATTACATATGTAAGATATATGTATGTACCTCTTTTGTATTTTAGTGGAAAAAACTACAACTAAAGCAAATGTTTTATAAATAATGCTGTAATAGTAGTTGTCGCATATAATTATAAACTCACAACGATGTATTATGAAGCCAATCGATATATCGATAACAATAATGAGATTGAGCTGGCGTGAACCACCACTAGAAAATCGACGTAAAGTAAAGTAAAAGGAAAGATCGCAAATGAAGTGTTAAAGTATGTGAAGTGATAACTTTTGATTGATTTAAACCTGAAGGAAACATAGTAGACACAATAGTATATCCTCAAGTAAGTTCCTGTTCGTTCTCTAATTTTGTATTTGCTCTTATCAGCTGTGGCCAAAGCCACTAATTAGACTCCTGCTAAAATCTCAGTCTATGGTGACTGCCATACATTTGTGTCGTGGCTGCATCATTTGAGATATTCGGGCAGCGATAAGTGTGGCAAACGAATTTGTAACTCAGTCGTATGCAAATTTCACATGACTTTTGTGACTTTCCATTTCCCGTTGGGCACCCGTCGCTCACCCCCACTCCACTTGCTGCACACACACACACACACACACATACAGTCTGTATTGTCCAATCGCCAGTCGCCTTTTCCCAGCCACAGCCGCTGCTGCTGCTGTTCTGCATCTGGAAAATCGCAGCCTTTGAGCGCATTTAAGACAAATTTCCAATTTGTAATAAAAACAACTATGGGGCGGTTGTTGCCGGCTTTAGAAAGTACGAGTATAAAAGGTATTTATATATGTAGAATACTCGTAAAGAAACAAAAACTACTGCGCTGGTCAATCAAGTTTTAGTTTGCAATAAAGTGCAGCAAATGTGTTGCAAAAAGAAAGGCCAGCATGCGGGCTGGGTAAGTGATAGATTCGCTAGCTCATTGAATCAGGTTACCAGCCCAGCAGCAGGCAGGCTGACGGACGGACAGACGGAGAGACTGGGCAGACAGACCCACAATTCGGGCAGCTGGCAAAGCAAATGTTCTCTTCTGCCTTTCACTCTCCTGCTGCTGCTGCTACAGTTAGCTAAGGCTTTTGGCCAAGTCGAGACTCTGCCACATCTTGGCCATCGACTTGTTGTTGTTGCAGCTATAATTTTACAATAGCAATAACAACGCAACGCTGATTTCCATTGCCCGAGGTTATGACTCGAGACTCCAACTGAGATTCGATTGCAATCTATCTATATATTGGGGACTGTGGCTGGGGCTGGGTTTGGGGCTTGTCAGTTTGTGGCCCAATGAAGACATATTATGGTCGCAAAGCAGGCGCTTTTATCGCTTGTCCTGCGGCTTTTGGATGCTTGCCATTAGAATGCATCTAGAACTGGGATTGGGATTGGGGAATGCTTTTCGATTTACGATGTTGCACAAATTTCTGAAATTATATACAATTAATAAATCACTGGCAATTTGAGGAAAGGAACTTTATCTAGGGAAATTGAGCTTTGCATTATTTGTATTTTATATATATATTTAAACTATTATACAGATAAAGAAAATCTTATACAATTCTTAACACTGACATTCTTATTAATACATATTATATCATTATTATCTTCAACTGTTTAACCTACTTCAAATACTCCATTTTAAATATGAAATCGTTTTGTATCTACACACACACACGCACACACGCATACACACATATATCTGGATCAAAAAGTTATCGCAAAATTTTCATAATTTGCCATGCGAATCGCAGTAAGAACAAGTTTCTGTTTCAGCCACGCCCCATACCCATTTGTATCTCATTCTCATTATGGTGGGGGGAGTGCAATTTTCAACTCTCTCATGCGTAGAGTTTCTCAGTGTGTGTGTGTGTGTGTGTGTGTGTGTGTGTCAGTTATGTGCTCGCGGACAATGGCAAAAGTTTGCTGCTGCGGCTCGATAAAGTATCTGTTAGATACAATTTACAATATTTTTCGCTACCGCTGCTTGGGACACATTCACACTCACACACACTCGCACACACACACACGCACACACAAGTGAAAGTTTTTCTCTCCTAGCCTGTGCAAAAAGTATTGCTTTAATGATAATGACTTTAGCCGAGCAAAAAGTGGCACAAAGTTTAGTTTAGAATACGCCAACGCAACGCTTTTTGGTATATTCCCAAAATGCCAAAACAGCAGAAGTTTCCCTGCACACCATCACACATGAATAGCACACACACACACACACGCACACACACATGCTCCCATAGAGATACGCAACGAGTTGGGTAAAAAGTTTCCTCTACGTGTTGGTTTGGCAATATGAAATTGATAAGACACAGTCAGAAGTATAAGTACACCAAAATGCAGAAAGGGAGAGTGGAGGAGTGTGGAGGAGAGTGGAGTAGAGTGTGCTACTATTCCCACGTACGCATTCTCCTTCAAATGTCTAACCGACTTGCATATTTAGCAGGGGTAAAAAAACTGATGTGGTTATCATATGATGCATATTTTAAAAGACTTTAATTTATATACAAATATTCCACTGTAATCGATGTAGTATTTATCTGCTTCTCTAGTAAAGATTATCTGTTTGGATTAACTAGAGCCACAGCTAGTGGAAGTCCTTACTTCTTACTTCTTATTCAATATATAAGTAGTAGAAGAGAACATTCCTGAAGTTTTTTATTCTATTTTATATTACTTTAATTTTGGTATACACAAATATTGAACTGTAATCGATATATTTCGCTACGTCTCTAGTAAAGATTATCTGTTTAGATTAACTAGACCCACAGCTAGTGAAAGTCCTTACTTCTTACTTCTTATTCAATATACAAGTAGTAGAAGAGAACATTCCTGATGTGTTATTATATGATGCACATTTTAAAAGACTTTAATTTTAGTATGAATGAAATGAATATGAAACTGTAATCGATATATTCAATCAATATATTCTGTAGTAAAGATTATCTATTTAGATTAACTAGCGGAAGTCCTTGCTTCTTACTTCTTATTCAATATACAAGTAGTAAACGAAAATATTCCTCAAGCCCTCCATGCGACATGGTTTTAATTTTATCGCTGGCCCAACAACAATGTCAGCGATTTATTGCATCAGAGTCTTGGAGCTGCCACAACAACGACAGCAAGAAACGTTGTAATCGCCCAAAAGATACAATACAAAAACAAGCAACCTCAGCAGCCCAGAAGACTACCAACTGAACTAAGTGCAAGGCAGCTCAGTCTACAGTCTACAGTCTGCAGTCTGCCGTCCGCAGTCTTTAGTAACTGGCATTTCGGCAGCCTCATCAACGCGCTAATCTTGTTTAGAGTTGTTGCTGTTGTTGTTGCTATTGCTGTTGTTGCTGTTGCTGTTGTCTATGTTGTCGGCAAACGTCCTCATCATCAACATCTTCGTCTCGGAGTGACTCTCTCAGGCTGTTAGAGTTCAACTCGTGATGTTAGTGGTTCAAGTCAAGGCAGGCGATTTCCTCATTGTGGACCACAATTCTCTCCCCACTTCTCCACCTCTCCGCCTCTCTGCTTCTCTGCTTCTCTTGTTGTGTCGTACTTGTAGCTAGTTGTGCTGGCGACATACTGTCATGACGATCACGAACCATTCGTAACACATTTGTTGCAATTTTCGTCGCTATTTGTTAAGGTTCAAGCGAGGTTGTTCCACAGGGAGAAGCCATTCCGTTCTCCAACTGCGACTGGGACTTGGTGCTCAGCTCTTGTCGCTGTCTCGTTGGAAATTAGGAGCGTGTAAAATATGCACTAGTTGCTCATAAACTTCAGCCTGACAAGCGAGAAGGTATTTCGGATCATAAAGAACTCAGCTCAACTGGAACACTTGACAAAGTTGCCAAGTAGAAGCAGAAGATACATGTACTCACCTATCAGATCTTTATCGCAAACACAGTCTACAATTTCCTCATTATATTCCAGCAAGTTTTGATTGTATTACTACTACACTAATATTTTCTTTTGACATGTATCTTCACCATTCACTGTTTGCTCTGTGTCCTTTGAACTGTCATAATTTTCTGTTTGGACTGTGCTTTAGCCCCTCAGGTGCATCAATCGCTTGCAAAGCAATCAATTATCAACTGCTTGGAGTGCATACAATATTATCTGCCAGTCACCCACCCCTTCGTCTATGCAAATAATAGTCCACTAATTGTTTAATTGAAACCCAGTGTACTACACCTAACACACACACACACACACACACACACACACATAGACAGATAGACACAGAGAGAACTCACTGCCCCCCTCCCCACTCCGCAACTGCATTTTGTGGCTGACCATCAGCAATTTGCGCAAATTGCACGCACGTGCAGCTCTCGTCTCTGGGCGGGCACAGAGCCGAAGCCCAAGCCAGTCGATAAACATATCAACACCTGTTATAAGGCATGTATGCAGTATGTAGGCAACCCGTTGCAAATATTGAAAATCACTGGCATCATTGTGACCATTGCTCCCCTCTATCCGCTCTTCCCGTATAAATACATTTTATTTGCTCGCTTTTCGCCGCACCGCGTTCACATTTTTATACAAATTTGCCCCAACAATGGTGTGCCAAACGAACCAGGCCGCCAGACGGACAGAGGGACAGAGGGACAGTGGGAGGGACAGACAGACGGACAGACAGACAGGTAACTGAGTGAAGCTGACGTGTGTTCTAGTCAATCAATGGACGCCAGGACACTGGACTTAACCATGTCAAGTGTGTGTTCATGAGTGTGTGAGTGTGTGTGTGAGTGTCGCTGTATACACTGAAAATAATCTTCTAACTTAATGCGGATTAAAAGAAAAGTTTGTAATGCTTTCTGTGTTTTTTAATGCTTGAAATGGAGATTAATATATTGATATTCATATTGATATTATGAAAATAATCTTCTAACTTCATGGAAGATAATAGAAAAGTTTATTTTGATTCGTATGTTTATTATTGAAATGGATATTCATATAAGATTCATATCGATATTCGTATGATATTCATATGGATATTAACATTGATATTCTTTTTGACAATCATATTGAAGTTCATATCGATATTCATATTATATTCATATCGATATTCATATTGATATTAATATTGATATACTTATTGATATTCATATGGATAATCATATAGATATTCATATTTATATTCATATTGATAGTCATATTGATACATATTGATACTCTTATTGATATTCATATTGATATTCACATTGATATTCATATGGATATTCACAGAGTTTCTAATATTGATATTCATTTTGATATTCTTACACTACCTGTGATATTGCCGCTCATTTTCTCACAGTGTAGCCGTTAATCTCGCCTGTTGGCCGTTTGTCGCGTGAAAATAATATTTTTGCCTGCAACATTGTCAATTTCACACGTCAGTTGTCCTCCATCGTCCTCGGCAGGACGAGGATGAGGTTGAGTTGTTCTAGCCATTCGCGGCACGTTCAATTGATTGAATTGAAGTCACATCGCATGGCAACGCTTCATTGTAGTTGTTGTTGTTGTTGTTCTTGTTGTTGTTGTTGTTCTTGTTGTTGTTGTTGTTATTGTTGCCTAGGCTTGTTAGCAACGTTCCCGTTTGTCCAACAGATGTTGTCCAGCCAACTGTCCGAGCGCTGTCTGTCATTCCGACTGTCTGTCTGTCCCCTCGCTATCCCTGTGCGCACGTTCATGCAACAATTATTCAATTTGATTTGCCAGCCTTTTGTTTAGTCTGTTCTTCTAGTCTCCCCTGCCTCCCTCCCCTTGCACCAGACTGTTGTTGTTGCTACACTTGAATGGCTGCCAAATATGTCGCCCCTGGGCGGGTGTTGGAGTTTACACCTGTTCCAAAGTGTGTCTCCAACACGGAAGTGGGCTGCAGCCAGAACGGAAGTGGATTTAATGCGGCTGCAATTTGCAAACCTGTTCACTTCACACACACACACACACACGCACACTCAGCGCAGCCTATAACCAGATTCTACAGATTATATTTTATTGATGTGTAAACTGCAGTAATCGAATTACATTGGGGCACACAGGATGTGGCATGATCTCTAAACAGAGGGTCGAAGTGAGTGCTATAGTATAATTAACGATGGCAGCACTGACTAACTAATGTCTGCTATAATTAGATAAACTGCAACAAGTAAATACAGTAATCTATAAGCACTCTTGAGTGGTCATTGATAATATGTAAATAAAAGTTGATTATACATTCCCAGTTATAGTTCCCACCCTTTGTGACTCTAACTCTGTTCTGGCCACTTGATTCCTCCACTTGCTTCACGCCACTTGCTCATTATGCTAATCATCCAATGCAATCCCTACATAATTGAACTTAAACGGAAACTCATAAAATGCACTTCAAGAGATGCTCCTCGGCTGCGTCTGCGTCTCTGACATTGCAAACAGTTGGCATGCAAAGCTCATTGAAGCTGCCACGCTGTGGATGCAACAGTGTGTTGCAGCCCACGCGATGTCAGTCGATTAGTCAAAGACCGAATTGGAGTGGCAGCAGATAGAAACGGGGTAACGGGGTAGAGTGAAGGCCTCAACTCGACTCGACTCGACTCGAGTGTCAATTAAATTAATATCAATTAAAAACGGCTGCAACTTGTTGCAAGTACAGAGAGTAAGCAGTTGCTTACACAGCAGCATTCACAGCTCTGGCAACTTGTAACTTGCAACTCTACTAGTTGCAAATTATGCACACGCCATCAAGTGGTTCTCTCTAATGAATACAGACTCCTCCACTGGCAGATTTTTCCACTTTAATGAGCGGGTCGAGTCGCCTCGCCTCTACTTGCCTCGCCTAATGAAGGGCTTGAAGGGAAATTGAAGGGAAATTTAATCAGCAATTTCCTGCGACTGCTCACACTTTGCAGTGACACTACACTTAGTTTTTTCTATATATAAAGTTAAATAAATATATATTAAATATAAATATATATTTGCAGTGACTTTACACTTGGTTTTTCTATATATAAAGTTAAATAAAATATGTATCTAAGAGAGAGTGGAGTGATTAGATTATCACTACTGCAGCTCATCTATCACCTTGCTGAAAATCATAAGTGTGTAGCATTTTTGCAGGCACTGTCATTTCGAACTAGTTTTAAAATTGATTCTCGCAAAGTTTGTCAGCGTCAGGCAGGATTAGTGGAGCAGGAAGCTGAGGACTGAGCACTGGCACCGCTCCCGTGGGTGAAGTGTCACAGCATTTGCACGCAACTTGGCGGAACACCACATGGCAGTAGATATAGGTATATACTATATACTATACTACAGCTAGAAGACAAGACTCAATAAGGAAGAGTCGTCAGGCAGTGTGAGAGAAGGGTGAAGAGGGGGCGGAGGGTGTGGCACACACATGTCAGCGTGTGTATTGAATGTCGACGGTTGCCGCTACCAAGGCTGTCGTTAGGAAGGAAACAACATGCAGTGACTGCTGGCTGCTACCAGCTACAGCTACAGCTACCAGCTAACAACTTCTGGCTTCCAGTTAACAGCTAGAGCTGCTCTTCAGGTTCTCAGCTCTCAGCTAAATCTCACGCACGCACACGCATCGACAGTCAAGTCAAGGAAATGTGCAAAGTTGTGCACTGGCAAATTTATAGCGACAAATGTTGACTTGAGATACGACGTCGACATACTCACATACCCCTGTCCCTGCCCCTGCCCCTGCCCCTCCCCTGTCATTCAGCATCTAGTACCTCATCCTCAAGCATAAACCCAAGGCGCAGTCAGTTGAGAGACTGAGACTGAGGCTGATGTTGCCTCTGCTCAAATTGAATGTCAATCGATTTTAGTTTTTAATTTAAAAACTGCGCCACGTTGTCGTCCTGTCTTACGTCCCCCCCTCCCCTCTCCCTCTGTCCCTGCCTCTGGTAATTTACCCTGGCATCTTGAATTGAGGATTGAGCTCTCCTTCCATTTTTCCACACTTCAATCTTATTCTCATTTTGTGTGTGTGTGCATGCGTGTGTGTGGGCGAGTGGGCGTGGCAATCAAGCAGAGGTTTAATGGTTCAGCTAACGGCAAATGAAGCCACATGCCACAACACAACACAGTAGCAGTGGCAGCAGCAGCAACATGGGAACAATCCATGCCAAGGATTGGCCAATCAGAAGACAACCGTTAAACCGATTTAGATAGCGAAGTGACAAAGATAAACTCAATTGTAGTTAAGCGTGTTTGGCAAACTAATTGAAAGCACACTTAGTACCACTACTAGTTGAGAAAAAGGGCAATTAAAACTATTTAGGAGTACATACATATATGTATGTATAGTCTGTATAGTATGTGGTACTTGATATCACTAAAGAAAATAAAATAACAATAATTAAGTGAAAAAAATACAAATATATGTATATACTCCTTTCATAATACTATACTATATTACTATAAATACTTATATAATACAATATATATCTATGACAATACTATACCATATTATAATAAATATATACTTTAGCTGACATTAAGTTTAAGAATCCTCTTATACTTGTTTTGAATAAACTGAAATTATCATTTTATTTTCTCCTATTTTTAGACAGACTCCTTTCAGACCTGATACACATATATTACTCAAGCCAAAACCAAGAAATCTTGACTAATTCATACAATCCTTAGGCTGAATATAATCCCTGTAGTCGGAGTAGATATTAAGACTATACGACATCACAATTGGAGGACCCTAAACTTCAATTATTGTCATCAGCTAACCTAATCCAGACAGACTCTGATTTCGTAGTGTAGATTCAACAGTGAAGTTCAAGATGTGCTACCACAAAGAGTTTAATTGCTTTATAAATTCTCAACTGATTGGGCACAGTTTCTTAATTAATTTAACATAAAGTAGTCATTTCTTCTATGTAGATTTATCTCAGCCTAAATTTTAGCAACATTTCAATATATAGTTTAATCAAAGGAGAGTTGAATTTTAAATGCAACTGACTTTAATTTATATGACTTTAGTTTATATCAACTTTAGTTTTCTGTATTTCCTGCAACTCTTGTCAGTCTTTTACTAAGCAAAGTTCACTCATAACTCAGCCAGAACATGGAAACAAATTTGACAAGCTGCTAGAGCTAGAGCTAGAGCCAGCAGCAGAGTGAGATCTAAACTCTAATCATAACGGCAACTCTCGAACCTATTGCCAAATGGCTGGTAAAACGTGTCCATCCGTTTGTCCGTTGGACGAACCTTGGTTTGGTCTGCTCTGAGTACCGTCTCCAGGTTGTTGGCTGGGCTATTGGTGTAGCCATTGTCGTTGTCGCTGTCGTGCCTAGTGCCCATCGATGTGGTCGACGAGGCCGCCGCTCTAATCGCTCATTAAATGGCCACAATTTGCCTGCACCGTCGCGTTGCATTTAAATTACTTTCCCATTGCTTTGGCTCCGGCTAAAATTTGTTTATGAGGCCCAGCGAAACCTTTTAACTAAAACTAAAACAGAAACTAAAGCTCATAACTCTCTGGTACCGTTCGAGTACTCGGTCTGTCCGTCCATTCGCGTGAATTTCAGCAATCAGGCGAATGTTCAGCTCCAAAGCTTGCTCCCACAGGCTGTCCCCAACCAGGCTGGACCCAACGCTTCGGCTAGAATTGGGCGTCTCGGCTGGGTACCACCGTCCATACCGTCCCTCGTCGCATTCATCAAAAACGTTCAAGTCGTGCAGTTTGACTCAGATCTTGACTGTTGTTGCTATGGCTAATGCTAATGCTGTTGTTGTTGTGCCCTACCTGCGTCCTTAAAGAAAAAAAAATTTTCAGCATGCAATTCGCATACCACGCTCAAGTTATCCACATTTTCCTTCACCTCAATCCCCCATTTCCCTATGCCGAACTCTGGACGTGATATTATAAATTTAACTTTTGCATTAGACGCTCTTGGACTCTTTTCCACTCTGTTCTTGGGTCATGTGCAGGTTCAGTTGCAGGTTACACATTTTGGATAGAAACTACTTTCATTTCGACTGCAGATGTTTGCATTCAAGTTCGACATAATCGGAATTTAAATAGCGTGAAATTAATAAAGACAAAGTAAATTTTCTATAGTAATAGAATAATATATTGACTTAAGACTCTACTCATAAACATTCAAGTCAATGTAAGTAGAAATGATTTTGTACAGTAATAGAATAATAAATTGAAGTAAAATTCTAATTTATTCACATTCAATTCAATTTTTATATATCATACATTTAATTCCATTCGAATGTATTGCATTGGACTGATTTTGTGAATACATTCATGCAGACCTCTTTTAATGAAATGGAATGTCAATTAAATGAAGCAATAATATTGTAAACCTAAAGCTGAAGATTTAGAATTCTTAGGTATATATGGACTGTTGTTATTATTATTTTTATTAATTATCAGAGATTCATAGAACATTACCACCTCAAAGATCTGTATATTGATCAATATTCTACTAATATTTTTCACTTAAACGTAAACTTCGCAGTTATCACAGATTTCCGTTGCAAACTTCTTGCTTTATTTTGAAATTGAGTTGTAATTACAATTTCCCGATTCCAAACTACATACAAGACTCTCAGTAGCAGCTGTTAATGCCCTCTTCATCTATACATTCTCTTTTCTTATGCCCACCTTTCCAGCTTATGTAATGTATTACAGTCTGCATTTTTAATTTATGTTGCCGACATAACTAAGCGTCTCCAAATATCCTCCCTCCTCTGAGATATTTCTAATTATGAATGCAATGTGCTGCTACACGTCTCTCATTTTCAATGTCATCCCAGTTCCAGTCTTCAGCCATTGAGCCATCTCTTTATCGGTATCTGTTGGTATAGTTTGGGGGCTCAGGAGTGGCTCATCTCTCCCTTATGCAGCAATATGCATCGTCACCTTATTATGATTATTACATGGTGTTATTTTCGTGCTTAATTGGTTTCTCAAATTTGAAAATGTACAGAGGTATTAGGAGTCTCCCTCAGTTGTAAATCATGATATTAATATGTATTTACAACCAGAGCAAGTAAATTATGACAGTAGATCCGGCTGTAGATCATTATAAACATTATTAAGTCTTTCTAAATAGATTAAAATATGTATATCAAATAGTCAATTATTAAGTGAGCGTATGTTGTGGCAAGTTAACAGAAAGTTAGTATATAAAATTGTAGCAAATACTTCAGATATTCTTTTTTAACATTAGCTTGAACTTGGCTTTCTTTCCATCCCAAATGATTCCAAATGAACTTAATGGCCAATATTTCGCATCTGTCAGATACTATAGCAGAGCTAGTTATGCGCTCTCTTATGTATTTGGATTCCTCGCAAGTCAATCAAAGCGCGCTTTTAAGAGTCGCAAGCGGAGCGAACCCTTTGAGCGGTTGCCTTGCTCCATTGTTGTAATGGTCGCAATCATAGAACTGTTTGATTTACGTGCTTCTAATGATGCCTCACAACAATCAACTGGCAATTGGCAATAAAAGCAAGCGCAGAGCACTAAAAGAAACGTTAGCTCTGGCGGCAGCAAAAAGTTTGCCAAGTTTGTGGCTTAAGTCACAGCTGAAGTTGAAAACTTAACTGCAGCGCTGCTTTGATTACAGTTACAGCAGCAGCGGCAGCCTCTACTGTCCAGAATCAGCTCCAAGTGCTATTCAATACACTGAGCGCTATAAATTATGCCATTGAGCTGAGGCAGGCAGGAAAACGAAATCATGACTGTAGTCTTTGTTTTATTTTGTTTTTATTTTTTTTATTTGGTTTTTGCTGATTATGAGACTTAAATTGACTTAGAGCAGCGATCGCATTTCGGAATTGCAGCTCGGAGTCATAAATAATCATAGTAGTGCCATTTATTATGACAAAATATCATTTGGACATTTGCTGTGCCTGTGCGGCTACCCGAGTCGAGTCGCGGCCCCCCATCCCCCCTCTACCCACACTCCTTTGCCTATCTCAGGGCACATCTTGTGGCGCATCACGGCGCGACTTTGAATTGTTTGCACAATTTTCATTGCTCTGTCTTTTTGCTGCGTTTTAATATAAATTATTTTTAACAATTTGCGGAAGGTTCCCGACTCCTCCGTCGTTCCCCCTCCCCCTCCCCTTGTTCTGACTATTGCGCAACCAGAGACAGACCGAGAGTCCATGACCATGAGAGGACACGGTCGCAGGTCGCACAATGCCAACTACTTTTGCACTGTAAGCCCTTTGGCTTCTTCGCTGTTCCGTCTGTCTGTCCGTCTGTCCGGCGGCTGTAACCAAAGGCGCATTAATCTCGCCAACGAATGTCAAGAATTGTAGCTATGCCGACGACTAGACTGCAATTGTTGCCGCTGCTGCTGCTGCTGCTGCTGCTGCTGGCCTTTGCTTTTGTTGAAAAGTGTAAGTTTCATTTGCTGTTCCCTCGCGCTCTTAACAATTTTTAGCTAGCATTTTTTTGCTGCTCTGATGCGCCAGCAATGCAATTTTGATAAGCCGGCAGTAGTAGCCCCAGTGCAATCTGAATCCCAGGCCCCTTTCCCAGCCTTTGTCAACGGGCGGCGAAAAACAAAGACGCCTCAAAAGTTGCCACAGCTATGCGCCTATAAGTAAAGCAAAAAGTAAGAGAGACTGGGGCTCCACTCAGAAATCAAACGTAGAGTACAGCTCGCATTGCCCTGAGGCTAAATATTGTCATGATTATTATTTACGATCCACCAAGAGCCAGGCAGAGAGGCATCTCAGTCAGGCTTTTGGGCTTGGGAGCTGCACTTGGGTCTCTGCTTTTGCATGCCAGCAAACAGTTAGAAATATCGGCACCAGGAAGTAGCTGAGATACATTACGAATTATACAGATATATAAATGCATATTTATATTTTAATTGTATATCTATTTGTTATCCCTTTATGTTCCACAATCACATAAGCTGTCGTATAACAATCTCAGTTTCAACTACTCCCCCTGGCTTTGCCTTTTATTTTTTCACGTGTGTCAATCGTACTATCAACACTTTTCAATACTGACTTCAGGGACTCTGTTGTTATTGCCAAATATTTCCACCATCCATTCCAGCTGTCAATAAACTCCATCTGACAACGCATAACTCCGGCTCCCCTCCCCTCCCCTGGAAATGCTATTGCCTGTAGGCCTGCAGGTTTTTCATCACTCTTAACCTATACGTTTTTTTGTAGCTTTAGCTCGTTTGTTGTCGAGTTTTTTGCCATTTCAAATTAAACTTAAACTTTTTTATTTTCATTCACACACACACGCACACACACATTGATTCTTTCCCTACTTTTTGTGCGAATCCATTGCGCACATGCGTTTCAATTCAACTTTTTGTAGGGTTCTATGTGTGTGCATACCCTGTGATGTGCATGAATGGGTGTGCTTGACTATTGAGTAGGGAGAAAGACTAAGAAACATGGGCAAACTGTAAACAGGAAGAGTTGAGAAGCTCTTATTAATTCGTCGTTATTTTCTGTATATTTAGTTATAATTATTAGTCTTTGTGTTGTATTTTGTTAATTATGTGTCTTTCTGGTCTTCTCCGTCGTCTCTCGCGCGTTTCTGCAACGGTAATGTCCTATAAAATCCCCCGTGACGCGTTTTCTCGTGCTTTTCATCGATCGTTTTTAGTTGGGTATTTCACTATCGATAGCATTTGGTATTATGGCTTTATTTTAACATATTCATATTAACAAGGTCTTATATCGATTACTTATGATGGTATTTATGATATATCGACTACATAAACATATTCTTATCAACAAAACAAATATTTAAATATAAAATTTATTGGTATTAAGAAATGATTTCATTTTATACTGAGTATCTCTCCGGCGAACAGTCATATTTCTGTTGCTCTGAACTGGTTCCTGAGGAGAATCTACTGAAGAAGATAGTCTACAAAATATTTTAACAATAAATTGATTAATATTAACATTAGATAAGAAATGAATCCATTTTATACTGGGTATCTCTCCGGCGTACCCTTCTCTATATCTTCTTCTGAATTGGTTCCTGGTACGCGGCGTGCTCAGCGTGTTGTTTGCTTATTTGAAGTTTCCGCTGGGAGCCGAGAGAATCGAGTGGAACTGGGGAGACCAATCGTCAAGTCGAGTCAACGAGCGCGCAATATTAAATCGTCTGTATTGTTTACAATCAGTAAGCGTTTTATAGACGACGCAGACGAATGAGTGCAGCAGAAGGAGCACACAAAAACAACAACAATATCAATAAGCTATTGCTTTAAGCTGTTTCTAATACAGACGAATATTACCGAATACATACGCACAACTCCCTCATACACACTCTTTCGATTCCATGGAATCGTCGTCTGGGGTTTCACAGCCCAATAACTTTTTGCGATTTTCATTTCATACAAAGTCACGTTTTAATCGCCGCATTACACAAGTCATTAATCAAAATTAAATAGTAATTATTTAGCAAGAGCAAAGCGCACACCTCGCATCGAATTAACGAAGGAAAGCAACAAAAAGTGTGACAGCACATTGGACAGATCAACGCTTGAGTCAGAGCCCGGTTAATGGAGTATGAGCAGCTGTTGAATGGGCAGGTGGTTTGGCAGTTTTTCTATGGGTTATCCGCCCGCTCACCCCCCTCTGCCTAACCACTAAACAATGAGAAACGTGAGCAGCACAGAATTGCCAAAAAAAATAGATACAATATTTAATTGAGTTTTAATAATCTATAATTATGCGTGGAGACTAAGAAAAACCATAAACTATCAAGCACAGCGTGTGAATAGCTTTAGCTTTTGATACACAAAACACAAAGAACTGTCTAAGGGGGGAAAATACTTAATATATAGTTGTGAACAAACAGATGAGGTATGCAGATATAAATATATAGACTATGAGAATGATTGATATACAAGCTCACAGATACGCAGGCAAATAGATAGATACATTTAGAGCTACGTAAATATATAGACAGATGAATCGATAGATAATGGTAGGTAGAGCATTTTGAACTGATTATTCGTAACATATAACTTTGTAACAATATGTATTTTATTTTATTTAATTTAATGTCTACTAAAGCAGTCGATAAATTATACTAAACTCAAATTAATATTGGTAAATTAAGCAAAAAATATATTAAGTTAAAAATGTAAAGTATATAAAATAACAGTTTGTGATTTCTCCCTCCTCCACTACTCTTAATTATAGTTCCCGTCATATGTGTGTATAAATAATGAATTGAAATTAAACTTATCATTGCCATGATTTATATTCAATTTTCCTGTTACAAATTGCATTTACCTCAATTCAGCAAATGCATTATTCAAGCGGGTCTTATCGGTAATAAACAATAAATACATACGTTCACTTTCAATTTATGTTGTGTGCATTAAATAATGTGAAAATCACTGAAAATCACTGAAAATCACTTTAAAATCCACATGTACTACTACTGTTTACACATACTACGTTAAGCTAAGACCCGCAGTAAACAGATTGTTTAAATTGCTTGTTAAAACAGCAACAAATAAGCAATAACACTGACCAATACATGGACATTATTTTTTCAGCAACTGTGTTGCCTTTTTTCTGTCTGTATAGGCCACGACAAGGCTGTATTGGCCAACAACATTTATGCAGCAATTGAACCCCAAAGTGCAAAAGGGTAAATGCAAACCCCCGATGGGGACTTGGAATTACCGTTGAGACTCGATGACTACATGTGTTTCTCTTCTTTTTTTAATGAAATGCCCAGACAAGGAGTACACTAAACCAAGAGGGGGAGCATAAGGGAATTCTTTCGAATGGAACACTGCAAAATTGCATTTTATTACACGTTCGATTGATTTTACATAGTAGGAGTAGTGGAAGGGGGCACTCGCCGTTATTGAGAGTTTATGTTTATATTTACAGAGTGGGTTAAATATATGTATATATACATCTGTGTATAGTATGTCTGTATTGTATCAGTTTCCGCTGGGAAATTGAAGTTGTCCATTTAACATTTGGTATAATCATTTAGCAAATGATCAATAATTTGCAGCAACTTCCAGTCTCCCTTCCCATCCCTTTCATAAACAGTTACCCACACACATCAAATTGTGCCACATAAATTGTGCTATTGCCATAAACAATCAATAATTCTTGGAGCACTCTGTTTGTTTTCGAATGGATCTCAAAGGAGTTCCCAGTGCTCGACTATTCGCTTGTTTATAAAAACTTTGTTCTGGGATATTGCTAGTTTATAAGTTGTGTGTGGAAGTAAACACAACAGAATCTTTTAAATGGCCTCTTGTTGCATGCATATCCAGAGTCAAGGCAATTGCTGAATAAAGCAGAAATCTCAAATGATGACGACGCAGTTTAAAAAACCAGCTTGGAGAACTCAAAGGCGCTGCTCTCAGTAGAGGGTAGTTAGGTCGTAAAAAAGTGGAAAATGTGACCAAAATAGTAAAGAAACTATAGTTTCAGGAGTTTACTGTTCACTTAAATCTTTTTTGAAGTTAGTTTGGGATATAATAGAGAGCCACTCATCAAATATACAGTACAGTACGTAAGCAAATGCTTCTTTGAGTCCTATCAAAACTACAACCTTTTGCCGCGTCATACAAAATTCCACGCCTGTGACGTTACCAGCTGACTGCAAGCATGTGGAGCAGCGAACGAATTCTAAAGAGAAACACAGCCAGAGAGAGAACGATGAACAACTGCACTCCGACCCCGCTGACAACTCTTGAGCAAATAAGTAGCCACGTCAAGTTGAACCAATATGTCTTGTGCTTCATCTAATTATTAATATTAATACATATTAGTCGTTTACTGTTAGTGTTAAGCAGTGATACTAATCAAGTAAGTCTTCCACTTGCACACGTGCAAGTATTTCCCGCACTCGGCAATGAAAAAACCCAAGCATCAATATAGCTAAAATGCCAACACTTCGCATTAGCGACCGGCATTCTCGCCTGCTGCAGAGAGAGAATAAAAGAAACCTGAAAATGTTTGAGCGCGCTTCTCTCTGTTTTGGTGGTGGTATGGCGTCATACATGTGTGAACTAGAGATGAGCGCGTATTGTCATTTTAGGCACGACGCAATATGGCAAGAAAAATAAAATCTTTTAACACACACTACACAGCCCAACACGAATTAATATTATGCGTGTTTCCTAAAAATATTGAACTAAAATAATATCTTTTAATGATTATATTTTATTTTTTATACATAGTTTTATTCCTATTTTCATATAAAAATAACAATTTGTTAAGTTTGGAATTAAATTATCTAATACACGTCATGGTTTTATATTTTCCTGCAGCTCAAAAATACCCGCTGGATCGTGCCTTGGATTAAGCTGTATTGTCAGGATGTGACACGAAGAAAACACGGTGCATACCCATCTCTAACGTGAACCACTGCTCGAACTGATCTTCATACAGGGATGATTGCGATTCCGATGCGCAGATATGTGCAATAAATACGCATAATAAACCGGAGTAAACACGTCTATTATTATTATAATAGTTGTAACAGTAAGTACAGCCAAAACTAAATCAAATTAAATATATGTATATTAATATTAAGCAGACACAACTCACATGTGTTCACTGGTTTCTTTGTTCGCTCACGCTGATTCACAGTGTGCTCAGTGGCTCAATTTGCATTGTTCATTTAGTCAGTAGCTCTTTTGCCGGCGGTCAGACGGTGTTCGTGCCTTTGAAATATCCAAATTATTGTTGTGTTATCAGTTCAATATAACTATTAAAGTATGTATAGAGCAACCACGCGTTTTCTGCTACACATGTGATTAGACAAAATATGAAATCAAACGAAGCAAGCAACCTAACACAAAGTGACCGTACAGAGAAGTAAAGCAGAGAGCGCAACAAAGAGAGAAGCGAGAGCTGCTGCGCAATTCAGTTTGTGCGCTCTCACAAATAACTTGGCAAAGCAAGGCGAACGAAGACACGCGGGTAAGAGCGAAAGCGGATTTATTATGTGTTATTATAAGTGTTTCTTTTTAAATAAAGTAAATTATTTTAGTGACTCTCTTAACATATTCGCCATACATATATCTACAACGCAGTTCTCTCTCAATTTCAGGTCTACCGCAGGTCAGTCAAGTAGATTTCACAATTCTATGTAACAGACCTTTTACACAGAAGGCGAACAGTTCCAGGTAGCATTCGATTTAAGAGTCCTTCGGCTGGCAACAACCCGACATATTGAAGAGACTCTCAGTCTTGAATTAAAAGAGCACGGAGTGAGACATGGAAGGCTGCTGTCGCATTTGTATGAGCAGCTCGGTGACCTTGATGGATTTATTTGCCAAGAGGCGCGAGGCAGATTCGGAGCCCACTTTGGCAGAAATGATATCAGAGTGTACAACGTGTGATCTAGCAGAAGATGATGAACTCACGAAGCAGATCTGTATATCGTGTACTCTAGATGCCCAAGCCGCGTTTAAATTCAAGCGTCGTTGCGAGCAGAGCCATCGTTTATTGAGTTTACAAGTGAAAAGGGAAGTAGCTAGAGCCGCGCTGCAATCTTTGATATCTGAAGAATGGCAACCAGCTGAGATAAAAATTGAGCCGACGGAATATATTGAAGATGACTATAATAATATAGACGACAGCTCAGCGTACACTGACTCGACCAGCGAGTATACAAGTATTGGACAATCTGATGAGATACCTATAGAAAAAATCGAAGTAAGACTTTCGCCTCAGGCAGTGTTTAAAGGGTTTGAAAGTCCGCCTAAGGAAAATATTACCATTCGTCGATCCACCCAAAAGTTGAACAAAGTGTTCTTTCTACAGGCTGATAGTCCAAACGAAAATATGAACAAACGTCGATCAACGCGAGTGTTAACCGCAAAGGAGAGCCCACCCGTCAAGCAAGCTGCTGCAGTAGAAAAAACCAGTTTCAGCCACATAAAAAAGTGCGAACAGCCCAAAGTTCTCGCACAGCAATCGAATTTGCAACCTAAGCTGACGGATCGTGTTGTTAATAATAACACACCACACAAATTTCAATGTGACCACTGTCCGAAGACATTTCCCAATGCAGCGTATCTAAAGGTCCACAACATCATGCACACTGGAGAAAAACGGTATATGTGCCCTCATTGCCCCCACAAATTCGCCAGGGCAGGGGATATGAGAGCACATGTACGGGTTCACACCGGAGAACGTCCATATAAATGCGCATTCTGCGCAAAGACCTTTAACCAGGCCACACATCTAAGGCAACACATCCGTATTCATACCGGGGAGTGTCCGTACGAATGCTCACACTGCCTCGAGAGATTCCCAAGGAAAATCAATCTCGTGAAACATATGGCCATCCACACCCAATAACTCGACGATTCTACCCGTACATAGGGTATCTAAAATATAAAATAATATAAGTTATACATTCATAAGCTAGTGAACTGTTTCAGTATTCATTCCGCAGTTTGACAAAGTACGACTTTTATTTCTATAATTGGTTATTAAGTCTGAGCCCAGCGAATACTTTTTGACAAAAAGGTAATAGTAGTTTTTATGCTCATCTTCAAATTGTTTAAATAGATTCAACGAAACCAAACCCCATGTACTACAACTATTATTTTCTTTCCAGGTCTATTACAGGTCAGTCAAGTAGGTCTCACGAATATTGGCTATTCTGACAGACCTAATTCCGGCGACTCTCAACAATCTGAAACTGAAAGAGCGAGGAACATAACATGGAAGGCAACTGTCGCGATTGTATGAGTTGCTCGTTGTTCTTGCAGGATTAATGCTCGAAAGGCATAAAATAGAATTGGAACATATAAAACTGAACTTATTATTATTATTATGCATAATTAAGTATATTGACTCTTCATTCTTTAGTAAAATGTAGTAAGATATTTGTGAAAAATCGACTGATATAAGAAATAGCAACTTTCTCAGCAAAAGTATCGTATTTTGATCTTCAGGGCTTTAAATGTGACTTTAAAAATGTTAATGTCCTGTTTTGAAACTGTAGAAATGTGATCAATACAATTAAAATAAAATAATGTTTATATTCTATATATATATGTACATACTATCAATAAAAGCTAGTTTAAGTTTCGAATACAATTGCATTTCTATCGCAAAACCAAATTGATTTAATAATATTAAAGTTTATCGATTAAAATAAGTGAAAATGTGTGTAGTCCAAGAAGAGTGCAAGAATCAGACGATGACGTCATCTATTCGTGCAATGAAAACGCATCCAAAAAAATGAAGGAAAATTTGGCCAAATTTAGAAAATCCTTGATAACTCTGTTGTTTGAAGGACGATTTGGATGTCCTTTGGACAGATTGTAGTCCTTAGTAAGGCGCATTCGTTGACACCAGGATTGTCAGGATCAAACAGGATAAGGCTGAGTTATAAGGACTTTTCTCTAAACAAAAAAGTCCTTGTAACTCGAGAATGAAAAGGACCTTCGTCCTTTTGATTACAGATTATGGTTCTAGACGGCAAGCTGCACCTCTCTGCCAAAGGACATCGCCCTAGCTCCTTAAATGGCCAGGATACGGCTGTTTTTGTGTTTTTAGGGTCAAATTTGCGACCCTAACCCTGCAAATTTTTAGTATGAAAATTTCATACAAAAAAGCAGAGTCATGGAATGTTTTAAAATGTTGTAGCTCTAAATTTGTTGTAACGAAAAGCCGAAACCCTATGCAGCAGCCAGCTGAAGTACCAGGCGAACAGAAATGAGCAGCAGGTAACTCAGATTTCTGGGCGCAATATAAAGTATGCTACATAATTTTTATACTTTGGGCCGTTGAATTTAAATTAAAATTTTATTTCTGAGCGCAATAAAAAGTGTGCTACACCATTTTTATACTCTGCACGGTTTAATTTAAATTGAAACAATAACCGTTCAACTTTAAACATAATTGCTTATCGTCAACCTAGTATAAGAGCAGTCTACCTAATACTTACCTATCTGTGTATTTCACTACCTAATACTTACCTTTAAATACTATATATCATCTGGATATTTCAACAGATTTATGAAATTACAGCAACTGTGCAATGAAAACGAATAAGAAAATAATAATTTGTTAATAATTCGATTTGCATGTCCTTGGGACTGCCACGACTCCTTCCTGCCCAAACATAATAGACCCTTTTGTAGTTTTTTAAAGTACAGGGTCTAAAAACAGCAGCAAAATGGGCAAAGGCGTGGGACGGAAGGAGCGATTCCCCGGATATTGCAGGCGAGTGAGTTACTTGACATTTGCTGCTGATGTGACACGTGCAATGCTCCGCGGATTTTACAGCGCACTCACGTCCCAGACTTAACTCTGTACCCGGTATTCGGGCATGTGTTAATTGTGATGCTGTTCCAGAGGCTGCTGTCAATTGCTGCTTGCTGAAGTCCAAGAGAGACTCACCCCATTGCTGCAGCTTTGTAATGTACGTGCAACGTTTTCACAAAGCAGCACTCCAATAATATATGGCTTATATTTTGTGCCAACACATGAAACTGGTCCTCGGAAACTGGGACTCCAAAAGGGCACTGAGAATTGAATTCGAACTGCCCTGGTTACCGGCACGGTAATGCTGTTCACAGTCAAAATTTAATTAAATTAAATACTACAGTTATGAAGCTTCAAAGTTAAAATTAAAATCAAATATTCTGTGGATGAAATTAGTATAATAAAATAAATAAAAATAATATAAATAAATATAGGTAAAAATATAAATTAATAAATTAAAATAATAAAATATTAATAATCAAATTATGAAAGCTTAAGAGGCAAATCCCTTGTTAGAAAAAGGTATTTGTATCTTCATCTATGACTGACCGAGATCATTGCTCCTTCAATAAAGAACACTGTTCTACTCGAATAAAAAAAAGTTATGTTTTTTCAACTTTGTTGTTCCATTGACTCTACCTACAGCTCTCTTCAGCTGCAGCTTTGGCTAGTTAATGTTTAAATGACTGACTGGCTGAGTGGCTGGCTCTGGGTCCTTCAGCCTGACTACAAAAACCGCAACTTAATAAGTTTTCGTTTTATTTTCATTTTTTTTTATGCTTTGAGACACGAAAATTGTGCTGCGTCTGCTCTGCTCTCTTTTGCTGTGGCAATTAAAATTTTTACCTTATTTGCCCCACTTTTGCAAGTGTTGCAAAAGTCGTCCCTCCTCATCCTTATCAGCTGCAATTCGCAATGCTTCAGTCTTGTCGCCCCAGCACAAAATTTTGCATGGTCATTTAGTTATTTTTTTCCTTTTCCGTAGAATGGGAATGGAAGTCACACGGAGAGACTGTGTGACATCTAGATGGTGGTAAGCGATCCCCTCCCCTCCTCTGCAGTATACGCATATGTCCTGGCAGTTGTGCCACTTGGCGCTCTGTAACTAATTAAAAACGCAAATGGGTTTATGATGTTGCACAAGTTGTGGTCACCAATCTTCAGCGGACTCCGGGGGAACAACAGTTTTACTGCTGTAGCTGCGGAAAAATGTAACACAATATGGGGAGGACTAGGAACAAAGCAACAAAAAATAATAATGACTGCAAAGAAGTTGTAAAGAACAGCAGGAAAAGTGCGCGATATTAAAGCAAATTTCTGTAACATTTCTGTGCTCTGATCTCTTTTATTTTAATATATAAAAAACAAGTTGGCAGCTCTGTTTGTCGCTGCTTAAGGGCTGTCAACCTGTTCCCCTCTGAAGTTTTATGCTCTCTGACTTTATATCGCCCTCGACTTCCCTCTGCTCCCTATTGTCTTTGCAATGCTTTTCGCTTAACATCTTTTTGGGTTTTATTAGCGTGAACATTTTCAGAAAGTGTCAGCAGTTTTTATGAGTGAGTGTTGTCTTTCAAAATACATATACTCTCTTCTGATGAAGATGTCACAATATGACGCGACATTCAAGCTGGAAGAAGTGCCACTATTCTGCTCAAAAATATAGCAGTTTCAGCCATTGTACTTGACCTTAAAATAAGTCAATTGAAGTTATGAAAACTTTGTTGGATTATATAGACAAACAGGTGAATATTATGACTAAAATTTTCAACTTCAAGTCTTCTAGTTTCCTTGCTATACACTCAGGCTAAAAGGGGCCAAGATAAGAGAAGTCAAAATGAATTTCGGTCATCTGCGTACAGATGTAGCAAAGGAAACGTAAGCATAATAACAGAAATATTATAGTGTACAAGTATTTTAATTGCCAAATTTATGCAACAGAAATTGTTTTTCCAAAAACAAAAGCAGTCTCCGCCCTTACCTCACCCTCTGCACCCTCTGTTCACTGTTTTTTGTCTGTTGTGCTAATTTATATGTTAATTTTTTCTGCTATGCTCTTTTTCATATTTCTATTTATTTCATATGATATGGTCTACTATAGTATATAGTATATCACGAGTATTTTGTGCTCTGCTTTGCTATATTTTTTGTTGATGCGGTCGCTTTATTTTTGAATACAAAAGCAGGAAAGGATGCCAGCCGTTGTCCTATTCAAAAAGGCGTTCCGTTTTGTTTTACTCATTTTTTGGGTTTTATTTTCCATGAAATTTGTGCTGAATGCGCACAAAAAGCCCTCAGAAAACAGACCACACAGACTCAACTCAGAGGCGGGGCAGAGGACAGAGTGCAGTCGAGAGGGGAAGGTTGGGGGTACAACAGCTCATAGGCAACTTTTTAATTTTCGTCTCGAATTAGAATAATAGTCAACGGATATTACAGAATGGATCTTTGCCCCCTTTTGCCAAACGAAGAAGGCAGATTTGTCTATAGACGTGGGTTTGTGGCGCGTGTTGTACGGATTTACGGTCAGTCGGTTGTGGTCTAGAATTAGCCACTAGAATTAGCCAAGTTATGGTAATTTGTAAAGAATTTCTATTAATTTTTAAAGAAATTTAATAAACCTGATAGCAAAAGTTAATATCAAATGAAAGCCTAATCGAAAAGGATATTAAAGTTGAATAGTGTTTTATTAAGGCTCTAGCAGTGCACCCGACTATAGCCCTTGTTTTGTTTTACCTAATCGATAATGGTGCTACCGTTGTTGCCAATTCTAATTACTCTTTCTCCTCCTGCATTTGCTTTCTATACTTTTCATCGTCTATTGCAGCTATTTGTCCATATCCTGTGTTAACTTTCTGGCTTCCGCTTGCCTTATGTTATGCTGCTCATAAAACAATTTATAACTTTTGCGCTTTTGCCTAATAAGTTGGCATGTTGTGGCCAATAAGTTGCCACCGAATCCATGCCCTTCCCCCACCTACATGTCACATAATATGTGTAGTCTCTGCCAGGCGACAGCCTGTAGAAGGAAGCAGAAACTATGCAAAATACTAAAAGTGCAACGCGTAGCCCCCACCCTCCCCCTCTCAATCTGCTTACCCCCCATCACTCTAAATTACAACAACACTACAGTCAAGACTGCTCCTCACTGTCCCCTTCTGCACACCTCACTTAGCCCCACATGAGCTCACCACAGTTGCATTTCTTGGCAACTTGTTTGCTTTGTTGTTGTTGTTGTTATAATATTATTGTTGTTGTTGTTGTTGTTGCTGCTGTTGCCTTAACTTCTGTTAATTCCTCTAATTGTGTGCACGTTGTTTCCGTGCGCTAATGTCGCATATGCAACGCAAACAACAACAACAACTAGAGCAACAGCAGCAGCAGCAGCTCCCCATGGGTGGAGCAGGGGGCGGGCGCAGCAGGCGTGTCACGAAAACCGTGTAACTGTTTATGCCAACTTCTCGCGTCGTTCACTTGAGATTTCTGCACACTGACGTTAGGGTGTTTCGGTTTTGTTGTTGAATATGTTACACTCTCCTTTTAGATACTGTATACTGTGCAAAGTATTATAAGATACTTTTATATCTCTATTTCATATGATATGGTATATAGTACTATATATATCACGAGTATAGTATCATTTGTGAGTACTCTTGCTCTCATTACCTCTAAGAGCTATAAGATACTTTACTTTCACTGTATAAACTCTAGTATCTATAAGATACTTTCACTGTACACACATTCTGCCATCACTAGTGAGTGTATTTAGTGTTCGGCTTTTATAAGAATGCTTTTTTGCTATTAGTCCTTGTGTGTTGCCTTCAGCGCAGTGCGACAGTTCGCTGCAGGGGGAGGTGGAGCGGTGGAGACTCTCACTCAACTCGCTCTTATTAGAGCAAAACGCTGCACGTGTGTGTGAGCGTGTGTATGAGTGTGTGCGTGCGTGTTTTGTTATTGTTCAATGTAATTAAATTATGCAGATGAGTGCCAACATGTCGCTGTTGCTGCTGCTACTGCTGTTGTTGTTGTTGTTGCTGCAGCTTATTAACTAAATTGCATAGAAAAGTGTTTGGTTGTGGGAGGTGCATTAGCTGCTGCTGACATTGACAAACATATGGCCACGCTGACAGATGCGTTAACATTTAAATACTAACTAAACTGACATTGAAAGTAAAGTTTTAATACACTCAACAAACTTAAACTGGTTTACAGATAGAATTTTTAAACAATTATGCCAGGCAACAAAATGAAATTTTCAAATTTGCTTCAGACTTTCTGCTATAGTTTGATGAATAATTTTACTGGGTGATTGTTTTAGCTTATATGTTATTTTTAGCTATGTATATATGTATGTGTTTAATTCATTTCGCTCAATTCTATTTCTTCTAAAATGTGTTTATTTCATTTATAAAAATTAAAAAAGAAAAAAAGAACACTTGGCAGCGGTGGGATTCGAACCCACGCCTCCGAGGAGACTGGTGCCTTAAACCAGCGCCTTAGACCGCTCGGCCACGCTACCATATGCTCACTAAGAGACTAATAGAATTCCAAGTGAATATCGGAGAATCATACTTAGAATATGTATAATGTGGGACTAACAGTTTAATTTATAATACAAAATACTTGCAGTGGGGACAAAAATCAGATCAATCAATAATAATAATATTGCAAAGGATATAAAAAGATGGATATAGCTGTACTATATAGTATATATGAATATATGATAATGAATATGAATACTAAATTATAGCATGACCAAATGAACATTTAAATAGATAAGATAAAGAGTATATAGTATATATGGATCGAAATACTCGAGATAATGTTGTATATGGTGAAATCATATTAAGACTATATACTTATCCATAACTTACTACCTCCAAGAGCTGGTAATGAGTATGAAAAGTATAAAAGGCATTCTTTATAATATTTTAAGTTTGTCGTTTATTTGATTTTATCTTCTATTTGTTGAACAGTTGCAATTTCTTATATTCATGTTGCCATCCATAGAACCCACAGGAGGGTGTACGCATACATAATGTATGTAATATTATTATTATTATTTTTGAGAGTTGTATTGGTTTTTTGCTTAAGAGAATTTTGTAATACTCGATGCGATTCAGAGTTTTCTTCTTTGATAATTGTGTTGCGATTTAAACGCTTTGTTTAACTATAGTATATATATATATATATATCGAATTTGTATATTCGTGTCCCTTGTAATTTGCTTATACGCTATGGAATTCAATTAATTTCCGATGCTTGCAATCTATAGTATATGTAGAGAAGTACAACTATGTATTGGATGTGAATGAGTGAGTGAATATGAATATGAATTTACGTTTGAATAAGTTTTCAATTACAAATGTTTTCCGTTTAGCTTTAGTTTACGCTTAACTCCCTTGTATGTGTTTTGCATTTTGTTCCATTAAATTGTTTAAATACTTATGTACAATTATTCCGTGTGCCAAAAAACTGAATGTAAAAGAAAGCGGCAAAAAAGAAAAAACCAATCAGCCAAATGGCCAGAGTAATGCGAAAAAAACACAAAACAAAACAAAACAAAACAACAAAAAATTTAATTTGTTCGAGCATATAAAATTGTATTTACACATATTTTTTGTTGTTTTGTTTATCTTACGTGGCATAAAATGCTTTTGTATTCATATTGTGTCAATCTGCAGTACCGTCTCTCCATGTAGTAGCAGTACATGAATGAATATTGCGTAGTTTTGCATAATTGTTACTATTATTATTAATATTATTTTTTGCCTTCGACCCTCAACTGGTTCATTATTTATTATTTCAATAAGTAATTTAAGTTTATACGTTGTATTCTATTTTACTTTTTACTGTTTTTTTTTCTCTCTATAAAAATTGTTTTCAGTTAAGAGCTTGTTTTGGTTTTTTCATTATTCATTTTGGATAGTAGAATCGTTAGTTTTTTTCGTTTTTCGTTTTAGTGATTAAACTAAATACATATATGTATATTTTAATGACTTGTGCTTAAAAGCGTAAATTAATTGTATACAATTTAGTTAATTAATCTTTTTTGTGTGCCTTGGTTTCATAATATAAATCTATTTACAGGAATTGCATCATTTAAGCGAGAACTTAACGGTTAAGATCACTGGCAATTACATAGTGTTGGTTAACGTCAAACTGTGCGCAACTGTACTATATACACGCATTGGCCTTTTCTTGCTTCAACTAAACACTAATTTATACAGAATGTGAGGTTAAATAACTAAATATACAGACCGTAAACTTTCCACTTTCCAATTCCATTAACACAAGGTGTCCGATCAATCAGATCCCGCAGCTCATCAGCCCTTGTAGAAGTGGTACAGCTCAATATCCCCCCCGCTGTGCTCCTGCTGGGGCTTGGTGCGACCCAGGGTGCCGCACGACTTCAGCGTGTATCAGTGATACCGACGCAGACTCCCATTGTTGTTGCCGTTAGCCAACACTAGACCAGCGCCATTGCCACTGTGATGATTGTTGTTGGACAGCGTTGCCACATTGTTGTTGTTGTTGTTGAACGAGCGCCTGCCGGTGGTGTTGCCATGCACCAGAGCCAAGCCCATGCCATTGCGCAGTGGCAACGCCGGCGGCGGTGGAGTGGGCGTGGGACTTGGTGGCACATCGTGATCCAGGGGCAGTGAGTAGTGCGAATTGTTGTGCATGTAGCCAACCTCAGTCATGGCATCGCAAGGCTTGGCATACACAGCGCCGCCTCCGTTGTGGTTGAAGTGATCCTGGGTCAGACGAATACCGGCATGGCCATTGCCGAGCGGTTGGCTGTAATGGGAGAGAGTGCTCTCCTGCACGGCGTACTGACGCGCGGCCATGTGGCGTGGCAGTGAGGCATTCATGCCGAGGGCCTTGCCACCTGCACTGCCATTGGCCAGCAGGCGCATGTCCTGTTGCGAGTGGTGGGAGCGTGGAGTGGTTGCTCCGGCAACTCCGGCTGGGGCAGCGGCTGTCATAACTGGAGATTGGGGATTGTTGGTCATGTAGTGAATGTGGCTAAGCTGGGCAAACGGAGCGTGCGCATCGACCTGCAGTTGTTGCAGCGGTGTGCTGGCGGTTGTGGATGGGGCACCACCCCGACCCCGCAGCTGCTGAGGTGGGGGTGGAGCTTCTAGCTATAGCTCAGTCACAGGAATGGGCCGGCTGCTGCCCAAGTACTGTGTGGAATTGTAGCTGTTGGGGCACGGATACCCAGTTCCGGTGGCTGGGTGCACGCCTCCGCAACCCGGTGCCGGTCTGGTCATGTACTCCTCATCCGAGAAGGTCTTCTGATACTCACGCTCCTTGCGACCCAAGGCCGAGTGACCCTTGAGCATGTCCCTGATGCGCCGACGACACGTATAGATGACCAGTGCCACCGTGGTGATCAGCGCCGCACAGCCCACCACCATGATGCCAATGATGGCCTGCTTATTGCCACCACCATGTGTGCAGCCGAGGATTGGCTCGGCCAGCTGGGTGAGCGGCATCTCCCGCAGTGTGGCCGGATAGGCACAGATGACGGGCGCGTATTGGCTGCTGCCATTCTTGCTGATCAACAGATTGCGCAGCCACATCAGCTGGCAGTCGCAGACGAAGGGATTCTCCGAGAGATCCAGGTGCTGCAAGTCCGACCAGGGGAACAGACTTTCGGAGAGTGAGCTCAGCTGATTCTCCTTGAGTATGACTGTGTTGAGATGTGGGAAACCGTCCAGGGTATTGGGTTGCAGCTCATTCAACTGCTTATTGGCCGAGAGATTCAGGTGCTCCAGATTGCTGTTGGCCATGAAGGCACCGCTCTCCACACGTCGCAAACGCTGAGCTCCCGTTATCTCCAGTTGACGGAGCTCCCGGAGACCCGCAAAGGCGCCCTTTGCGATGACCTCGAAATCATTTTGGCCCAGGGACAGCTGCTCGAGACGCCCCAGGTGCTGAAGGGCAGCCGTTGGCACCGCGGGCAGGCGATTATCAGAGAGATCCAGATATCGTAGGCCCTCGAGCCCCTTGAGAGCATCGCCCGATATATTATGTAGTCCTGCGCCGCGTAGGTCCAAGCGTGTCAGACCCTTGAGATCCTGGAAAGCGCCAGCCGGTATGGTCATAAATGAGTTGGTGCCCAGATAGAGCTCCGCCAGGCTGGGTATGGCCTGGAACGTGAGCTCACCCGGCACCGTGGTCAGCGTGTTGTCATCCAAGTAGAGCACACGCAAGTTCTTCAAATCATCCAGGGCATGCGGATCGATGTGACTGATGCGATTCTGGCCCAGATTCAGCTCCTCCAGCTTCACCATGGCCGAGAAGGTGCGATACTCGAGCTCGGCAATCAGATTGCTACGCAGATTGAGCACAACTATGCTGCTGAGCTTGGTGAACGTCTTGTTGGTCACCTGGCCAATCTTGTTGTGGTTGAGATGCAGCTCCTGCAGTCTGGTATGCAGGTAGAAGGCATGCTCCGGTATGGTCACAATGTCGTTAAACGACAAATCGAGAAATGTGAGCAGCGAATAGAACTGCATCGACGAGTCGATGGTCTTCAGCTTGTTGTTCTTAATGACCAGCCGCTGTATGGATGGATTCAGCGCAATGGGCAGCACATCCAGTGTCCCTTCGCCGCAGTTCACCATCAGCGTTTCGTCATTGCATTTACAGCCATTTGGACAATTTGCCAGGCCATTTGTCGGCACGAGTAGCAACACCACCATCAGCACCATCACCATCATCGACGCCAACAACTTTGATGGCGACTTGGTAATTGCCATTGGCATTGCCGTTGCCGTTGCTGTTGTCCTCCTCCTCGTTGTTTTCATTGCTGTTGCCGTTGCTGTTCCCGTTGACCGTCGTCTGCTCATTATGTGCCTCGCCAGGTCTGCCTCCTCCCTGGACTCGCTTTCCCTTCCTCTCCCTATGTATATACTCCCTTCACGTCTGCCTGGTCCGGTGGTGTCTATCGTTTTGGGTGCGCTACTATCCTCGTTGCAGCTGCTGCTCCTCCTTCCTCCTGCCTACACTTCCTGTAGCGGTTGCTGCGCTTTTATTTTTTGGGTTAAATACGTTTCAGCCAAGTTTGCCAATGGCTTTCGTATTCGGCGTCCGACATTCGTGGCCTGCAATGAGACAAAGAGTGGGGGGAAGCATGGGGGTTTAGTATGTGCGCTTTAAATTGATTTTCCATTAGAGTTCAAAATTGCTTGGCTTTTGGATTTTCATTGGATTTGGCAGCTGCATTTGCTCCCCTTCCCAACCCCCATTTCTCGTTGGCCTGCCTGCCTGCTACCCCGGCCAACTTAATCGGTAGTTTTGTGGATTATTTTCCATTTGCCTCCGCTCTGTATCTGTATCTCTGTATCTCTCTATCCGCATATCTATTTCGTATTCTTCGTGCGGCAGTAAACAAATGAAGACAATTTAAATGGCCAACAACTACATTTCCCTTACGGCCCAGCCTGCATTAGCAGTAGCCCAGGCCAGCTGAAAGCTACTACCATTACCATGCCCAGGCTGTGGCTTCAATAGACTTTAACTAGTCCAGTGTCCAATGTCCAGTGCAGAGCTAAGCTTTAATGGCAGCTAAATGAAGCGCAACTCCTAAGCAGAAGGTAACTTTTGCCAATTCGAAAACTATTTAGTGTAATGCACCCATTGCTCTTCATATTGAACATAAATTTAATTGCTCTATTGAAAATGAGATTACTACAGCAAATAATGATCAATTTCAATCAGTTTTGGTTGACTATGTAGGACTAGATTCAGCAAACTATAACATATTGCAGAATATTAATAAACATAATAAGATCTCATATCTCAATATATTTAGTGTAATGCACTCATATTGAACAGAAATTTAATTGCTCTATTAAAAAAGGTCTAACTGCAATAAAAAGTAATCAATTTCAAACAGTTTTGATTGAATATATGGCATAAGATTGATCATACTTTAGCCTATTATGGAATACTACTAATAATAATAAGATCTCATGTCTCGAGTTGAAGGTCTTTTGTAAGTACAGCGTCTAGACAATAAGCCTCACAGTTTATACTTACTAACTCGGCTAATATAACTACAACAAATTATGATCAATTTCAATCATATTTGGTTAAAAATATGGGAAAAGATTGACAAAGAGACAATAATAATAAGATCTCGAGTTGAATGTCTTTTGTAAGCAAAGCTCTTCATATTGACTAGAAATTGAGTTGCTCCTTTGAAAGTGGTATTAAAAATTGATCAATATGAATAAGTTTTGCTTGAATATATAGGACAAGTTTCAGCAAACTATTATACATTATAAAATCTTTATAATAATAGTAAGATCTCATATCTCGAGTTGAAGGTCTTTTATAAGTAAAGAGTCTAAACACATGGCTTCACTGTTTATATCTAACTAACCCGGCTAATATAATTCAGCATAATGTTTTGCCAACACTTTAATAAAACAACTTTTAGCAGCCCATAAAAAAGACCAACTTCAACCTCTGAAATGAAACATTAAAGTCAATTCGAGGCTGTAAAACTGACCCAGCTGACCTTTCCACTCATATTTCATTCGGATTTTTGGCAATTTAAAGTAGACAACCCTCTGTGCTGTATTTCCGAGTCCCCAAAGTCGAACCCCATTCAATGTCCAGGCAAAAGATCATCAGCGGCAGCAATTCCCCAATGGCGACGAGGCCAAAGATATGCCACATAGTTTGCTTGAAACTTAAAACCAACTTGCACTTTGCTCACTTTGGGGACATTTATCAGTTCTTGGGGAGGCGGGGGAAGTCGAAGAGAAAAGAAAACTTAATTTTGCGCACAACAACTGTGCGAAAAGTTCAAGGATGCCAGCCGAAAGGGATACACAGGATCGGGAGGACACAGAGCCCTCAAACGGTCTATAAAATAAACAAAAAAGTAAACGGAGAGACACACACACACACACATACTCGCATATGCATGTATGCCACGCCCCCTTGTGTGAGTTGTGCTCTGCCTTTTTTCATATTTTTTAACTTTACGCAGTGTGTTCCGTTTTAGGGGAGTGGGGAGTGGGCAATGGCCCCAAAGGCGTCATGAAAATAATCATAGATGTGGGTCATACTTCACAGACAGGGGGAAGGACTTGGCTAAAAAGGATAACTGCTGGCAGCGAGGAGCTCGAGCAACTCGAGATGAGACACAGCTCAGCTCTTCGACTGCTCGACTGCTCGACTCTCGTTTTTATTATGTAAATATCACATAAACACCCGGGAGCAACTCGGGCGCAATCATATGAAACAACGCCACAAAACAAAAGGCAGAAATACCCGAAAGAAAGGAGGAGCAAAGAGTGGGTAGACCACGGTTCGTCCTGCAGTCTCTCATCATTATCATGCATATGCCATAAAGCGACTTGTTGAGGCGAATTCATCTGAAACTTCTTTTACACATTTTGGCCAAATGTAAAAACCCAAGCCAAGTCCCCCCCCACCCACCGTCAGTGACTTGTTTATTTGCTTTTCGTGCGGGTAGCAGCTGCTTAGGCAGTCAGTCAACACACACTTTACTTTAGAGGGCTTCCCGGGGACGGCAGCATATGCTTACAAAATCAAATTTAAATTGCTCAAAATGTTAAAAGCAAAAAATGTGCCATTTCTCTCTGCTGCTGCTAAATGGCCAAAACAATCCGCAGGCCAGGTTTCAAATGGCCCAAAGCAAACAGGGGAGGTGGGAGGTGGCTGCCATCATGACCCGACCAGCTCTGAGCTGTTGTCTTAGTCCTTAAATGAAGGCAGTTAGCAGTCGGTTTACTACTACGACTGCGGCAATTCGTTTACGGCGTGAGACACTTACATTTATCCTGGCCATAAAAAACTGTGCCTAAACTAACAGCAGCAAAGTAATAAAAGGCAGTTCTAGTGGATGCAAAAGTCACCTCAAAGTGATTCTTAGACAACTGCGGAAGCAGGTTAGGTTGGAAATGTCTCTGACTATATGATGGAAATGCATTAAAAAAGATTGGCTTGATGATAATCGAAAAATTATATCAAAATTCAGCTACAGATCGAACAGCCGCCAATCAATCGTTCGACTGTTTTCGAACCTGCTGTATTCAATCGTCCGCTGAATTCGTAAGTCAGTCATCATACCAAACACAGTAGGTTCGAAAGCAGCTGAACGTTCAGGGATGTTCGATACGGCGCATGTGATAGAGGTGGAGAACTATCGATAGTGTGGATAGTGCTATCGATAGTTCTCCACCTCTAGCATGTGAAACCTAACCAATACCATGTTGCGCTTAGCTGACTTGTATGAGCTCGTTTCAAACTGTTTCTCCAAACAAACGTGTAGTTAAACTAATTGAAATTTTAAATTGATTTGTTTGAATTCTAAAAAGTAAATTAAATTTAAACAGAAGCCTCCCAAAATAATATAAAATATAAAGAAATATTTTGTATGCATACTGCACTATAATCTATATGATATCTTGCAAAGAAAATAGCCCCCTACGACTCGCAATTATACCACTTCGCCTTTACTCCTCTCTTTTATAATGCTAGTCTAGGTCTTTTCCATTCAAATTACATATAAAAGATTATCAAAAACTGTTTATTTTTTATAGCTGCCATTAGACAAATTAACAACTCATCTACATCCAGCACATTATGACGTTAGCTGTCTATACTATAGCGCAGACTTTTAAAAAGTTCAACAAATGTTGCTTTAGTTTTCTGTCCAACCGCTGAAACATTTAAATTGTCGCCCAGACCCAGCTCAAGCCCGTAACCGAACTCATGTCGTGTCTGACGCTCAAAAGTATGCTCTAAATATTTTATAGCCAGCCGCCGCCATGAGCGCTGTGATTTCTTTTTGTGTGTGTGCATTTTTATTTAGTTTACGGGCAACCCTTTTTAACTGTTGCCCACTGCCCACTGCCCACTGGCCAGTGCTGAGCTCATTTATTAGTTCGGACTGTGTCCTGGTCCTGCTCCTGGTCCGTCTTCGTCTCTCTTTAGCAGCTGCCCCATTGTTATAAATGTTTGCCTGTCAGTTCAACTGTGGCTGTGTAGCCTTGCGGCAATGCCCCACAAAGAGAAAAAAAGGAAAATAGAAAACTCTTTTATTGTATGTGTCTGTCTGGTTCCGCCGCTCCATGCCATCCCCATCTCCACTCTGTTGCTGTGTCCCTGCCACGTTTTGCAGCTAGTGTCGGTTTGTTGCTCCGCCGGCTGTTGTCCAGGCTTTTGCCATTGCCCTGCGCTATGACTTCCGCTTTTTTGGGGTGAACTGCAGAACCGACCCGTCCCTCCCACCCGCTCCCCACACTCTGTTGGTGCTTATTGTTTAGCCGGGCGAGTTTTTGAAAATTTGCCAAAAAAAAAAGAAGAAAAGTACTTTGCAACAGTTTTTCGGTTTTCATTTGCCATAGCCGGGAAATTGCTAAATAAATGCATGTTTCTGATTTAATACGGTAAAGGAGAAACTTGAGGCAGGCGGAGATGGATGGAGACGGAGCTGGAGCTGGAGTCGGCAATCAGATTTCTCTGCATTTTTTCCATTTGTTTCTTTAGAGTCTTGGCAGAAAAGTTTGCTGGCTTTTGCTCTCTGTTTCTAAACGGAACCAAAGACCGACCGCCCGCAAACTCTTTTGCCAGTTTTATTAATTTCTGAGTCATCTTTGAGCTGCTCCAATTTCCACAAAACTCGTTGCCCAGTCACGCCCCCACCCATCCGCCCCTCCCGGCAGCCATCAACGTCAGCAATAAACTTCAACTGGCTTTTGTTGTTGTTTGCCAAATGTTTAATATTTCAAAGTAACGCCAGCCAATAGCCCGGCGCATAAAACCCACTTTCCATATCCGTTGTCTATGGCACAGTAGCGTAGGGTGTGTGTGTGTGTGTGTGTGGGTGTGTGGGAGGGGGAATGAGGGGATTTACTCTGCTCCCTTTTGCTCCTTTTCTTCCTATTCCTCGTGTTATTTATATGACAATTTCGCTTGAGCGCGCGTTAAAATATCGCTGACAATATTTTATGCTCATGCTTTTGCCTCATGTTTTGCCAACGTATCACACACCCCCCCTCCTATCGCCCCCCTGGCATCCATATATTGCTATGATAAACTTGGCAAATTTATCCTGCTTTGTGCCATACGTCTTTTGGCACAGTTTCCGCCAAAGGAGCAGGAGCAGGAGCAGAGGAAGAGGCAGAGGAAGCTCTCTCCTCATTTCTCTCACTATTTGCTCAGCTTACACTTTCAGCAGTTTTCGAGCTTGGCGTGTGCATCTGTAAGATACTTTTTGTTGCTAAACAAGCACAGTCAAATATTTGCAATGCCCCAGCAACAACAGCAACGATTACAATAGTCAACAATAGCAAGAATAAAGAAAAAGAGAACACAACTCGCAGCTCACGCACGCTGCACAAGTTGTTCGCAATACTTGGCCCATTTCCCAGAATACAATTTCCCCCTCCCCCACCTCCCAAACCCCCCCTCAATCAGTGAGCTGAAGGCTCTGTGCCAGTGAAAGTCGCATGGAGATGGAGTTGGAGTTGGAGTAGGAGGCGGAGGCGGCAACCAGTCGTCTGTGAAATAGAAAATGAAACAATGGCCCCAGCCTTCAGCAGAGAGACAGGGCGTATCAGAAGCAATCGAGTTGCCGCTTACTGCCGCCAGAGGGCGCGCGCTGTCGCACACATGTTACTTCAAATTTCGGGTAATGGTAATCGGCTGTTGCAAGTTGCAACTTGCTGCAAGTTTGCCTAGCAATTGATGCAGATTTGAAGCTAAAGTTGCAACCACTCAAGCAGCTGCAGCTGCTGCTTATTTAAAGATATCGAAGAAGGAAAAAAGATGCAAGTTGCAATCCGCAATCAAGAGAAATTCTTGGGATTATATAAGAAATGCTGATTGAGAAATACTATTTCAGGAATACCATTACATTCCTATATAGACTAGGCAATCAAAGGCTTACACTGTTCTACATAGTGTGAGTTTATAAAATATTATCAAATAGTATATTAATTTTTAGAATAATATGTAAGAAATTATTGAGAAATACTATTTTAAGAATATTTAAAATGGAATCAAATGCTTACACTATTCTACAAAACTTGTGCTAATAAAATACTATTATATTATTATAAGAATGCTTATTGAGAAATACTACTTCAAGAATACATTTACATTCCTATATAGACTAGGCAATCAAAGGCTTACACTCTACTACAAAATGGGAGTTTATAAAATATTATTTAATATTTTATTAGTTTATTGAATATTATATGAAAATTCTGATTGAGAAAAACAATTTCAAGAATATTTAAAAAGGAATCAAAAGTTTACACTGTTCTACATAGTGTGAGTTTATAAAATATTATTAAATAGTATATTAATTTATAGAACATTTTACAAGAAATGCTGATTGAGAAATACTACTTCAGAAATACATTTACATTCCTAGACTAGGAAAACAATTGCTTACACTCTACTACAAAATTAGACTTTAAAAAGTATGCTGTATATTCTGCATCAATGCTTTTAATTATGCCATTACTAACTGAAATTATACAACGCTTTACACTCTTGGCTAGCCGCAATTAACATTTGAAAGAATTTAGCGTAGAGTTCAGTTCCCTTAAGTTTACTTATGCCGGACTGGGGGATGGGGCTGGGGGGTCCTCACGACTTTAGCATGAAAATGTTGTATTTTATGTGTCCCCTGGAACATGGAGATTCTAACTGAGCGGCGACAGGAAGTTGTAGGACAAGTGTGCTGCTGTTAGCCAAGAATTTGGTGACGCTGCCAGTTGCTAGTATATCGTAAAGAGGACGACGATGCTTTTATGGCATAATTCTTTGCGCCGTCTTTTTGTTTTTACGGCATAGCCAAAAAACTTTCGACTGCCAAGAGAGCGATGAGAGTTGGTCGGAGGAGGGGGGGCCAATGCGAATTGGCATGGCAAGAAAGTAAAGAGTAATACCCAAAGTAGTCATAAAGTAAACCAAATATTTTACATATAAACGACCGCAAGCAGACGTCGAGCTACACAAATGCAGATGGAGAGAGTATCAGACGCAGAGGTGTGGGCTAGACGACGTCGCCATTTTAGTCATAATTTTCTTCTTCTTCTTGTTTTTTTTTTGGCTTTTTGGACTCATGCCCATAAAACGGCGTCAGGCCAAAAGTAGGTAAGAAAATAAAGAGAAACTTTACCCGGCGACCTTGCCACACACACACACACACACACACACACACACACACACACACACGTATTGCCAGAGCCTCTCCTCACTCCCCCCTCCTCAACGAGTTTAAAGCCAAAGCAAAGTTATGTGTGGCAGATAATAAATCCTGCGCTATTGATCCTTACTGCATGTCTTAAACAAATTTATATGGCAAACGGAAAACTAGAGCTAACTCCACACCCACACCCACACACCCCCCACATGCCCAGTGGGTGATGCCATTTGACAAACGGGCATATGGCACCGTAAGAGCATGTCGAACATAAACCGTGCACGGTTGAAGACATTCCCTGAATTCCGTACTCGGATTGCCACTTGGATTCAAATGCGAATACATACATATACATATGTATAGTATCTTTCGCTGTTTACTCTAAGAGCAGCTTAAAGTTGAGCTATGAACTTGGCAAGGGAAGTTGAATCCATGGAATGGGTTAATCTAGTAACATATTGAACTAAGGTATAACTTATGGAAGGAAGAAATCAACTCAATATGATGGTATAGGGTTTATAATCGAAAGAAGAATGTGAAGAATATGTATAAAAAAGCTGAAAAATATACAAAAGTTATATACTGGTATTGAGCAAATAAAAGCCCACTCAAATTCAAATGAATGATATAATCTACTATCATTTTGAACTAAAGTATAAAGCTTATACTATAAAAGGAAGAAATCTATTGGATATATATAGTTTAGACTAGATTAAAAGATAGAGTATATTTAGATAGAATACCATAGAAAAACAAATCAATTGGAAGTTTATGGCTTAATCTACTATCATATTCAACTAAGGTATAAACTATAGAAGGAAGAAATCAATTGGATGTGATAATATGGACTTTATAATCAATAATAAGATAGAGTATATTTATAGAAAAGAATAAAAATATATAAAAATTCTATATTGATTTTGGAACATCAACAACCAACTCAATTTCAAATGAATGGGTTAATCTAAAGTACAAATTAATGTAGAAGAAATCAGCTGAATATGGTAATATAGACTCTATATTATAGAGATTATAATCAAATATGAATATAGAGAGAAAACGATTGAAATTATTCAAAAATTATATATTTATTCTGGGTTGGAAAAAAACACTGAATTTAAAAAATAACTTGGTCAATTGTTAAACAATTTCAGGAACACAGAAAACTCTCCAATATACTCAATTTTTACTTAATTTTAACAGGGAAACAGTCGCATTTCAAATAGGCTTTTTTAATTTGCCTAATAAGCCTAACAAATGAAGTATTCTATGTATAGCTAGAGTTCTCTTCGTTTCCTGTTGAAAAAGTTTGTCAACTTCTGCCATAATTTGCGCTGCAGATCGGATTTGTGTGTTTAAATTAAAGCATTTTCTAGCAGGAAAATGCCAAAGCAGGGAAATGAAAATGAAAATGAGAACGTAAACGTGAATTTAGTAAGCTTAAAAGCGCGTTAAGGATTTACCGCTAGTTGGTAAGGGGTTTAGGATTGTAGCGTTTTGGGTTTAGGATTGCCTTTTGCGACAATGCTCTGACAGGCATTAGAAGGCAGGAGACACAGAGAGACGACGCGAGTTGCATTCATTCCTGCTGACTCGACACACGGACAAAGCTGCAACAAGGCACAAACGCGAAAGGAAAGAAGAGAACGTTAAAAGAGAGACCAGCCCAAACGTGGAGTAAGGACTACCTCAACCGAGTGGCTTCATCCCCCACGTTGACCGCGACTCGATGTCGAGGGACATAAATCTTTACAGAACGCGCAAAGTGTTCCGCAAAACGGTGAAAATTGTATGAAAAAAGTCGGAAACTAAGAGAGAAAGGAGGAACAGAAGGAACAGGTGGTGGAGTAGAGTATGCTTCGAGTCGGGTTTAGCAGTAGTTGCATTTGGCGTGTGGGCAAAATTTAGTGCGCTCGAAATTTAGTTGCACAACAGTTGCAGTGATTTACTTGGCCATTGCACTCAAGTTAGCCCCATCGAACAGTGGAGAGTCTTGCTCGAGGTCAGATGGCTAAACAATCAACTTGAACTGGAATGAGGGAGAGACGGAAGCAAAGACTAAACTGTAAGCAGCTTCTGCTTCTAAGCACAGCTGAAAGACTTGACTGCATTTTACTTAAACTTTGATACAGTTGTAAGCATACACTACAGACTTTAATACTATATTATTAACGAATTGTAGCACTATTGACTAGTACTTAGAATATTCGTTGATTTGCATTAGTAAAATGCAGAAGCTCATACCCCTGTGCTGAAAGACTTGACTACAGTTTAGCTTTAGTTAAAGTTGTATACTGTGTACTACAGATTAAATAAAGTACATACAGACTTTAATACTATATTATATAGTACTATACCTCTGCTTTAGGTATACTCAGCTTTTCATTAGTAAAATGCTCAAGCTCATACCACTGTGCTCTCTCATATTGTGTGCATTTGCTCTTAAATTTCCACTGTACAAAACTTTTGCCTACCTACAGCCCCAACCCTCCTCCTCCTCCCCCTCCCTTTATACCAGGCTAGTGCGCCCCCTGCAGCAGCAGCAGCTGAATTTAATATGAACGAGAAACGTCACATGTGCGGGAGTTTGGCAAAGCCAGAGGGAATGGGGGAAAGGGGGTGCTGGGAGCCGTGGCAACCAGAGATCGAGTGTAGTCGAGGGCTTTGCTTTAAACGATGCCATTGTATATGGACAGAACAGAAGATATACTACAACTACAGAGAGAGAGAGAGAGAGAGAGAGAGGAGGGAGTGAGTGCTAACCAGACTCATTTAAAGACTCTTTCTGCAGCCGCGGGGAGACGCCGCCGACATGAGTTAAGTGCGATGGCGAAATTTATGCGAAGAATGCAGCAGCAATATGTGCAACAGCAGCAGCAGCAGCAGCAACAACAATAACTATTACAGCAGCAACAACAACAAAGGACAGGAAAGGAAAGGAAACTCAACCCAACCACATGGCGCATTCTGTTCAGCGTGCGCAAAAAAGGACAAGAACAAGGCCAACTCAATATACTCTAGCAAAGGGTATGATGAGTTTGTAGACAGCACAAGTTATTCTTTATACAGTTGGGAATGAAACATTCAACAGACATCTACCTTTCCATACTTATAAGTAGTCTAACTACCCCATATAAATATTCGTTAGGATATTTCAGGAATACTGTATATTACTCTAGCAAAGGGTATGCAGAGTTTGTAGACAGCACAAGTTATTCCACATAAACTTTGGGTTAAACATGCCATACTCCACTTACTATACTTGCAAGTAGTCTAACCCAACTACCCCATATGCATATTCGTTAGGGTATTTCAGGATTGGCATATTATGTATTGTTTAAAGAATGTTTATAGGCAGACCGAGGCAGGCACAGACTCTTCCTGCCCCCCTCGCCTGCAACGGATGCCCAATGTGTGAATAAGTAAGCTTTGCGAGAGATCCTTTCGCCAGTACTCCAGCGAATTCGCCAGTTTGTCCATTCCTCCAGGCGTTCTTCATTGTTCAGAGACAGCAAACACAAGGAGTGGTGTGTGTGCGAGTGTGTGTGCGAGTGTGTGTGTGTGGGGAAAAGGAACGTTGAATAGGCTGGGCGAGAACTTAATAAGATTTTAATTGAAGCGCAAGAATTTAATTAATTTAATTATGAACGCATAAGAACAGCAGACAATGAGTAACCAGACTAAGATGATGATGTACGAGATGTATGCATATCTTTTTACGGCAAGTGAGCTTTCATACTTCAATATTTTTAGTACTATTTAAAGAGTCTACTCTAAGTTTTGATTGCTTTCGCTTTAATGGAAATGTACTCCTCTCCTCGTATTTATTGAATCATTTTTCTTGTAAAGTTTTCTCCACACAACTTTTCCGTCTAAAAACAACAGAGTAATGTATACTTTTTGTCTTGGCTGGCTACGTGCCCCTTGGAAGAAGCAGAGTTGAAATACAAAACCCAGCCCCATCTGAATGGGGAGTAGTCCAAGTCGAACTCGAACCTTGGCCAAATGAAATTGCCGTACACTAATTGCTGGTTGTTAATGTTGCAGCTGTACAAAGAGGCGACTCAATTGAAATTCCCTCTCTCTGTTTTTTTATTTTTTCAGTGGCTTTAAGAGCTGGAAGTTTAGCAATATAAATCACACACACAAAAGGCTTCAGTGTAAGTACGAGTGGAGTAACCCAATGCCAGGCCATGCGCTCGCTTAATGACGCAAGTAATTGCAACTGCAACTGAGAGTTGCAAGTTGCAAAGTGGCAGTTGCCAGTTGCCAGTTGCCAGTTGCAAGTTGTTAGCTGGGGGATTGTGGGCAGCTTGAAGCATAGAAAACAATAACAACAACAACAGTAATTGAAAAGCACAAGGGAGCGACTTAATGAAAATCAAACACACACAAACACACACAAACAACAGCTCAAAGTCGGTCAACTGTGCAGTAGAAAACGTCGCTGAGACTCTGACAAAGTTGGGTGAGGGGAGAGGGAGGCAAGGCGGAAGAGAGGAAGAGAAATCCCCGAGCGACCCCTGAGCGAACTGTCGTACGCATAATTGATAAACGAACAGATGTACAAGTGTTTAAGTGAATGAATGAGTGCTTGAATGAATAATGTTAGAAATGAGAAATGTACACTGTAAACAGAGACTCTATACTCACAAAATATTAACTGATGAATACTCAACATTAACTTTTAAGTTTGCATAAAAATACAAATAATCATAAACCATTTCTCTCAGTGTGCCTGCTGTACGCTCTGACGTTTGACTTTATGCATTTGCAGGGTTGCATCGTTATGGCAATCGTTAATCGGCGGCACAGCAATTGCAATTGATTTATGCACTCCTCCTCTCGGGTCGCCTCAATTGAAACGAAGTAATTAAATAAATGAAGAAAGTTGACACAAACTACTACTCGCATTGCAGCTGTTATACGCTTGTACGAAAGTCTATAATTTATACGTCTCTGGTATTAATTAAATTACGCACTGTCAGGCCAACTAGAGCGTACAGTAGTAGTACAGTCATCACAATGAGAAGCGCAGAGAGAGGCGCAAGCGACTGTCACGCGATTTTCAACAACCAGACCAAGTGGGGCCAATGGACCAGAATGCGGAATCTTTGATATGCGGAAGACAATGGAAGAAATTCATCTTCATCAGTGTTCCAGAATTCCACTGAAAACTCAAACTAGCAATAGAGATAAATTTGCAATAGAAAAACGTTGAAATTTGAACTAACAATCAATTTACGGACTCAATTCAAAGGAAATACTCATAAATTAAACTCAAAACAGAAACAACAGAATCTATCGATAGTTTTTAGCATAATAAACCAATAAATCACGCCCGCAACTCTTATACTCCATAACTCTTATACCCTGCCAAGGTGTTACCCCATGGCGTTAAAAAACGCGCGTGGTAAATGAAATAATTGTTGTACTTAGCAAATTAAATGCAATAAGAGACAGTTATAAAAAAGTGTAATGCAATCGATTACCTTTAATTGACTTTTCAGCACTGTTGAGTAATTGACGCTGACAGCGCCAGGGACTGCGACTGCGACAGCGACGACGACGACGGCAACTGCGACTGCGACGTCATCAACATTTAACACTTTTTATCGCACATTAACAATTCAAATGTATATTATGCTCAGGCTCTGGCTCTGACACAGACTCTAGCACGTTTTATTTGCACACATTTATTTTGTGAATTTCACTTGAAATGCCGGAACTTTGTTGTCAAACATATTGTATATTTATATATTATTATTAATATTATTATTCTTGCTGCTGTCGTTCGTCTCTGCAATGAAAAGAGAATGCGAAAAATGCGATATAAATTATTAAAGCAATAACAAATTGCAGCTGTGGTCGCAGTTGCAGTAAATTGTTAATAATGACACAGTTTGATGCCGACAATTTATGATGAGCTCAGAGCATGTGCTATATGCATTAAACTATTTTAAATGTTAATGTTTTTAATGTATAATTTATGTTGATGTGTTAATGTTTTGATTCCGCAACGCTTTTCGCTTAAAAGCTATGCCAATCAATCAATAAATAGTCGTAAAATTAATTTAAAAACGGTTGAGTTGAAATGGGTAAATATCACACAGAATATCCTATCGAACATATCGATATATCGATACAAATATCAGTATAAATCAATAGAAATTATTTAAATAAAACAAAAGATTTTTCTCTATATTTTCTACAAAGATATCCAGCGCTTACTCATGGTAATAAAATCCCAATCAACCTGTGCACATAAGCAGAAAATTCAATTATTTCACAGAATAATTAAAAATATATTTACTATTGAACTAAAATAAATTTCAAACCACTTCATGTTTGTTTTACTTTACCCAAACTTAAATATTTACTTAAATTAATCAAATAGCCAAAAAAAAAAAAAGAAGCGAATAGCATAATTAATACGATATGCTATGGGAGACTATTATTTTCAGAGTTGCTGGAAAAAATGTGGCATAAATTAAAAAAAAATAGTGAGCAGATTTCAACTATGTAAGTAAAAAGGCATAAAGAGCATAAAGCAAATGTGTGACAACGAAAAAACCGCAGCAGAGCGCCGTAAGAGATGTGGAAATGGAAAAGCGTAAAAGGGAAATGCAAAATGTGCGCCTGGAGAGAAGCTGCGACAAGAGACTGCGGTGATATGATAGGGAGACTACTACTGGCTCTGGCTCTGGGTCTGGCTCTGGGTCTGCTGCCTCACATGTAGTTGGCAAGTGTTGTAAGTATGTGCTTAAATACGCATTTATTCATACAAATATGGCCAACGGCAACAGCAGCAGCAGCAACAGTAACAGCAGCGGCAGCAGTAACCGCAAAGGCAGAACAATAAAACAACTGCAAACTGTAAGAGCTCGCTGAGTGACTACAATGATATCCAGCAGTCCTTTGGCTGGTTCGACCAAGTAAGTATAAAAGTTGGGCATAGATTTAAATGATAATATATAAATTAAATTTAAATAAAAATAATCAAAGTATATTTAAGGTCAAGTTAATGATTGGACATAAAAGGGAAAGTAATCTTCATCTGAGACTCAGCTGCAGTATTAGGATATAACATTCAGTGGGTTGAAGAAGCGGACATCTAAAGATTATGTACATAAAATCTAGTAGACATAATACATAAATTTAAGTATGATATATATGCGGAAATTACTATATTAAACCCTCCATTTAGGCCCATCAGCAACTGCTCAATCTGCCCATGAAACAAATGCTCTTGCAGTGCCTCAATCTCGACTTCACATACTATCCTAGACATCTACCTAGATTTGGCTAGGCAAAGAGCTATAGTTATTAAAACTACACAACATCCTACAACAATAAAAGTAACTTTTTTAAAATATATATAGAAAATGTACATAAATTTCTAACAATCTGTAAATTGCTAAATAAAATCTAGTTCACATATATGTATACTATACAACCAAGGAGTCGTAGATTCTGTAGCTAGTAGTCTAGCCTTTAATAATAATAATATAATAACAAACTAATAATTCACTTCTTAATACTATACTAAAGTAAACTCCCAAACCTAACAACCCTACTAGCTCTCTGCTGGGTATCAAAACAAAACGTAGAGCATACGAATTTCCATGTCGTTGTCATTGTCGTTGTCGTTGTTGTCGTCGGTAGTTGGGCCAAATCAGATGCGCAACTAACGAGCAACAACCACGACTCGTTGTCGCAAGGACTAGGAGAGATACTGGGATACTGGGAGAGAGAACCGGTGCAAGCGCCGCGAGTCACTCTTTGGCAATCCCAAGTCAGAGACAGAGACAGCAGAGGAGAGACCATGCGAAACATGGCGCAAATGTGACAAATATGGGCATGAAGTGTGCAAGTGACAAGTCTAACATACTTACAAATTTTCATGTGGCGACTACAGAGACCACATTATCACAGCCACTGGAGTCGGAGCAGGGACTCCTGAGGTAGGGTAGGGTAGGGTAGGGTAGTATGGTGGAACGACCACTGACTGCAGCAGAGGAATTTACGTTTTCAAGTCTATGTTAATGATATGAAGCAGGTTCCTGCATGAGAAGAGAATATGCCCAGCCAGTGATGATTTTCAGTTTGTCTTTTACTCTCCACTCCTCTACTAGCATATTTTGCATTCATTTTTTCAATTCTCACTGCCAGTTAGCCAAACGTATTTCCCGTCTGCTTCACACTGTTGTTTTTATTTTAATGACAAAAAAAAAACTAGATGATTTGAATATTTGCAAACTAATGCTGTTGATGGGGCTGCGTTGTTTCCCTTTTCCCCTTTTTTTTTTTTCTTTATCTTTTTTTGTGTAAATTACATTTCAATTTTCAATTTTTTCAACGGAAATACTTGAAGTAGTTGAATGCTTGCTTGATTTTCGCATGGTTACAGTTAGAGAGTGTGAGGAGAAAATGCAACTAATGTGATTTCGATGGTTAGGTAAGTCTAATGGCAAGTGGTTGAATGACTTTTTAATGGTCTCTTTGCCATTTTCATATTAACAACTTTAACATTTGTGTTGCATTCGTTTCTATTGGTATTCACTTCTTTTCACTTTGCTTTACCTACACCGGAAATGCGTGTAAAATGCTCTTTGAAGTTGACAAAGTGCAGGCAATAATTCCTCTAAAATGGGGAAGAGAGGAAAACTGAAACAGACAGACTGAGAGATAGACAGACAGGCAGCCAGATGGTAACAACTCAACTGGTCAAGAAGGTAGGACTGCTCAGAGAGTTCCCAATCATAGCTGCATCGCATGCTGCATGCAATGTTCCCCACTTTTCTCCACAGAAAAAGTTGGGAAGCCCGTCAATAAAACTGGCACCAGCTGCTGCTTTTTCACTCTTGTCTCTCACTTTTTCTTTTATTCTGACAACCCCAAAGTAGAGAAGCTTCCGCATAGAAGTTTGCTTGGAGTATTTTCAACCTTAAACTCATTTAAATGCGCACGCACTGACCTAGACACGCATCTGCCTTACAGTGGGAGCAATTGGTATGCACACGCATTTACATTGTCACCTCCTCATCCCCCTCAACGTATCTGTCGCACCGTACACGAAATTACATAATTACCAACAATAAATTGTAATTACTGCCTTGAGATACATTTGCTCAGATAAACGCTTTTTCGTGTCTGTCGCCATAGCAGTGCTGTGTGTGTGTGTGAGTGTGTTTGCACTTGTGACACGCTGTTCAGTTTTTCTCTCGCATTTCCTACTACTTACTCTACTCTACTCTAGGGCTGGCATTGACTTTGCCTCGCCGGTCGCATAAATTACACCGAGCAATTACAACAAACCATCCAAAATGTAAACAAACTTGGGGAATACGCACCAGTTTGAACCGAGCGCGCCTTGGGCAACGCCCAGTGTGAACTGAGGGGGGTTGACACAGAGGAGGGGAGGGACAGTGAACAAACTGCGTAGTGAGTACAGAAAATGCGTGCATACATTTTGAAATACTTTAGGTAATTTATACTGATTTCAAGCGCAGTGAAAATGACTATGAACTGTCATAGTGGAAGTAGTTGAAATATACATTTCAAGTATTATAAATTGATATACTTAAGCTTAGCCTAAAAAGCTAAATACATATTGAAACTATCACATGTATTTGATATACTTAAAATATGATAAAAGATTGTATTCAATAGTACGTAATTCGTGTGCGTTTCCATTCTGAATCAATGCTAGACTACGAGACATGAGGAGATATTGAAATATACATTTCAAGTATTATAAATTGATATACTTAAGCTTGTGCTAAAAAGCTAAATATATATAGAATTAAGCACATATATTTCATATATTTAAAACACAATAAAAGTATGTTTTATTTAAGCTCAATTCGTATGCATTTGCTAGTCTGAATAATCAATGCAAAGCTAGTAGATATTAGGCTGATAAACAGGCAGAAGCAAGCGTAATTGAAATATACTTTTCAAGTATTATAAATTGATACATACATTAAGAATTTATCACATGTATTTTAGCATCTATTCACTTGTACCTAATTCGTGCTCATTTCTAGTCTTGACAATCGGAAAAATCAATGGCATCAATACTACTAAACAAGGCAAGGCTGTGACCTATTGAGTTATGTGCCATAGTAAATTCCCAATCAGTGACAACAATAACCAAATACTCTGAGATAAATTGAACTGACCCAATAAATTGCCAGTGAAATTAAATAATAATTGAGGCAAAATGCCAGACAAAAATGAATATCATTACCACAGTCAGTCAGTCAGTCAGTCAGTCAGTCGCTCGCTCGCTGTCTCTTGGTCTACTTTCTTTATTATTGATGCCAATAAATAAGCAAATTCTGTTCAATATATAGATATACCAAAATAGGGGCCAAACTAATGACATCATCCAACCGTATGCGAGTCGAAAATTCATAATCTCAACTGCAACTGTTTGTATTCAAATTTTGATTAGACGCGAAGGCAGGCGAAACCAAACTGCAGCTAATTAGGGCCATGTTTCAATAAGCCAAATGAGTAGGAGCCCAAAAAAGTCATTCAGTCAGTCAGTCGGTTAGTCGAATGGCTTTTGCATTATGCACAAATGTACAAGAGTGTGTGATGAATTTTATAAAATTATAGTCTGCTGGCTAAACTAGTTCGACCCGTTGTACTAAGTTGCATGTTTAGGTTGTATAACATTCGGAACACCCTGCGATTTGCATACTTAATCAATGGCAACCACAGCCACAAAAAGCTGCTGGATTTGATTAAATTAATTGTATGGCTTATATGTAGATTTACATAAATGCAAAGTTCCATACTAAAATGCAAATAGTTTGTAAAATAAATGCGCACAACGTTTAGCGTAATTAACAAATGGAAATATGTATTTAGAAATATGTATTTATAAGGCATATTTAATACCCTATGCCAAGCTGTCAACTAGGGTATCTCTCAGTCGCATTGGGTGTGTTTTTAAATTTATTTTAAAGGTTAATTGGGTGCTGAAGCGCATTGAGTTTTGCTCGAGGAGACACCACAAAGGCAGAGACAAACGATGAGATAATGGACTGCTCGAAATAAATATTATAATTTTCAGATAAACACATGAACTTTTTCAATATACTCTTTGTGTTTCCTATGAATTGGGTTTTACTTTTTGGCAGTGATAAATGTTTTGCCATTAGCTAATGCGACAGGTTTTAAGCAATTTGCTGATTTGCAAATGTTAATGCGCATTTCCGCACATTTAAATAAATATCTATGTATAAATTTAAATAGTTTATTGCCTTTTATGACAGTTGTTTATTTTATTTGCCTTCACTTAAATTTAATTGCCATTTATTTAGAAACATTGCTCATTTCCTTCGGCAAATGAATGCATAATCCGCATTCATGCAAATCATCTCATCATCAGTTGCATTATTCAAGCTGATATCTTTAAGCATCCCCCAGCCCCAACTCACTCTGATGTATTTATAGCGGTTGTACTTTTTTCTCTGTAATATTATTATTACTATTATTACTTTTTTTGCATAGAATACTATACTCCCGTAAGCCTGTAAGTCACAGCGAAGCACCGTTGCTGCGGTGGCTATTTATTTATTTATTATCACAATGAGCCAGCCCTATTTGGCCTATTCCTTTTGGTATTCGTCGCGTAAAGCTCCTCTGGTCATTTCCTCGCCTCATTTAATTTCGCTGCCAGGGGACCACACACATCGACTACTACTACTACCACTACTACTCCTATCTGCCTTGGTATTCTCCCTTTTTTCTCCACCACACTATTAGTTGTTCAATTCCAGTCGCTTTTTTCAGTCCTGGACCCTCCATTATGCACGTCCATTATGCCTTTGTTTGTCCTGATAATGTTTCGAGGTGGAGAGGTTTCAGACCAGTCCACAGACCAGTCTTGTAGCCAATGCCATTGTCAGCTGCCTTTTTGTCATTTCAGTTCTGTTGATTTTGCAAAAAAAAAACATCAACTAAGAGAAGCGAAAAAAATAAATATTGCCACCTCCCTAGTTTCCATGGAGAGAGGAGCGGAGCCAGAGTACTCCAGCTCCTAACGCTGGGCCAATGTAAATAATTTATTTATGGCCTTGTTTGTTTACTTCTTAGGCACCCGCTCATCTTTTTGTGCTTGTATCTTATTTGCCAAGTGCTTAGAAGGTGCTGGTTTTTGGCTTACCAAAGAGCTCTTACGCTTGCGGATAGAATGACTTCTGTGTTTGTATCTGTATCTGTTTTAGTTAAGAGCTCCCCATGCCCCCATATCAGAATTGTGAGATAAAACGTGTAACAGTCTTATTCACTTTATAAATAAGAAATCAATTGATTTCGAGCCGGCGTAAGTTAAGAACACACTTGCCTTTGGCATTATTATTCACCATGTACGTGCTCAGTTCCCCTAAGGCGATTAACAGCGATTCCATTTGATGAAGCCCTGATGCAAACATCACACGAGTAGAGTACTCCAGGCATATTCATCATTTTAAACGAAACGAAATTGAACTGCAAACAGTGCTCAGTGAAATGACATAAATACTATTTCAGCGAAAACTTTTCAGTTTTATTTAAAGAAAAAGTCTCCATTTCCATTTGGTTCTCCTATTTCACATATTCCTCTCTTAACGATGTTTATTTGTGATGTGTTGAATGAAACTGAAAGACTGTTGTATCTACAAATTATTTGATGGCTTTGTAATCATCTTTGATTGCGCAATTGCAATAATCGGAATCACTCTCATAAGAGCAGTTAAATGAATCAGTCGCTTGAGTATGGTTTGTAATTGAATCACTTGGAAATGCGATGGCAAATAAATACAGCATATCAGCATCTAAATCAAATCCCAATATACTTTGAAACACTTTTCGCATATCTCTCTGGTCTGATCTCAAGTGTGGCACAGATGAATCATGGGGCAATTATACAGAGACTATAACGAATCAACCGAAAACACTTGTCTCAGCTTAAAGAGTAGTTAGCCAAGTCTGAGGAATACAAGTTGCAAATTGAGTGAAGCAAATGCCGCAGGCTGTTATAACTGAGTCATGCTGTATCTAAAACTGCCTATAGATACAGATACTAATGAAAAGTAAAGCGAAGCAAAACATTTGAAACAGTATTAAAGCTCGACTTGCCACTTGGACTTGCTTTATGTTTCGTTTCTATCTGATAAACACACACAAAGGTATACAGAGCCAGAGATTGAAGATGAAGCGACCACCGCACATGAGACTGAGGCTGAGACTGCGACTAGAGCTGGGCCAGAGGGGACAGATACACATCAGAAGTGCCGCCACAGTCGACACTATGTATGTTTGTAACTCTAGTACGTATCTGTATCTCAGCAGCTAACTGTAATTGTATCTAACAGCTACACAACTGACAGGCCCGACCAAGAGGCGACAGCATGGCAACGCGTCGCTCTGGAACTTGTCTTACTTTTTATGGCCATAAGCAACAACAACAACAGCAACAGCTACAACAAGATACTGTTGGCCACCCAAAAATGGTCAGCAAAGCGCCACCAAATTGACTGGCTGAAGCACCGCAATGGATGCGACTAACTCGCAGATACTTTCCTCTTCTTAGTCCATGGCCAGTCTAGGCACACTCCTCCTCAGTCGAACGCTCAGCTATGCCATTGAATTATTGTTTGAAATCAAAAACTAACCATTATTTACCAGCAGCGAGGAGTGCCAAACAAAAGCCAGGCCGAAATTGCAAAAGAAAGAAGTCAACCTACAGAAACTACGAAATGAGTTTGAAGAGTTTGCAAAGGGGGCAAAGACAACATGAAAACAATGAGAGAAAATTTAAACAAATTTCAAGTGAAGTTTATGTTATAAAAATATAATTTATATAAAGTATAAAAAGAGCTACAAAGAGTATAGACTATATTGAAGATGAACTGCATTAAACATATTCATAAAGAAGAGTCTTTTCTGTATACTATTCTATAAATTACTCTTACATTTTTGAGGCTGAGAAGTTTGCGTAATGCAGAGATTATGTTTATGGGTTGCAGTAGAATATGATTATTGAAAACTCCATCTCCAAGTACTACGATAATCAAATAGATATTCTACAACGTCAAACAGATATTCTCTATAATTTATAACAATTTTTAAACTTCTCAAAATGTGAGCAATGAAATCAAAGTCTAGTCGCAATGTATTTCATGTATTATTTGTTATTCCCCACACGATTAAAAGTTCCCCCTAGCGTGGATTAGCTATCAAATTGGCAGTCAAGTTGAAAGTTGGCTAACTTTACCCCAATATTAAATTTTATGAACTTGTTAAATGACTTCCTCCCCTCCGCCAAGTGTATATCCGAAACTAATCGAACAACCGGTGCTAACTCTAAGCGGTGGCCCATGAAAGTTGTATTGAAAGGCGGGCAACAGAAACAGAAACAGAGACTCCACGACAGATATACACAGGGACAAAGAGACAGACAGACAGAAGGACAGACAGATAGACAGACAGACAGACAACAACAACAGAAAAGTTGGCGAGGGACCGCGCCACAATTGACTGGCAAACTGGAGCTATACACATCCTGGCAGGCAGGAACTGCCCCAGGTCGATGTCTCGCCCCCCTCTAGAGGTGGATCCACCTCCTACTTATTGCCAGTGCAAATAATAACTTATGTGTAGTGTCAGGCCAACAACAACAACAACAACAAAATAAGTAAGCAAAGAAAAAGCCGTAAGCGCTACGGGAAATATTTTCAGTGTGTGCTTTTCCTGCTTGACTTACTGCTCCAGTATTTGTAGTTGTTCTCATTGTATAGTATACAACAATAATAAAAAAAAGTAGATATACAGTCTAGATATTTGTTGTTGCCTCAACTTTGGTTTTCTCTTCGCCTGTATCTGAGTATTTTTGCAATATTTCAGTGCAGCATGCCGGCGCGTATCTACTGGATACCCGCCTGTCTTTCTGTGGCTTTTTCCATCCAGCATCCGTTTGCCATTGAACTATTGTGCACTGCACGTAATTTAAACCAGTCAGTCTTTCCCCACCCATCCCCCATCCCCCCCCCCCCTTCACTCCACACTTTTAGCATTTTCTAAAAACTTTCCGTCAGCCCCCAGTCGAAAATTTGTGTATGAAAGGGAATTTTCTATGAAAGTAACTAAAACTAAAACGAAAACTCTGGACCTGTAGCTCAGCATCAGCCTCAGCTTCAGCCAAGAGTTAAGTGCAAATTATTGGATGGAAATTAGTAGAGCGAGGCAAAAAGCATGGCAGAAACACACCAGAAAAAACAGAAAAAAAACTAGTGAGAGCAGAGAAACTAAATACAGAACTCCAACTCGCTTTTTTGTCGAGTCTGGTTGCATTTGCTAATGGAAATTGTTTTGGCCATGGATAAAGTTTTGCTGCATATTATTTTGTGGTATATGTTTTAGAAATACAAGAACTACAACTCAGCTGACAGCCAAGCCAGCAAAAGTTCCATTCCATTCTGCATTCTCCATTCAATGCTAATATTCCAGTTTCAATTGTTGCAGCATCAACTTTAATAAGTCAATCTAAACTACACTCAACTATCGGCCTAATCTAGCGAAAAGCAATTCCATGTACTCTGATGAGTTTAAATTAATTTCAGTTAGTCGCTTGTCATGATTTTTGATTTCGTAAATCCCAAAACTGCTTTCCTCTGTACTGATATTTTATTTAGAAAGTGCCTATTGGCCATATTCTATTGCCACAAGTGTAGCACTAAAAGCAATTAAAGATTAAAGTCTGCCAGCAGACACGAAGTGGCCAAAATTCGATACCAGATAAGGAAACTGCAACACAGTGGAGAGGGGAGGGGGAAATAGATGGCCAACACGTGCTAAGCTCATTAGATACTTTGATTTCTCAAGTCTTAACACTCGAAAGGAACCAGGCCAAAAGACATCGATGCCGGCAACAACAAACTAATAACCAATAAAACGCCTTAAGCCGTCTAAGCTCATAAATGCTATTTTAAAATACAGCAACAAATGAAAGGAGCAAAGGCGAAAGTTCGTACAGATACACTGCAATAAATTTGTACTAATTACTCGCTTAAATACTCAATATCATTTGATATTTGATTTATCAGACTCTTCGCTTCATTTATTCCTTTATTTATTATCAACATTTCATAGTATAGTATTAAAGTAAGTGCGGTTTTTTGCTGTGTAGACACATCTATATAATACTATATATTAAAGTGGCCCAGGGAGAAACCCATTCAAGTTGAAAAGCCCTCTTAATAAGCATTGGCTTGGGGTCTTCTGTGTCTCTCTGCGTCCGCATGGGGAGAGCTTTAACTCGCAATGCCAACAAGTGGCCATCGGGAGCAGATGGGAAGTGCACAAAGCCTCTTCAGCTGATATTTGAGTGAATGCAGTCCAAAGATGAGCAACAAACGGACAGACAGACTGACTGGCAGACTGACAGACAGACAGCAGTCAGGCCAAGGCAATGATTGGCAGTCCCAGTGCCAAGACCCCAAACTAAAGACCCGACTGTAAAATAGAGCAACAGCAGCAGCAGCACAAACTACAACAGCAACAGTTGCACTGTCAGTTACTCTGACTTTCGGTCATGTAGTGGTGCAGGCAATAGCGAGGGTTGACTCAAGAGTACCACAAATGCTGTAAGGCAACTTTATAGTGGAGCAAACTCTTCAAGTTTTGTGTCAAAATATTGCCCATCAATCAACTATTTACTATGTATATTCCTCCTTTAGTTACTTCTCAAGCTACCCTCGCTGCGATTGCCCCTTCAGCTTGGCAAACTGCAGCGCTGTTGAACTTTTAATTTGATGAATGATATACATTTGTCTCGAGTGCGGGCCAGCCAGCGGTTAGCCACAGATTGCAACCAGCCAGAGTGCTCTTCGCTTTCAGTGAGTATTCACACACACTCGCACACTCGCACACACTCTTACTCATACTCGAGTTGAGTAATTGTCGTGGATCGCAGCTGAGCCACAGATCTGCACCGCTGGCATATTTACACAGACAGCAGCGAGAGCCAGAGTTGCAGTTGAGTGAAGGTATTACCCCCTGCCCCTGCCCCTGCCCCCTCTGAGGATGACACATGCGAAATAGAGAGGAAACAAGAGACAAGAGAGACTGAGAGAATGGGAGATCTGCTGGCTGGTAATATATAATTTTGCTTAGCTGCAATTATGAGATGTTGCGGCTGATCTTGAAACCTGCATAGCCGGGCACCGGGCACCGAACACCGGGCACCGGAAGCCTTGGTCTGGTCTCTTCTGCTGAAACTTGTTCTTACGGTTATCTGTTGGTTTTACAAGTGCCTCGAGTGCGAACGCGTCTGTCTGTCCGTCTGCCTGTCTGTCTGCCCAGTCTGTCCAGTCTGGCATGCCAACATACAACATCCTTAATTATGACAATCAGTGTTCAGGCCAGCTTATACTATGCCTGATCCAGATCGGTTGCAATATATTTATAATGTTGGTACACGGCCATCTACACAATCATTGATCATATGAGCCTGGCACAGTTTAAGGCAGAACACTTTGGAATGTTATGATGAGGCCTGATCCGAGACAATGTACAAGTTGAACGAGGATCGTTATCTTTATGTCTTATGCAGAACACTCGATACCTCAATATCGTAGCGTGAGAGCGTGAAGTATGAATGGGAACAGACTGAAGACCACTTGGGTGGGCAGCTGGCCAAAAAGTGACCCCAGTGACAGTATGGGAAGTCAACAAGTTTGCCAAAAATTATCGTAAACTGTGGACTATAAATATATTTCGACAGGCCATTGATCGTTTCAGCAGTGGGAACCTCCCAATTGGTCAGACATTTCCGCATTTGGACTGTATCAAAGTGTAAAGTATGACTATTATTATCGTATAAGCAGATCATCAATCTAATTTATAGCAAACTTCACTAGAATCTACCACACATCACTTTCGCTTCGAGCCAAGAGACGAGACACACCCAAATACTGAATACTGAACCGCAGGGGCCTCATGAAAAGTTATGCGAATGGTGAGCGTTGATTGATTACAGTACAGCAGCCCCAAAAGAAAATAACAATTAAAGGTTCAGCTTTCACCCAAAGGCAACACTAACTAATTACTTTCACTTGGCAGTCGGAGGGAATCATATCAGAGCAGAGTTCAATCTTGCAAATAAGTAACAGACAGCTTCAGGTCGAGCGCAGCACGCAGTTATCTTCATTATCGTCATCATAATCATCAGCATGTGGGCCATAGGTTAATATGGCAATTAGACAACAGGCAACAGGCACAGTGGGGCCAAAACACAGCTACTGCGAGACTGTGTGTAAATGAGAAAGCCGCTCGACAATTAACAAATCCCTGATATGCCTGAACTACACTGGGCGAAACAGGGAAATTATTACAATTATTTCTATATCATATTTCATATATTTATTTTGTAGAAAAACCGCCAACTCATTGCTGAGTTTTTTCGAGTGTACTGAACTCTATCGCTCACAACTTTCAAATGTGATTAAGGTCGACGAGCTGCCAGTCAAAAATGTGGAAAAGAAAATAATAACAATAATAATAATAACATAAAAAACGAATTCGACAGGTTCTAATCGCAACCACAAATAATTACCTCGTCCCAGACAGACAGAGGGACAAATAGCCCAGGGGCTTACAGTCGAGTCGAGTCCAGAACGGATGCCGGACTTATGAAAGTAATAGTATAGTTTCTCTGTGTACGAATTTCAACAGGTTCACGCCTCTATCACCGACACAAATAACAAGAGAGAAACAAAAATAAATTGTGGAACAACCACATATTAAATGTAGAGAGTGACCAGAGGGACGACAGGCGGGTGTAGAGGGTATTCCCCCTACCCAAAGAGAAGCCGCATCAAACTCCAAAGCGAAACAAAACCTCAACACAGCATTCGAACTGTAAGTGGTACATCAAAAAATTTGAACAGTTTTTCAAGTGTTTATGACGTTTCATGGACGGAAGCATACACTGGGACTGGGACTGGTACTGAGATTGGGACTGGGTCTGGGGTACGAATCGAATCAGCATCTGGTGGAAATTGAGGCAACGGAATGGAGCAGTTTTTTGTGTTTCGGATTGCTCTGTGTGTGATTATCGCCAGTAAACTATCTCTCATCTGAATGCGGTTCAGCTCAGCTGAGGTTGAGGTAAGCTCTGAGTAAGGCATGACTACGAGTACAAGTATCTTTTTTTACGAGAGTTTTTGTAGTATGATATGCAGCGCAGTAGTTGTTTTTTTCCCCTCCGTTTTGTTTTGTTTTTTATGAAGATGAATTTCTTTTTTATGCGAGATTTACACACACATTGCGCTCACTACAATTTCAAATTCCACACAGGTCTAAGCGTCGTTGTTGTTGTTGAACTTTACAAGCTCTCAGAGCACTGCTGGAGCTCCAATTACTTCACTCAATGTTGATTATTATGTTGAATGTTTGTTGTTGTTGCTGTTGCTGTTGTTGCTGCAGCTGCGAAATTCCGCAAAATCAATGAAACGCTTGGTTGAATGTGATTCCCAGTGCACAGTTTTGCCATTGATTGAGTGTGTGGAAATGTTTAAATATGGCATAAAGTCTCTCTTGTAATCTGTAGCAGCAATTGATATCCTGCTGTTCTATTAAAGTTTCTGCTTTTATTACGAACACAATTCTATTGTTTGGTACTGTAGAAACCCCCTTTAATATGTGCATTTAAGATTTCCCTACTTAATCCATCAATTTCCATTAACAAGCTCTGCTTTTAAGTCCACAAAATTTGAGATATTCATGCTCAAACTCCGTTAATCTTCTCGTCAGGTAAAGTAGCTATCATATTTTCCGATTTGATCTTAAAAACCTTCATCTCTCAACACCACATTCATAAGCCGAGAAAACCGATCTAATGCGTGGTAAATAATAATCATAAAAAAAAGAAAAGATACCCAAGACCCCTTAACAAGTGGCACTCGGCTTACTACAATCTGTGTAGAGGGTCGCCCCTCACCTGTTGCTTTTGCCTTTTGTATCGGTTGGCCTAATGAGCTGGCTTGGCTTAGTTAAACTGCCTCAGGGCCAATGCAAATGACACAATTTACATGGAATCCACATCGAATGGCAGAGTTTCGTTCTGTATCTGTATCTGGTATATATCATTTTCAATAAACCGTATCTTCAGTGACAATCTGGCGGCAAGTTCTCTTTCGATGGCGCATAAATCACAAAGAGGCCAAGCGAAACCAGTTTGCTAGTCTCCTCAGTTTCTAAGTTGATATTTTTCCATCCACAGATCTTGAGCAAAAGATCTACGCGCATAAATTCAAATTAGATAAAAATAAACTTTTACCGGGCAGGTGATTTAGTACTTGAAACCGAAATATAACAACAACAGCAGCAGCAGCAGCAGCAACGAGACTTTGCAGGTGTTTCTCTCCAAATACGAATAGAAAACAAGTTTTCCAGATTTATTCTCAGTTCTCTATAGATACATTCATATATATTTCTGTTTCTGTTGTTTTTTGCCTACTTTACTTTGACTTGGCATATTTGTCTGCTAATTTCATGTTATTTATGTGCCCATTGCGCATTTTTTCCAACTCAAAACACAAACAATGGACTGCTGGGTGGGGTCTTGAGGTCGCTGCGGACTCATAGCTACCCGAGCCTCCAGCTTAGATACTTTTGAGCCCATTGTTTGTCTGACAAAATGACAATTACATGTTGAGAATTTCAACGAAAACAATATTATTAAAATAAATATTTGTGTGCTAAACAAATGGGCTGTCGCGGCTTTTGAGAGTGTGAATACACTGGAAAAAATAACGAAATAAACCAACTACATATTGATACAGCTTGAGCTACAGTCAAATGTAGTCTCTGTATCTTTTAACTTATTATCCCATATTGAAAGCCTTCCCCATAGCCTAAACTCAATCCAATCTTTGTCAAGTCAGAGTCGGCTACAGCACCTTGAGGAAATGTCACAGCAAACAGCTCCATGGCGGCTCTTTATGCACTGCCAACTGCACCAAAAGTCATGTGAAAATTCACATTGTCATCATCTGGCAGACAACAACAAATTGAATATATGTGAGCCTAAGGCAGAGCAGTGGGTAGGGGGGTGGGGGGCATGGCACTTCATTAAATAGACGCCGCGGCGCTTTTCCGTTACAGCCACGCCCCCCACATTACCCCCAGAGTACTCACAGTGGGGCAGGGCAGTGAAACGGTTGCTTATTTTTCACACATGCTCGCCAAACAACAACAACAATAAGCAAAAGAAAAAACCAAGTGTAAGGCAGAAATTTAAGCAACAATTTCTGTTGTTTCGCTGTTGTTTATGATGACAATATTTTTTCGTTTTGCTGTTGCTTTTGCTGTTTTTTGCTTGACGACGTCGACATGTGGCCATAAAGTTGTCGGTAAATAACAAACAGGCGTTTACTCCCCGGGGGAGGAGGAAGCGTGTGGACCCAGTGCCTCCCGCTCAAAGGATAGCAACAGCAGAAAAAAGTGGGAAATTTTTGTATGACACACAAGCTGAATTCCTCCCAAACAAAAACCCAACGGAACTCGCGAATTGCAGAGGATTTTGCTGGCTAGAAATACCTTTTGTCTTGCACTAGTTTTCCACTCAACTTCAGCACACTTTTCAGCTGTTTTTCCTTCTAAGCATTGAGCCTAATTATGAGCAATGCTTTATGTAAATTCTGGCTGATATTTATTGTCTAAAAGCAGACTGTCTGAGCTCAGCTCATTCTACTTAGGCATTTTGAAACCAGTTTAAGCAACCTTGAATCAGTGTAGAGAAGTGAGATTCTAATGAGGAATTAGTTAAGCGGAGAATTTAGCAATTTATGATAATTGTTTTAAGTTAAGTGCCTAAAAGATTAAAGAGATTTGATACTAAATCTTAAACTAGCTGCCAAGTCTAAGAGAATAATTGCATAAAAGGGAATAAATATGAAAACAAGTCTGAGCTGACTAACTATAACTGTAACTACATTATTTGAATAAGAAATCATCTAATAATATTACATAAATATAACAGAATTTTTGCAGCATTTTAAAAAGTTTATTTATAAAAACTTCAATTAAAAGAAAATAGTTTTCTGTTCTTTTGTGTAATATGCTGAAGTTTCCCTTTTGATCTTTGGCTGCTGTTTTCACTTACAAAGTGAATCTCTAAAGCTACTACTTAACTTTTGGGTCAATCTATGATCTTATTAATAACCTTATCAAATAGATAATGCTCAGCACTTACCCAGAGCAGAAGGTCTGGCACTGGAACTGCTCAGACATGTGTATCCACTCGTCGACTAATCCACATTAATCTGTAATGAAGAGCGAACAGAAAGTATAAATTTAATATGCTGTCACATAAATTTCCGGGAGCACTTTAAAAACAACTTGGTTCCAAATTAAATGCTGTCTAAAAATAATTCTAATTTAATCCACTCTGTCGAACTGGAAACCAAACACAGGCAAAAATAAAAAAATAAAATAAACTGTTGTTGAAAATATAAACAGAAAATGAAAATGTTTTGTCATCTGTTTCGATTTAAAGTGAGCAAAAGGATTGACAACGAAATTTAATACGGAGTAGGGAACTTAAACTAAGTGAAAATTAATAGCACTCACACAGGGGAACGAGAGTGAAGGGAAGGGGAGGGGAGAAAACTTTCACTTGAAATTTGTTGAAACAAGAAACTTGAAATGACTTTTTGAACTGTGAACCGAGAGGAGATGAGATGCGATGCGATGAGCCAAGTTGGAGATGAGCTGGGATGAGGCACAGTTGGACGACGACCGACGACCGACTCGACGCTTCATAAATATAAATACAAATATTTTCAAGTGTGTCTGTAACTGACACGAGCAGGGGATGGAGTCAGGGGCAGAGGCAGAGGACGGCATCGACCGCCTGCATGCCACAGCAATTTGTGTGTGGCACCTCCTCCGCCCCCGCTCTGCCCCTCCTCCCCACCTCCTACTCCAGAGCGACAACATTTTGACACACTTAAGTGTTAGACAGCTGACTCCGACAGACAGACAGCCTGCATCATTATCAACAACATCATCATCATCATCATCATCATCATCCTCACAGTGATCATATGGTACAAGTTTGTCAAAGAGGGTCGAGGCGATAAATTTGAAAATTATGAACATAATTCTTCATTAGACCACGCATCCGACGATAATAGAAATGGAACTGAAGAGGCGTCCATAAACGAAGCCAATGAAAAGAAATGAAACGAAATGAAAGTGAAAGACTCCACACACACACACTCTCTTCATCCATCTCGAGTGTGTGTGAGCCCAAAGCCTAGTGATAAATTGGCGATATTACGCATTCCCTCGACTCGGGGGATTATATCAATTTTCGCATGTGGGCGTTACCCAAAGTCCCGCCCTATTCCATGATTCCACGCTGTTCCAGTATGTCAAGAATGCCAACAAAAAGTTCACGCACACCACATTCGCATTCATAGATAACCGAACCGAGATAGACCCCATTGATAGAGCGGCGATTGAAATTGAAATAACGTAATTTTTGTGGTCCACTGGTCACAGGTTTGCTGGCAGTTTGACGGGGCAGACGGGGCGGTGGAGTAGACGTGGGGGGAGGGGGCTTAACAAACGAGCTGGGAATAATAGCCCTGGCATAGATTTTCCAAACTATTTGGACTATTGTTTTGCGGTTTTGCGCAGATTTTTTTGTTCGCTTTTTTTTTAGGCTCGAATGAGTCGAGGTACGCACATTTCTCTCGTTTTTCAGGTTCCGTTATGTGTGGGTGTTTGGGCGTGGCTTTTGTTCGGCCTTGCGTGCATAACTGTCAGCTGCCGGAGAATGGGTTGACATTGGCAATAGTAGAGTAGAGATTTACAGCTTAAAAATGATTGTAAAACTATGCAAAGTCAATAAAATAGTATTTTGAATAATAATTTAAATTTTAATAAATTAAAAAAAAAAAAGTATCTCACTCTTTATACTCCCCGACGGGGAATTGAACCCCGGTCTCCCGCGTGACAGGCGGGGATACTAACCACTATACTATCGAGGATGTTGATTTCGTCGAGTCAAATTCTCTTGATAGAAGCAAGCGATGTGCTTGACATAGGTAAAAGAGATATCAAGCATTCTATTAATAGACTCTCAGTGCCGCTTGCGATTGTATGCGTGTGTATGTGTGTGTGTTATCTCAGATTTCTAGCATATGCTGTTGTTGTTATTCATTGAGGCTATTCTGCTTTATGCGAGGTTCTCTTCGCTTTCACACAGCGGCAAAGCTCAAAAGCAAAGCGCATCTTTATAGCGTACATAGGTGACGTCACACTTTAGATAAAACGCATACATACCTCTTACATACTCATTGTCTATATTTTGTTGCTGTATTTTCACACATTCATTGAGTGAATTTTATATTAATTGAACTTGTGTGTGTGTGTGTGTTTGGTTTAACATTCTTTTCTGCACCACTTTTCCACTCTAAAGCTGTCAACACGTGAGCTGTTTTGGCAGCACATCTCTCTGGAGACTTATTGCAAAAGAGAAAACAACTACACACTGCACTAAAACGATTTCTAAACTATTCACTCATAACGCACAAAACACCAAAAAAAAAAAAAGCAAAAAAAATATTCACCCCGCACCGCTGCTGCTCCACAAATGTGACATGCAGTCGCATCGACAGCGCGCACACACTGGTCTTTCACAGTCCAATTCTCTCACCGTCGCAGTTGCAGCGCAGCGCAGCGTTGGCACGCGGCGACCACAGAGAAACCGCAAGGTGCGTTTTGTGCTGTTTGCTGTTATTATTATTTGCGCTATTGTTGTTGCGGCCGTTGTGCAAAACAATCAGAAAAAAGGAGTAAAGGCATAACGCAAAAAGAAACACACAAACAATAACAAGAGAAACAATTACACAAACAATTCGATTGCAGTCGACGCAGCGCTGTCGCCGCCGGCAGCACACACGCCACTCAACTGACACTCAACTAGCAGGCGGCAGAGAGAGAGCGCTGCCTATGCTCGCATTTGTTTTATCCCCGCTCACGCTCTCCCACTCCCTTTTCGTGTGCAATCATGGAAATAAAATATTTTATGTGCATGCCGTGAGAGTGTGTGTGTGTGTGTGTGCTCGCGTTTGTATGTTTGTGCAAAATTTTAACCCAAATATTTCGTAGACGTGCAATATTTATGCCGCAGGCAGTACGGAGCAGAACGGAACAGGGAAATGGCAACAGTCGCAATTACAACAATGGCAATGCCAGTCGGCAGACACGCAGCAACAACAACAACCAAACACATTAACAACACTTACAACTGCAATATTTTGATGTAATGGACTTTGGCTCTTGGCAACTGGGTTGATGTGGTGCAATTGACAAAGCAACCCCCGCGCAACCACTAGATGTCCCCTCGACCAAACAGCTGTGCACATACATACACACATACACACATGCATTTAAGTTTTTGCAGTTGCTAAATGCAGCTGTCTCTTAAAGCTCGCTTTCGCTCTCAGCACACCAACCACTCTCTCTCAGCACATTTAGCGAGCAATTTTCGCATGCATTTCTAATTTTCATAAACGCATTAAAATTATAATTAAAAGGCATTTTAGTATGTGCATAAATATACATACATATGTACATTCATTTGTATGTATGCACATTCATACACACCATTATGCTGTACTTTTTTCGGTGTTGCATTGCTGCTGCATTATTTATTTATTATGTATGCAAATGCATTTAATTGCATGGACAGCGGCAACACTACGCCACTGCAGGGCGAACGAGCCGGCATAAGGAGGTGGATAAAACGAGGAGGAGGGCGAGACCTGGGATTTGCAACGCCAACGTCAAACAATTTGCATATTTTAGCATGTAATGAAATTTGTAATAATTCTGCAATTAATTGCGTACGTGTCCTTGTTTATAGCCACAGACAAGTGCTACGTAAATGTGTGTGCATACACAGACACACCTACAGATCTACTACATACTGGCAGTAGTAGCACACAACACTGGAGCAGTTACTGCGCAGGCAGTACGTATGTGTGAGTGAGTAAATGTGTGTGTGTGAGTGGGCTCACTATAATTTCATAGTTTCTTTTACACTGTTGCTGCTGCTGCTGCTGCTTCAACTGTTGTTGTTGTTATTGTTGTTTACACACAGCTGCACTTTGACTAACTGCGGATTTTGCATTAAAGTGAAAGCTTTTCATTATTTTTAATGTATTGGTAATGACAGCGCGACTACTGTAATGTTAACAGGTGACAATTGTAAGGCGATTAAATTATTATATTTGCTTTACCCTGCAATAAACAGCAGCTGCAATGAGGTATATTGGTTGGCAGAGTGTATTTTGAATGATTATTAAATGATTTTTCTTTATTTTCACTCAATTTGAACCGATTAAAGCTAAACACTTATGAATACTGTCGCCAAGGAATGGTATACATAACACTGAAGTCTAACACCCGGTTGCCACAGTTGGTGTTTCTCCTGTTGGTGTAATGGTGTTTTGGAATTGGTTCTATTATAGTACTCATGATTATACTAAACTTTAGTGTGTACTTGAACTACAAAATAAGTTATGCCTTATATCATCATTTCAAGTAATGAAACTGACTTTAAAACAGATGCAAATATCTGCTAAAACAATACATTAGTATATTGTGCTAAAGCTAACCTCAAAAATACACATTTTCACTTTCCTTTATTGCTTGTGTCTGTTATTTGATGAGGTGAATATATGCAAAACTTTGACCCCCAACACTTGAAACTGACAATGGAAAATACAGAATTGTGGAAAATGGAAAACTCTTCGTTTTTTCTTGTCAGTAAATATACGAGAGGAAATCTATTATTTACTTAAGAGCTACTCTCATTATTGTTGTTTACTTAACTGCTTATTCCTAATGGCCTTGTTTTCTTTTCATAATTGCGAAATAACTGAAATTGATGTATTGAGGGAATAATGGCAGAAGGATAATATTATATCAATAAAAAAAGAGACCTAGAGCAATAATACTAAATATTTGCGATGCCAAATTGAACAAGTCGAGATTCGTTATTTCAGCCAGGGGAATTGCATTTTATCTTGTATCTAACAGATATTTTGATTTTCATTTTGATGTCTGTGCGTTTGTTTTGATGTTATTCAATTATGTAAGGGGCATCAGATGCCGTCGTTGTTCTTCTTGTTGTTGTTGCTATTGTTCTCTTGTCTATTCTGTTTCCTTTTTTGCCATTTGGCCGCTTCATTGCAATTGTCTGGACTACGGACCCAGATCTGCCCCCCACCCTCTCCCAAGGACAGACCATAGATTTCAAGGATGGTTTTATTTCTGTTTTTCTTACCGTATTCTGCCAGCTGTGTTCCCACCACTCAGCCATCACCCACTTTTCACCCAAGTTGCGTCTGTTTTGTTTTTCTTGGATTTTTTTATCGCATGCAATAATCATTTGAGTCAAGAGGAATAGAACAAGAAAAGTGCCACGAGCAAAAGTCTAATAAAATTAGTAGCAATGGCTTTAAAACACTACAACTGTTCTTCCTTTTTTTAAAACCCCTAAGACAACACATTAGGACTTGAACAACACGAGGCTAAAAGGAAAGATTGTATTAGATAGACAGACAGATGGAGACTAAGCAAAAGCTGAGAAGAACTATGAACAAACTATGAACTATAAGAATATTCAAGTTAATGTGCTTTAAAAAGGAACTAAAATGAATATGAAAAAATACCAAACCAAACACCAACTAAACACCAATTTTGGCAACCGTGTTTCATGTTGAATTGTTCCAAAAGGTGGCAACTCTAATCAACAATGAACGATAGACGATTGTGAAATTGGAAAAATTATGTTTGTATTAAACCTTAAGTTAATTATGGAAGCTGTTCTATAGCTGTGCCTCAATTAGTCACTGATTATCTGTTAAGCAACAAGTTGGCTCATTCTACATCAACCAGAAACCAAACCATACCAAACATACGGCACATTTTCTCCGAGTGTACAACTCAACAACCCTACACCCTCTCCTCTTTTAATTATTTGTATTGCCTTGCTCTTTGGAACTTTGATGATGTATTTTTCATTAGTTTCGCGCCGTTTGAAGCAGCCTCAAAGAGGCAAGCGGCAATTATGGATGTGCGATTCGATTGAGGGACTATAGCCTCAGCAGTTCCTCAATTAGTTGCAGCAGCAAAACAGAACGAATGGAACTCATCAAAATAAAATATTGATAAATGCTATTTGAATACTATGATCATGCAGTCACAGTCGAATATGAATGTGTGTGTGTGTATCTGTGTGTGTGTGAATGGAAATGCGTGCTAAATGCTTTAATTGCCGCAATTCAAAATGTGCAAAAACTAAAAACGCTCAAAATTAGCGGCAATTTAAAATATTTATTAAGATACATCACTTTGATAGATGAATTGATGAATGATTATGATCAAATGCCTCAGGGGCAGCAGAAATATGGAAAACCATTTAGATCGTGCTTAACTGTTTATTAAAAAAAGTAGAAATACCCTCGAAATAATTTAAAATGAATACCAAATAAACTTTCCTCTTTTATAGTTAAAAATTTCAATTTAGATTCACTTCTGCTATAAACTATTACGTTTCAGCAAATGTTTATAACCCATTAAAGTTAATTACAGCGTATTCCATCAATTTTATTGATTTTGCTTTTAAAGAGCATTTTATAAATAAACCGAGTCTGAGGTATTCTAAACGGAATAAACAAACGAAAATAAATACGGCAATCTTTAAATAAAACCTGGCCCAAAATAATAGTCAATAAAATATTTGCACAAGCAAAAATCGCTCAAGCGCCAAGTACAAGGACTCGGGGCTCGAGCCCTTTGTATCAATAGATACTAGATAGCTCCACACACATTGAATAGATCGTACAGTGCCTGAGAAAAAACTGTGGCCCAGGCAATGAAACAATATTGAAACAAGAAAAGTTTCGGCCCTTTTTTTCGCTCGGGCTAAAGCTGCTTTTGAAGTGTGCACATGGTCCGAGGACTGTACAATGCGAATAAGACAAAGAACAAGATGACAGCCCTGAAAAATTTAACAAAAATAACAGTACATGTGGGAGGTGGTGGGGTAATTCTGTTGAGTTGTGTTGTGTGTGCCAAAGAAAAACAATTTACAATGTTTTGCTTCTAGTTGAAGACGTTTTATTCAATGCCAAGCAACAACAACAACAACAGCAAAGAGAATCGAAGAACTCTTTGCAAAAGTTTCTCTGCTCACTTTTTGTTGTACTTCTGCAGCCCAGTAGAATGAACGCAGCTTTTGTCACAAAAATGTTTACCCATGACTTGAGCGTGTGCCAAACAAAAACTGGCGACCTTCTGACAAAACGAAAACAAAGCAGGAAATGGCTCAGGATATTGGTGGGACGAAGGGACAGACGGACGGGCGGACGGACAGTGGGACGGACGTGTGTGCATTAAGCGTGAAATGCGGCAACCCTAGATGGCCTCTTTAAAGTGCGAGTATCTCAAAGCGCGGAATTCTCAAATGTCTCTCTGTCACTTGTAGCTGCTTTTGCTCTCTCCTTTCTCCCATTTGCAGTTATGAACCCTAGCAGCTACTTAGGGTCATTTTAGTTAAATTTTACGATGGGTTTTAAGAGTCCTTTTTGCGCTGATTCTGTTTCTGATTCTGATTCTACTCGTAGTGCAGCCAATCTGAATTGAAATTGCGGTCGAGCTCAGGCCGAGGAATTCAAAAAAAAGGTCAACACATTAAATTTATAATGCGATTGGAAAAAAGGACAACAACATGGCGTGGGCGTTACACAACACTGTCTGCGTGTGTGCGTGTATGTGTGTGTGTGGGAGAGTCACTTTAAGTAGGTCAGTTTGGTTCTGTCATAAAATGCAATTGGAGCGCAATTCAAGTGCAGCGATTCCGGCAAGTGAAATGTCAAGTTGTAAATAAGCCCAGCGAGTGAGAAGCAATTCGCGTACTGAAGGGGTGTGTGCTCCATGCTCCATGGCTGAAAAGGGCCTGATTCGCATCTGGCCTGTAATTGAATGAGTCAAAGGCACAGCACAGTCTGGCCAAGTTGTTTAAAGTTGTTAAAGCCTTGGCACTTTGGAAAAAGGACAATTCAAAGTCAAAGTTTTTTTTATATTTAAACAAGTTATTTAACAACATTACAAGCTACTTTTAGAAGCAGAAATTGCTACTGTATTCCTTGGTAAATTCAAAATTTTAACAAATTTAAAATATAATTAAAATTAAAGCCCAAAACGAGTGACAAACTTTAAGCTAATGCCAGTATTCATGTGACTAGTTCATAGGTCAAAAAGTATAGTAATTCTATAGACTCCCAGACAGTATTTATTTCATAGTCCAAAAACTATAGCAATTCTGTAGACTCCCAGTCAATATTTATTTATTTGTTTACTTATTTCTTTTATTTACTTTTAAAGCCCATAAATTTTATACTTCCGTTTAGCGGTCGTTAAATTCTTTCAAATGTCGAACTAAAGGTCTAATTTTATTGGTTTCGATAGCAGTCACAGCCTCCCAGTGTTACGAGGTTGAATGGAAGGTCGCAGCCAGATTTCCTTCGCTTTACAACGCTAATAGAAACGGCCTTCATCAAAATCAAATCAAATGACAAACTGGCAAACTGACAAAATGCATGTCAAACTGTCTGACAGAGGGACACAGTAGCCGAGCTACAGTTTTGTTCGACCTGTCATAATCAAAGGCCGTAAATCGACAAGCCAAGTCGTATTGCTCTATTGACGATGGGCCTCTATAAAAAATACAGAAAACAAAAGAGGGCTGCCGTTCAAATTAGCAACAAATCAAAATAAAAAGTGTCAGTATCTTCTGGGCTCTTTTGTAATCCATAGATGAAGATTGACGCTCTACTGTGGACCGAGAGTCGTAACACCTAAATGAAAGCTTTAAAAAGCCACGCTCGGATAACAATCACACTGACCATAAAAAGTGTTAAAGAAATAAAGGAAAAAATACTGTGATTTGCATACGTACATACGAGTGCAGATAAAATTGAAAAAAATAGAAACCGCCAGCAAGTGTAGAGTCATTAAAAAGCAGAGACTATCAAAAACTAACTGCCCGGGAGACATTTTATATTTTCTTTTTTTCAACACAGTTTTTTGTCGGTACGAGAGTATCTGGTAATTAAAACTTGTTGGCAGACTGTCAGGCAGCGAGTTAACAAGTCGGTAGCTTCACAGAGACTCTGGTGTCAATGGGGGGAGGGGGGACAGGATGGAGTCTTGGACGTGTATATGGAGAGCTGGCAAAAATATTATTTAATTGTGAGGCGTTCGCGCTAATTAAAGCCGACTCGACTCGACTCGACTCTGCGTTGTGTTTAAGATGCGGCAATTGAGACGCGTCTGTCGCCCATTGGCCATAAAGCTAAACACTTAACGATGTGGTTGGAACGCAGAGAAGCAGCACACTACACAGAGAGAAATGTTGAGTAATACTAAACTGTCTTAATGAACTGAGTGTGCTAAATATATGTAATATTTATATTTCTTTTATTACACATTTTAACACACAAGCCTCTTATTTCTTGCAGTGCACTTGTATCTATGTTTATCGACTGGTAGCTCTTGCTGACATCATCATCATCAACATCAATATTAACAGCATTAGCATCATCATCTGGCAGACTATCTGGCTGGCTATAAGGCCGCTTAAGTTAGTCATAATTCCGAATGCCACAAACACTCTTCCACCGAGTGTATCGAGATACTCCTAGCATGAGTGCCACCGAGTGTAGATGTCAGCGCAACTTATGGTAATTGTTGCAAATTATTTATTTATTTATGCATGTGACAGAGACTGCTGTTGATTATGTGCTTATTTATAAGCACAGGTAATGCTCCACACACAACAATACACTCGGTCTCCGACTCGTATTCATACTCATACTCATACTCATATGCATCCACCTGCTTCTATTCAAACGAGTGTTTGCCGATGCTAATGACATGCAAGCCATATGAATAACAATTGCAAGTCTACTGTAAATATGTTTAGATTGATTCTGCTCTCTATCTAATGGAGTCAAAACAGAGCTGAGATACTGATACTAAACTATTCATTTATCAGCTATCTCTAAATATATTTTAATCAGTTGATAAAACTCTTCTCAACTACATTTTTCTGCATCACTCCAATCTTTCTATTTGCCAATTAACTAAACGCATTTTCCGAATTTCCACATGGAATGCGCATATCCAATCTAATACCAGCTCTGACATTGTTTATCTGCGGGAAAACACCTCGAGTAGAACTGGATTCTGCAATTAAAATAAATAAATGCAACGCAGTCAACACCCATTGACACCACCAGAGAGGAAAAACCGACAACGAGAAAGAAAGGTAACCGATATTGAGCTCGTGTATCCGACAGATACTTTTAAGCCAGTACGTGCCTAACTGGCAATTGCCTAACCGTTGGCTCCATTTCGCAGTAGCCAAGCGAATATTTGGACACACACACGAAATGTTGAATGGGAAAAGGAAGAGAGCAGTGAATGCATTTGTATCTGCATCTGCAGATGTATCTGGGGCTAAACGGTTTGAATAAGCTGCTCATGTGTGTGCATGACTCGCCAACTAGCAGTACCCGTAACCCGTAACCCCGGCTTGAGCGCTTCTAATGTGCATTCGCTGTCGGCCGTCAATCCATTAGAAGAAGAAATTGTAGCAGCCACAAAACATGGCACGTATACTAGTTCAGATACATTTTGATATTTGTTCTGAGCGGGGCGAGGTCAGCATTTACACACTCACACTCACACACACTCACTGGTACGGGCAGATAACATATGTATTTAAAACACACTTTGCGCTGTCTTAAGCCACAGGACAGACTGACTGACAGACGGACGGACCAATGGACCCCAAAACCGGTACAGAAATGTGGATGGAGTGACCATTTGTAGTTTATCTGTGGCAAATCTTGAGGTACCGCCATGTGTCAAGATGTCAATTTTTTCTATTTTCTTATTTTGTGGCACGTCTGTGTGGCATGCAAAATGCACATGCCACATGTTGCGTAAACTAGTTTTGAGATATATATCACCTGACTTGCAGGCACGTCCCCGCTCTCACACACTGTTTGCATAGTTTTCCGCACTACACTGAGAGAAATAACATAGTAGTATATGAAAAATGATGCCTAAATTAAACGAAGGAATTTGTAAAGTTGAGGAAATGTTAAATTGATGTATGATAATTTATAATCACACTACACAGAGAGAAATAACATTGTACAATTGTAGTATATGAAATATGATGCCTAAATTAAACGAATGAATATGTAGAGTTGAGGAAATGTTAAATTGATAAATGATATTTTGGTTCATATAAACTGTTTTTCTCAGTGTATCAAATGCTGGTCTGCACTTGCAAGTGCACACTTTATGAGACCATCTCTGGACCTCGTGTACCGCAGCCAAAGCCATTCGACTGTCATTCCAATGTTTGTTGTAATTCAATTTGAATGTCTATGATAGTGTACGACTCATGCATGAATATCACGAGGCAGCAGCAGCAGCAGCAGCAGCAGCAGCAGCAGTTGCAGTTGCAGTTTGCTGTGAATTCAAGTACGAGCTTGTATTTAGATTTGACTCCAGTACCCAGTCCCAACCCCAGTTCCCAGTGCGTGTTAAACAACACGTGAACAGAGAGCAGAGCTTGGACATGTGGTGCGCTCCCGGACAGATTTGGTGGTACGATCGATACACTTAGCATACACTTGAAACTTACCCGAAAAATACTTGAAGTTGGCAGTTGTCGTTGGGGTATCGTAACTGTAAATAGAGGCAGTGGAAAGAACGGTTAGAGTGAGCTTGTAGTTGGATTAGGTGTACAAGGTGTGAATGAGCAACAGTTGGAGATTAATTTGGTGAGAAAGATGTATATAAATGGAGCAGAAAAAACACTATTAAAATTCTATAAAATTCAAATAAAATGTTGATATAATTCTAGTAATATTCTAATAAATTTAAATATCTTAGAAAAGTATCTAAAAATCCTGAGGTTAAATACACAAATGTTCTTTAAACTTGGATATAGAGTCCAACATCATCAACATGATCCCAGTAGTAAATTTTATTCCCACAATTTTGACTGTTTTTTGCAACTGATACATTAATAATTATAATAGATTTTAATGGGAATTATAAATAGAAACAGATAGAGAATTACACAATAGAAACATTGCGACCAGATAGTCTTTGGTGCTAAAAGTGATCTATATTGACTTTGCCTTCATTATGGAGGAGAGTAAAGCTTGTATTCACCTTTCTGTATCTGTGGGGTGGTAGATACTCTTTTCTACTCCATATTATGGCTGAACATTCATACAATAATATAATGTAGTATGTCTTAGAGAGACTTCACTCTGAAGGTAAAACTTATATACACTTATAATATAAATATTTCTAGTTGCTTTTAGAATATTTTTATGAAATATTTTCATTATTAAAACTAGTCCGATTCGACTCGATTAAAGCAGTATGGTCTTTGCTTTAACCTACTTCACGTGAGCTCTTTGATTAAGTTGTATGCTAAGGGGGAATTTATGTATTCAGAAAGAGGAGTTTCGACACGCTATTGAAATTACTTTGTTGGCTCGTAAAACACATTATGAGCTGCTGCTGCTGCTGCCGTTGTCGTGCCTAGAAAATTTCCTTATAGTACGCATACTTTTTGTCTTTTTTTTGGGAACACAATTAAGCACACTTTTAAATATTTAAACTTATGGTGTGCCGACTCGTAAAAACTAGAGTGCCCCATAAAAGCGGCGACCACCCAGGCAGGTGGCAGGCGAAAATGTTGCGTGGGTTTGCGGCTGATGGCTTGATGTCTTGGCAAAATAAAAAAGGTCAACATTTTATAGCTATTTTCCGCTTAGGTTTCTGTTTCTGTTTCTGGGACCCCCGGATTCTAGGTGTTAAATAATAAATACGTCACTGGAGTTACAGAGAGAGCAGAGGGAATTGGACTGCCAATAAAAGCGGGTGCATGAATTTCAAGTTGCGTGTTTTGACTTATCGCAGTCCCCTCCCCCTCCCCCTCCCCACACTGTTGGAATGATGACATTTTAATAGCCCGACCCCGAAAGCCAAAAGGCAATAATATTTGCTGACTTTTACGAGTTGTTTGTGCTCGGCACATTGAAACAATGACGAAAGCCCAACACTTTCCTCTACATTTTTCTTTCTTGGATTCTTTTTTGTTAAGTCCAGGCACGGGACTCAACTGAGTTCAGCCCTAGCTCAGACCTCGTCCTGGGCCAACAACAATCTAACGCGCTTTTAATGGAATATTTAAGCACCTGCACATTAAATCCCCATGTCCAAGGGGGGTCGGGCTGATGGAGTCAGGTTTTTGGTACGTGCTGAGCCGCTTTTGATGGCTTATAAAATGCATAAACATATTTGTTATTAATTGCTTTATTTCGGGCCAAAAGCGAAAACTTCTTCATCGATCGATGCCCGGCGTTAAGCTGCTTTTAGTTTCACTAGGAAATTAAATGAAAATCTATGCTAAGAATTAAAGCTATTAAGACATTGCAGAAAGCCCACAGCGAGTGGCAATTAAAGAGGAGAAATACTACCAACTACAACAACAACAACGACTTCAATTAGCCCAACGACAATAACAACAGCAAGTACAAGTCTGTGGCAGAGACTTAACTAATTTAATTAGTCGAGGCACATGGCCAGGCGAATGAGGCAACTATGAGGAAGGGACACGGCCCATAGAGCTGCTGGCTCTGGCTCTGCTCCTGCCAAATGCAATCAAGCGTGGAGCGAGACAATACTGATAAGGACAGGTGGAAATATTCCATATTAAAAACAGAGTTGTAGTTGTGCCTAAGTAAAGGAAAATTCAGGAAAATTCTAGCCTTAGTTGTGGAAAGCCAATCAATTGAAGTTTAGGTATAGTTGGTCAGAAAAATTCTAGCCTTAGTTGTGGAAAGCAAATGAACTAAAGTTTAAGTATAGATAGGAAATTTTTAGCTATAATTTTGGAAATCATATCAACTAAAGTTGAGGTATAGTTAGGAAAATTCTAGTAAAAGTTATAGAAAGCAAATCAACTGAGGTTCGGGTATAGTCAGAAAAATTCTAGCTATTATTCTTGAAAGCAAATCAACTAAAGTTGAGGTAAATAATAGTTATTGTTCTTGAAAGCAAATCAACAAAAGTTTTGCTATAGTTAGTCACAATGTGTCAGCTTTAAGTCTATAAATATACGACTCTTACTAACAGCTGTATTCAACTGCCTTTTGTTAGCTTGAATTCGATAAAATCAAGTGAGTTATACGAGTAAGTTTACACTCAGGCAAAAAATTCAGTATAAATCAAATAAAGAGTTCTTTCTCTTAATTTACTTATATCAATGTTCATTTCAACTACAGTCAGCTGTACTTAATTTTCCTAGAATATTTGAGTTATTAATACTTGTTTAATGAATGAGAGTTAAAATAAAGCAAAAGTATACAAATGTAACTACAATTTTTACTCTGATTATTATTATTACTATTATTATAGAATAATTATTTCAAACACTACATATAATTCTGAATATGAGTTAAATAATTTATTAAGATTTTTCTGCATTTAATGCTAGCTTCTTATCAATCTTATCAAGCTGCCAATTAGACGTACTGACAAGGTGGCTCTGGTATTAAAGTGTGCTTGACACACAGTGCTTTCGGCTTAAAGTTGTTTCCCTCCTCCTCACTACTCTCTTTCTCTATCATTCCAATCTCACTCTCTTTCTCTGACTGTCTCTTTTGCTTTTTGCTATTTAAATGTGAAACGAGCTTGAATTACTTAAGCGCTGCCCTCAAGCGCGTGTCTTATCTCTACTCATTGGCCTCTGAGCACCTCGCCTCACCTCAGCTCTCGCGCTCTCGCTATTTCCACGTCGAGTTGAGTTGTCACAGCTGAGCGGAAGCCCTCCACACACACACACAACAACAGTTACATTTGTACGTATGTCAATTGTACTCACACACACACACACACACACGCATACCAAGTATGCCAATTAAAGTCGACCTGAGCTTTTAAGCATGGGATTGCAGGATTGCTTGAGCTGTGGGAAGAGGACTATAGGGTTGTTGTGTGTGTGTGTGTGTGGGGGGGGGGGGGGTGTCTAAGGGGGGTTGCAACTTAAAGCCAAGTCGCCAAGTCAAACTAATAACGGGTCTCAAGTAGAAGGCAAATGTGCTAAAAGGTTTGCACGGCATGGCGCGGTGTGTTGACAAAAAGCCATAAAATGCCAGACGCTGAAACAGTAGAAGCTGAGAGAGAGTGTGTGTGAGTGTATGAGTGTGTAGCCACATTGTGTTCGGGCGAAATAAAATGCTAAAATTATTCATTTTGCAAATAAGCAGCGTAAATATTTAATTAACAACTCAGCAGAGCACACACACACACACAACAAACTGTTTAGTGGCAGCGAGGAGGAGTAGGAGTAGGGGGTGTCTATGTGTGTGTAGCTGTGTCTAAGGTTTCCGCTCACTGTGTGTGTGTGTGTGTGTCTGTGTATGAAGGTAATACAATATTTATTTATACTACTATATGTCGCGAGTGTGCGGCAACAGTGGCTGCAGGAATGCCCTACGCTTAGGTGACACCGATAAGCCATTTCATACAGCAAAGCTTTTTAGAGAGATTTGCCGATTAGTCAGTTACTATTTAAGCGAAATTCTTTATAGTCTTTGCTTAATGAATGAGTGTTAAAATAAGGCAAAAGTGTACAAATTTAACTAAAATTTTTAGCTGTAATAATACTCTGATTATTTTTATTATTATTATAGTATAATTATAACTTACACTACTTGTAATTCTGCTTATAAATTAAAGTGTTTTATAGTACCGAAATATTAATAAATAAATAGCTCTTAATACCTAGGCTAATACTATACTATAAACACATAATTTTAATCTGTTTATAGTGGAAGAAAAAACTACAACATAAGCTAGATACATTTGTCTTTAGCCTGTAGACAACTCAGGATAAATGCCTCCACCTCATCTGCTAGGCATGTTCTCCTAAACATTCCAATTAGAATATTGCATAACCCGAAGCTAAAACTAAAACTAAAACTAAACAAACACAAACAGTAAATTGCAGTAAATTAAGCAACCGCAACAAGAGTTGAGCTGCGGTTAGCAAAAATCAATTAGGCAGCCAACAAAACTGATTTATAATTTGATTTTTACTCAATTTTTGTGTTGAATTTGAATTGCATTTTACTCTTTAGCATTCGATTTGAGGTCTACGTGTGGACTATGGCTTTCCTCTATTCATTGATTACATTTCTGTTGATTTAACCCAAATAATTTTCGAGTCAAACAAACATTAAATAGACAAATAAACAAACAAGCACAAGCAGCACACACACACACACACACACACACTCACCAAACAAACACCCAGAGCAAATCGCAATAGGAAAATCAATAATTTCTGTAGTTATACCGCCAAAGGGGCAATAAAAAGTCGAAGAACTAAATTGCCCAGAGGCGTTGCTATTGATTTGAGTGTATAATTTGTGGATAGACAACGTACGAACCCTTAACCCTTTTACAACAGTGAGTGAAAATGAGAGTGAGCTGAGCATATTTACTTTTAATCAATTTCACCAGAGAGACACCGACTCGGAGATAGAGGAAATGTCAACAGAAATATATTTCTTGTTTCTGGTTTCGATTTGAGTTTATCTAATGTGTACTTAACTGCGACTAATTATTGGGTCGATCCCATGTTTACCGCACAGACAAAGGCAGCATACAGACCCAGATAAACAGCCGACGGACGACAGAGGGCGCTGCATGTGTCTGTGAGAATATGTAGTTCATTTAAATATTTAATGATGAACGAGGCACGAGACGCCACCTGTCCAACAATGAGGCAAACTAATTATTAATTAACTATGCAATATTCTGAATCTCTCTCTCAGAGCGTCTCAGTTCATTTAAATACAAACGAGCTGAGACTTTACCTTGACAGACCCAAATCCAAATCAACCAAATGAAGTCATTTATTTAAATATATTGCGCCAAGTTTAGAAGCCCCAGCACGGTGTCTAGACTCTCTGACTGCCTTCAGAAATGGAAAAACAAAACTCACCATTTATTTTGAATTTTGTGTGAATGTCATTTTTGGCATTGCAAAACACGTTTCGCATGCATGAGAAGTAATATACGAAACGAACAATATTATACACAAATTCGACTCAGAGCGAAACGAATTGAATTAAAACCGAAAGTTTTTCATGCAAATTTCTGAAATGTGTGGTACTCAAAGCGATTATACTAAGTGCACAATTCTACAGACAGATACAGAAACAAAAACGTAAAAAATGTCAATTCATTTGGCATGGTTGTTATTCATACCATGCGAAGGTTATTCGAATCCAAATTGAAGTGATGTAAGCACCTGAACAGGTCTTGAATAATGGTATAACACATGCAAAACTATTAGACATAAAAAGTTGCATAATTAAGCGAGATTATAGCTGTGATTTTGGAGAGTACATAGAGCTATACTATAACTCAGTCGAATCTAGGGAGTATACTAAGTAAACAGTTCAACAAATACATCAATATAGACACAACAATAATAAAACTATTAGACATAAAAAGTTGCATAATTAAGCGAGATTATAGCTGTGATTTTGGAGAGTACATAGAGCTGTACTATAACTCAGTCTAATCGAGGGAATATACTAAGTAAAGAGTTCCATTTTGAGCAAGATTATAGCTGTGATTTTAAAGACTATATAGAGCTGTACTATAACTCAGTCGAATCTAGTGAATGTACTGAGCAAACAGTTCAACAAATACATCAATAAAGGGTCAACAATAACAGCATCCATTACTCAAAATATACTTCCTACATAAATTTATAATAAATATTTAAATAAATATATTCATACTTAATTCAATCACAAACCAATTTACTAACTAACAACATTACATCCTTTAGTTTGTATTATTTTAATTAAACAAGCAAAGCTAATTGTTATACTAGTTTGTATACAAATTACTATCTTTAATCTCATAATTTGGTATTCATAAGCGCAAACCTTGGCATTTTATATAAAAAATAATAATTTCATGCTAGTGGCAACAACCTACATACAAACAGCACTTAAATTTAATAGCTACGAGACAATTTTCCGCCAAACAAAATGGAAAATTCTCAACTTCAAAATCGAGTCAAAGTCAAAGCAATTTCATGTGCATTTTCTGGCCGCACTAATCGGTTTTCATAACAAGCGCCAGCCAGAGTCTTTTAAAAGTACATAATTTGCAATTAATTTTTACAATGCAATCAGAAAAATATCAACAGAGAGAACCCGAAATTCACGTCGTCAGCTGTAAATGAACAGAGTCAGATACAGATACAGATACACAAACAGAAACCTGAGCGACATGCGATAATAATTACCCATTATTTGGGACTATTATACTTTGGTTAGTGCTGTTCAATGGCTGAAGTAAAGAATACAAACAAAAATAAAAATAATAATAAATTTAATTAGCATAATTTACTGTGCGAGCCTGTTTAAAAATTGCACTCACGTTGGCCCAATTAAAATGGAAATTATTTAAAATATTAAGAGAGGAAATGGAGAGACTCAGTACTCGGTGCTTTTCAGGCATATTGCCAGAGACCTATTCGAACAATCATTGCATTCATAAGCAGGTACGACAATAACAACAACAATATTCTTGGAACGTGCCATTCACACGGCCCGGGGAATTGTGGGCGAGAGAGTGAAAATTTTTTCATTTTAATAGGCCAACAGTTGGGAGAGTTAAGAGATATAGATACAGAATTTGTTGCCTACGCTGAGCAATTAATTTTGCTTAATTTTTGATGACATTTTGATGAACTTAGCAGCACGATTTAAATGATTTTGAAACCTATTTATATATTTTCTAATTGCGATGCGTCATTTGGCTATAGAAAACGCTAGAGTCAGTCGAATGAGTCGACATCGATACAAAGTTTCCATATGTGTTGGCGCTTTTATCTGGTGTTTACCTTTTACATTTTCGCTGATAAGGCGCCGTCAGCCTGGCGATAAGATAAAAACTCAACCAAGTGTGCAGGCCCACAGGGTGTGACTACTACTTGCCACACCCCTCCTCCCCTTTTCACACTCTTGTAATTCTGATTTCACACTATGCCTGGAGTGTATTGTGCAAGCACGTTGTTGTGGCAGAGAGGCAATAGAGTCGATGGCTTCGACTGCAGCTGCTGCTGCTAATGGACTCTGTTCACTTATTTATGGTTTCTGACTCTAGTTGGTCAATATTTGTATGAACAGTGGACAGAACTCAGTAGAAAAGGCGCAAAGCTGGCTTAGCATTCGGGTAAACCAGAATATAATGTAGAAATAATGTATAGATGGAGCTATGGATAAACACCAAGCGATAAGCCAAGGGGAAAGACTAGTGATAGTATAGTATAGAAATATCTGCTGACTGCCCCATTTGTATATTTATATATACCATATTCGCTATTAAAATGTCACATGGCTCATTAGCAATCATTACTGTAGATTAACCCCTGCCATTCCATGGGCACATGTCAAGTTAGCTCAGACATCTGTTTCGCACACCCAATATACTATAAAATATTGCTGAACGCAACTACGAAATTTAAATGTTATGAAAGAAAAACAAACAGATCTATATACTATACCCGTGACCATAAAATACAATGAAAATCCATTTAAAAATTTGTTGAGGCATTTAATAGCTCAACATTGTACGTCGTCTGACCAAAAACCAAAAATCCACTCTATAAAGAGCTGAAAAAAGCAAACATGACCGCAAACATTATAATAAAAATACTGAAGCAGAGAACACGAAACAAATTTATGACAAAATATGCAAAAATTTGTTACACTCGAACTTGACAAAATAGATAAGATACGATGGGGCAGGGGGTGGATGCTGTGGCCACATAAATAGTTGACGCCCCCGAAATACAAGCGAACCATAAATAAGAACAAGACAAATAAAACACAACGCAAAAGTGAAAAATGAAAATAAAATAAAAATATAAAAGCGAGCGTAAATTGAGGAAATATAGGCTAACAGCAAGAGTAACAAAAAATGTAAAGGGAAAAACAAAATTTCTTTTATTTGGTGTGGCTGTTGAAATTTATGGGTTTATTGATACTTGAGAGCAGTGTAAAAATTCTGCTTTATCAGCAGCAACAAATGTTTTTTCTTTATGTCGAAAAAGTATGAGTAAGGAAGCAGTTGGAATGGCAGCCTGGTTCTTTGATAAGTCTTTGATATATTTATTTTGAGCTTAGCAATGAGCGATTGATATCGTCAGGGGGCTCAGACTGTTGGGCATTTTCCAAGAATTAATTGAAATTGTTTTCTTTTTTGAGAATTGCAAAAGCAATTAGCAGATTTAATTTAATATAAACACGTAGGCCACTAAGCCAAGCCAAGCGATTAAGTGGCGAGTGAAACTATCTTAGCTTAACTTTTTGCACAAAAGCCAGCTACAAATTAAGCCGACTTAATTTCCAAAACAACAACAGCAACAACAGAGGCGACTAACCTTAAGCTACCCGCACATGTCAACTCCATCAGGGAGGGGAGTGAGCAAATTAACTTAGTAAACAAAAAATATTTGCTTAATTAACTGGCAAAAACTTAGGGACGACGACAACAACGGAAAAGGATGCCGAAAGGCAGCCGAGCAGACCGTGCAAATGTTTTCATAACGCACACTTTTCACCTAGACAAATATATACGTATATTTTGGTTCAGGGTGAGCCAAAGGGACACGTGTCTATAAATAGGCAAAGGCAGAACTTATTGACAGACGGAAAACAGTAGAACAGGAGACAGACAATAAAACAAACATAAAAGTGTTCACCAGTAAGCGTAAATAGTTGGCTAACGTGACGTATGCGCAATTAACATTTATGTCTATTAATTATATTATGCATACGACGCGCTGTACCATCTCACACTCACATAATTGGCCATAGTTGTGTGTGTGTGTGTGTGTGTGTGAGTTTGCTTACATCATGCTGCCCCCCGTTTGCCCCACTCTCTGCCGCTCTGTATTACTCTTAATGAAGCCATAAAATGCATGCAATATGACAGTTTACCAACGAGTTTTCCCGGCTGTCTCAAGACGTTTAAACTAATTTTGGCACACAGGGCTAACAACTTGAGACCCGGCGGCGTCTTCTCTGTCATTTTAACTTGGCCATAATTATGGGCAATCAAACGTTTTTATTAGACGCTCCGACTAATGATCTTTTGTTCAAGTTTCTTTCAGTTTCTCTCTCTATTCTACAAGGCAAGGTCAACTTTTTGTTGCTTACTGTAACTCAATCCATAGCTGTTCGACAGCCTGCCTCTGGTCAATAGTGTAATATGTTTTGTGGCTATATTAATTACTCTACTGCAGCAGCGACAACAGCTGATTAGCTCAAAGCCCCCAACGGCATTTCGGTATTCATAATTGATTCACCAAATGATATGGTTCTGGAATGTTGGCAAAGTATTTGAGAAGTTCGACAAGCAGTTGTATGGAGTCAAGTGAAGTAAAATATAGAGTGAAAATATATATATTTATAAATATTATTTAAGATTAGCAAATGAACTAAAATACTCTAGTAAAGATATAATATTTAAAAATATTTATGAATATTATTTAAGTTTACTAAATGAACTAAATTACTGTAGCAGCATATTAAGATAACTTCTAGAGTCTATAATATTTTTCCATGTGGAAAAGCTTAGATAAATTTCAGAGCTACCCCTTGTCAAATATTGATTTAATTCTCCAAGTGAAATATAATATAGGGGAATGGAAATAGGTATAGTATTTTAAAATATGAACTAATATACTGCAGCAGAATATAAAGATATATTATTAAAAAATATTTATAAATATTATTCAAGTTAAGCAAATGAACTAAACTACTGTAGCAGCATATAAAGACAACTTCTAGAGTCTATAATAATTTCTTTGAGAAAAAGCGTAGGCGAATTTCCGAGCAACCCCTTGTCAAATATTGACTTAATTCTCCAAATTAAAAGTCACTTAAGACCGCAGCAGAGAGTGGCGCTACTTGGAGAGTCATCTGCTGGCTCAAGGCTGTGTAGTAGTTGCTGCGGCTTATCAGTTGGCCTCGAGCCATTTAATACGCCCCACTAAGCAACACTAACAAGCTTTATAGCCCAATTCCAAGGGCAGCTAACACACACACACTCACACACACACACACTCACGCATACGCATAAACTGTGATACACGTAGACAAATTTCAACCTGCATTAGCTAATCTAAGCAGACGAGACGCAAATGAGAGAAGCAGAAACTTTTTAATTACCAACAGGAAAAACATTCAAGATAACAGCACAACGAGGCTGGGGAGACAGGTAGAAAGATGCAGAGAGAGGAGAGAGTGGGGAGGGGCAAAGTAAGAGCGACAGGCGGCAGCTAAAAATTTACATAAATTTCAAATATAGCAAGAGGAAAATTGTGTATTATTCAAGTTTTATGTTTATGTACGACTTTATCTCAGAGAGACGAGCAGTGTCCGAGTTAAATTTATAAGTCCAAGCTGGACTCCATCCCTCTGCCTGTCCCTATGCCCACTTTAACCTTTTTCGGGTCCCATATATATATTTTAACTTCACTCTCCTAAATGTATTTATGACTTGTGTAAATACCGAGAACAAAAATTTAACACGAGCCAACTTTTTAGCCATCTTATGGCTACAAATTTTACAGCTTAAATATTTTTTAGCCATTAGATAAACAAACACGACGAGCTGTAAACAGGCCGAGCAGCAGGGGAGGGGGAAGTGCCACAGAGAAGTAACGAAAATATCTTTCAAGTACAATGTTAGGTAAATATAAACAAAAGTTTTTTCCTCTTCCTCCTCTGCTCCGACTCGGTTCTTTTTAGAGTTTCCCATGGATGGGATGCTGCTGCATTTTACTGCTGGTTCTTGCTGTTGTAATTGTTGTTGTTGTTGTTTTTTTTTTGGGCTACCTAAAGCTTTTAGAGCATAAGATGTAATATAAATTACATTAGCTGAGTGCCAGCGAGGGGCAATTAAAAGTGCGGGGTCTTAAAGTCGTCGCAAGTGTAAAAAGAAGCTGTTAATGATCTGCCGCACTCCCACTACCCTCCCGCTACACATTACCATCGTCGTCATCATCATCATCAGCATTATCTGGCAGCAGCATTAGCAACCTCATTAGAACACCAACTTAATCAAGGTTAAAAAGCGTGTGGCATGCCCCAAGCAAATTGAGGCTGGCGCTGCCTTTCCCTGCCTCTGCTACATTTCTCTCCCTAAATTATATACAGATATCTAGGCGTATGCTTTGATCATGCTGCCGTTGATATGCTCATTCAGCAGTAACATAATTAGCTCTGTTTATTTATATGATGGCATAAATGCTAGTTTTTCGTAAACATTCAATTTTCAATTTCCAATTTCCCATTTTCACATTTCCACATTTGTTTTTCATTCAGAAAACTGCGCAAATTTGTTAATGCGATTACACAGAGTTGCACGAGTGTGTGTGTAACACTAGTGTTAGAAGTTGTGCAAGTGTTGTGTAATGCTCAACAGTGCGCACTGAATTCTGTAATCGATTAAGTCAATAAGGAATTTAGGTAATATACAAAAGTATTTATAGAATGCAAGCCGTGTGATGTGACTGAGTAATAGATGAAACTACTGATTAAAGAGTGTTCTCAATTAAGTTAGTGAATGAGGAAAACTAAGTAATAGTTGAAACTACTAATTAAAGATTAGTTAGTCATTTATGTAAGGGTTTATTAAAAACTCTATTTTCTTTTCTTTTGCAAATTGAGGCTGTTCAAGAGATGACTGTATACCTAGTAATGTATCTCAGTATTCAATATTTTAGTATAGTTTAAAGTTAGTTAATTTTTCTATTATTTATAAACTAATTGAAGTAAATATGATCAGCTGATTACAAAATATAAAAGCTAAATGCTCATACGCATTTCAATAAGATACTCTGTAGAGAGAAAGGCACTTTAATGCGGCTAATGTATCTATACTTTTATTTACCATTTAATACATTAGTTTTAATAGATGCGAGTGCAGCTAACAGATTCCTTCATTTGATAAACTAAAACTCCAACTTTAATAACTCTGATATAGCTTTTCATTTGTTTGTTTTTCTCATTACTCAATGAATACTATTTCCTCGAATTAAAGCCATGGGTTTAGCTCACTCGTGTTAGTCAAGTCATTGCTTAATTGAGTTCTCTTGATGTCGCACATTCAGTCAAGACAAGTCCAATACAAAGTGTGGCACACACTTCTCTTATGTTAGCTCACGTTTAGGCCATTAAGCAACTGTTCTTGGCCAACAAACAAACACGCCCATGCAGCAGCAGCCACAGCAGCTTCCATCCAGAGTCAAGAGCACAAGAATGGTAACTGTTCTGTTCTGCAGAAGTGTCAAGCATTTCCACATAAAAAAAAAGAAGCAAACCAACCACAAGAACAAGATGCGGCACAACAACATTCGTGTCGACGCCCAGCCAGACTCGTACATAACTCAAACCACAAGCACAAGCTAGGCAAACCGTCAGTCAGATCGAGCTTCATTCATAAAGATTCGGATTCACATCTTGGGCTTGGGGAGAGAGGACAACACCTAACAAGTTCCTGGAAATTGCACAAGCTTTGGACTCTGTTTGTTCTAATGAAAACGGAAAACCTGTTCCCCGCCGAAGTGACATAATTAATGATTCGAAATTTTCACAAAAACCCAAAAGAAAAACTCATAAAAAGTTATCGATCGAGCTGACAAATACGGAAAGAGGAAGAACACAACATAAACAAACTGTCGCTTTGTCATTGGGACATTTTCATGACTTGTTACTTGAGTGGAAAAGCGCAAAAGCTGCGGATATAAATTACATGCAAGCTGTTGACTGACAGACAGACCAGCAGCAAGAACAACAACAGGAACAACAAAAGTATCTCGAGCTGTTTTGGACATTAATAAAGCTTAAGACGAACTTAATTAAAAAACTTACGCTGGAATTTCAAAGTGACGCGTGTGCGTTGGCTCGAACAAACACTTTTCTCGGCACACAGCAAAAATAAATGTGGAATTATTCAAAGCAATTTCTCAAAAGATACCGCACACAAATTGTATCTGTGAGTTGCGCGTTTTGGCAATCTCAAAGAACCATTCATAAGCGAGCAAATCGCTCATTTATTATCAGCATTTATTGCTTTTTTTTTTTGCACACACACGGGAGAACGAGTTACCGTTGATCGCTAGACACCTATTGGGGCAGTGGTAGGGGTAGGTTTTTTGCACGCACGTATTGATAACTTGATAACTTGGTAGCAGTAGTTTAACGGTTTAATCAGAGTTTAATTTCGAATTTAGATACGATGCTATCTATCGGCTTGTTGTTGTTGTTGTTGTTATTGTATTTGCTGTTAGCTCAATTCGTTGTGTCCATAAAAACGTCCAGACACGTTCACGTACTCGGCTCAACTGGCAAAAAGTATCTGAGAGCGAGAAACCACCGCACGCGATGAAACTTGTTTGACGACTGAGTCCATAGCTGAGAGAGAGCTCTCTCTCTCCCTTCGATGTGCCAAAGTATCTGGCAGATACGAAGCGTACTACGACCAGCACACACGAGGCAAACGGCACGAACGACAAAGCACAACAACGAATTGGGAAATGCCAAAAGTATCTGAGAGCGCCAGCCAAACATCTGATAAGCAATGCGAGAGAGCGCCAGAGCGTAGCTGAGTTTCACTCAAATTGGATTCTCATTGAGTTAGATACATTTTTGGTTCGAGACTTGACTACATTTTTGCTTTACCTTCTGTTGATTTTATTTTCCACGATGTCGACGCGGGTGTCAATGCATTCTGGGCTGTCCAATTGCAAGTATGAATTGGGCACAGGTGTGCAAAAAAAAGGAAAAAAGATAAACGACTCCATGAAGTTGTCAAACATTTGAATTTACTTAAATTCCAAATATTTGGGGCATTGGCTGGCAGTAGGGATTGAAGGTGATGGCAGGTGTGACTGTATGACTGAAAGGTTTCTTATATGAATTATATTTGGATTTTGTTTATATATAATGAACAATTAAAAATGTAAATGAATAGCTGCTTAATGCATAACTAAAGGAAAATTTAATTTATAATTTACGCAGAAAAAATATAAGTTTTTAAAAATATTTTTTATAGTCAACCACCTTTGCTATCGACTTGATAATATTGGAATTATTTTGCTACATTTTATTATATTTGTATTATTATATTTATCTTTGCTTGATTCTTTAAAATACTTCACTTATCTGAATCCAAATTTATTTCGTAATATATTGAAAATATTTCATACAGTCTTCCTTCAATCAAAACTCTTCTTCTTATCACTGCAACAATTAATATCAATAAGTACCCAGTCGCAAAGTGCATGCAAAATGCAAATCAGATTTTTGGGAGCGGTCACAATAGCAACAACAACAGCAGCAACAGCAACAACAACAACAACTACAGCAATAACAAACCGTATGGAACGAACAGAATGCAGTGTTAAAGATAAACAGAGAGCCAAACTAACCAAGAGAGGGCGAGAGAGCGAGGAAGCAGCATAATTGTTCGCTCTGTTTTGCCGGCATGCTGCTCACTCTCTTTCTAACGGTTAAGCTCAGTCTCTCTCTCTTTGGCTGCTCTCAGATAAAAATGCATGCATTTTCTCACCCTCTTCGCGCGTAGTAGTTCAGCTAAACGCACATAGATGGCGCTAGTGTGTCGTTCAATGAGACCGATTGCACTTTTTGTTTACCCAAACGAAACCGACAAACCGAACGGAGTGTCTGCACCAACTAACGGTAACGCTGGTGTTTTACGGTGGGAAAAGGGGCAGGGCATGGGCAGCTGGTAAATCGAAGTCACATTCTTGAAAACGTTTGGCAGAAAAAAACGCAACGCCGTCGCCGGTTGTTGGGCACAAATGCGGCGTAATCAGTTTTTGCTGCCGGAAGTTGCAACACGTCGCCGTGTCATGGAATAACGCATATGCTGCCTCTAAGCACAACGACACACCCCAACAATTGCATATGCCAGCACCACCCGCTCCACTTAGTACTCCACCCCCCACTCCACTCACTTCAAAGAAATGTGCACGGAGTATTAATCGCAAATTTTCAAAAAGGAAAGGAGAACTTGAAAGTTTGTAAGGCTGAGTTATTGCTCGGGTGGTTTGAAGTAGTCAACACTGCGAGAAAAATGGGGCAAATGGCAGCTAGAAATAAGTGAGATATAATACAAAATATGCTTTAGAAATATTCAGTTTAATTTCAAATTTTAAACAGTATTAAAAATTCATTTCATAACTGAAAAGTTTATATTCGCATTTTATATGAATTTATTGAGATTTACTTGTATACTTTTACTTTAAGTACTACATGATTCGCTAATCAAAAAGCCAATCAAATTTCTTTCAGTGTCTTTGCATGAGTCGCTGGCATTGTTTGAGTCGTTTCCCCAAACCACAGTTGGCAACACTTTTTTGTGAACATGTGTGAACAACTGCATTCACACTCTGTCGCAGTCACAGTCGCAGTCGCAGTCACAGTCTGTCCTAAAAACAACCCCCCAAAAAGAAGGGCATCTCTGCCCTCAAGGCAGCGATTAATCATGGAATTTTCACAGAAAATATCCATTAGATACGAATTAAGTCATAATTGAGAGTGCAGCCCATAGCACATTGAAGTGCATGTTGTATTCATGTGAAGCAAGAGAAGAAGCTTGAAAATTTCCCCTTGGGGTTGCGCTTGTTGTTGGGGGTTGTTACTCACATGTGTGTGTGTGTGTGTGTGTGTGTGTATGTGCATTACTGAACTTCGCCTTCGGGGAAATTGCGCCGCAAGTGTCCGTGATATATTTATTATCCTGCCTTTGCATATGCACCAGAAATTATGCCAAGAATATGCTTTGAAGCAGAAATCAAGATCTAGGCTGAGTGTGAATGGATGAGTCAGGCGAAGGGAAGAGAAGAGAAGTGGGAACTGCAGTAGACCCTTCAGCTGAGCTCTAATTACGGTTAAAGTATGTCTGCTTTGTCATAATAATAAAAAATGAGATGAGGCATTGAGTGAAGTGAGATGAGATAAAGGCAGTTTTTCGTAATTTGCTCTATCAAAATTTTAAAATTATAATAACAAAATTCAGATTGAGTTAGCTTAATCAAACTAATTAAATTTTTAATTTCACTTAATTTGATTCATATCCAACACAATCCTTGCTTTTCATAAAAGTATTTATACCCAAAAAGTATATTATTTTAAATAAAATGAAATTTTTCCTATAAATAGGAAACAAAGAGAATTCTGTTTAATTTTTTTACAATTTTTTTATACGTTTAAATTTATTCTACATTTTGCTCAGTTGTCGTCATTCATCAGACACTTCTTCTCTATATAGTATTTTACATGTGACGATTCCGTTTAAGCAAATATTAATTACAGATTATTAATTTCCTGACCGGGTTCTGCAAGAATATGAAAAATGATGTGCTTCCAGCCAATTTCTGGCCGGGAAAGTGGCTCCGGCTATTATTTAAATGAATTGTTTTGAGCGGATAACCACAACAACAACAACTTTAACCATAACAACAAACATATTTGGACGTGGATAACAACTTTGTGTGTGAGTGAGTGTGTGTGGCGAAAAAAGAATTTGCGCGTGGGCGAAGAGGTCTTTTTTGGTAGGTAGCTAACGAGAGGGACTGGGACATGGAACACGAACTGGGTCCGGTTAGGGCATCCAGTGGCAGCCTATCTCGATTATGGTTTAATACGTTGTCATTAATCAATTTGTTTGCCATTGTTTGGGGCCCAACGGTAGTTGAATGTCTTTGTGGCCAAATTAATTATGGGCCCACATCTCAGATGTGTGTGTGTGTGTGTGTGCCACGTTCCGGGCTGATAAACAGAAAAATGTGCCAAAACAACATACAAAACGGAAAACGAAAAGCGAAAAATAATACCAACAAGTGTACGAGAAATAGTGACAAATAATTTGCGGCATAATAAATGACTTTGTTTTGTTAGCTGTAGCAAAAAATATAATTGATTATATTATGAAAAACCGTGAATAAAAGTAAGGAATAAGCCACATGACGTAAGGTCAACTCGGGAATATCCCTAATATAAGTCGAACGCAATGAAATTAATATGGAGGCGAAAAGTTTAGGTTATAAATGAGCTTGGATTAATATTATTTGAATTAGGAACTACAAGGTTATAAAAGTTAAGAGAGAATATTTAAAAATTAAATTTAAATATAGGCAGAATAAAAGAACAAGAAAACTGAGGATTTTGACAAACTTAATGAAGGGCAATTATTATTCAAATAATAAATAATCAGGCCTGTTCCCATTTACGAAATCGACCAATCGATTTACTTTTTGAAAAAAATGGGGCTCCAAATTTCAATTCATCGTTTTCGATTTGCTTCATATTTGGTCCATTTCGAAATAGATTAGCTTCGTGCTTAGGAACAATAAACATTTTCAATTCTTGAAAACGATACATCGAATTTAGGAACCCCATTTTTTTCAAAAAGTAAATCGATTGAACGAATTCGTAAATGGGAACAGGCCTGAATAATATTAATGAAGGGCAACGAGAAAGTTATCGATTATTCATTATCCATTCTGAATATAGGCAGAAAAAAAGGATAAAAGTCCCAATATAACAGTGCTAGCTTCAACCTATCAAACATTTATCAGAGTAAATATCATAATTCGGCTTTATATAAGGTCTTAACTTTATTTAGCGCCTTTTCACACGACGTTTTGCTCCAAAGAATGCCTCATTTTACACATTTTAGAGTGACCATCTTGTATAACTGTATTAATGCTTAAACAGTGTGACCGTTTTGCATAATTATATAAATACTTCTACGCTATTTAATACTACTTTTAACCAGCCTGCTACACATACTATATTATGATATCAGAATTATCCCATGATACTCGATCAACTCTCAGTTGAATTGAAATATTGATACTGGAAACGGTAAATTATTCAGCAGAGATAAATTTGCAGTCATCTGTCATGTACGCAGTGCACATTAGTGATATAATTTGTATTCTAATTGCACACCATGCTACAGTCGGAGTAAACATAAATAAAATATGCTCAGATATTAATTAAATTGACATTTTGTTGCTACTTGTAGGTCAGTGTAGTAGCTTGTTGCAATTAAACTGCAGTTCTATTGATTTATTTGCAGACAGGAGGCCTATCAGAAAATCTTGTAAATACTTGCACTCAAGACGTAATAATAATTGCGGCAAATACCTTTTGTTTGCCTCAGTTCTAGTGTGTGTGGCACTTGAATAGGAAATTGCATACAAAACATATTCAATGGCAATTCATAGAGTACTCATACATATTCAAGTGTGTGTGGTGTGCGTGTGTGTGTGTGTGTGTTCAATTACGAATTGCTCAATGTAATAAATTATTTATATGATTATGCCGTTGCCCATAAAGACACGAGAGCGCGCACAATCAAAAGCAAATCAAACAGAGTGTGGCTGAGTAGAGGGAGGGAGGGGAGGTAGGGACTGGAGTACACTTGACACGCTGCCTATAAAAGCGCAGGCAAGTGCAGCCCATAAAAAACAACGAAATAACAAAACATTTGACACCAAAATCAAATTAACATACACACTTACATAGCGTAACGTATCGTACCTCCCGACAACACGAAAGCTTTTGCGCCTCGCCAGGGGCCTGTCCAGAAATCACAGTTTGGTGTCAAAGACCTGTCACGGTCATAGGAGGGGAATAACACCAGAAAAAAAGAAAACCAAAACAATACATAAACCCATAACACTTGTAAGCTCACTTGCTGCTATTGTTGTTGTTGTGTTTTTTTATTTACAAATGCTTTGTTTTTTATAGCTGCATAGAAATATGAATTTGAATTTGTAGCTTTATTTTGAATGCGGTTGGCATTTACCAGAATTCTTGTACATACTGACATGTTCGACATATTGGCAGTGTACCAATAAAGCGTTTCTTTTCCAGTATATACGTCACTCCAACAGGTGTTCAAGTGCATTTCTTGGCATTGCACAACACTGTTAAGCAGTGTGCAAAGGCTTCTTAATGGGTTAAGATGTTGAAGAGCTGTTTGAAGCTCAAGAAGTGCAGTTCGAGAAACTATTTTAGGCTCTGAATTTTGCTACATGAAGAGTTTAAGAAGTTTATTAAAAGTAGTTCAAAATTCGACCAATAATAATCATAAAAAAAAGACCTATAATTCGCAGTAAACAAGAGAATTCTATAGATCGAAAAGACCTTCATCCGATAGATAGATCGGCTCGAATATAATTCAAACAATGAGACATAAAATGGCAATCGGTGTTGCGAAGTGTAGAATAGGTGTATGTTTACGAGTTGGTTAGTATTTTATTATACAATTTTTTATATATTTTTATTCTATTTATATACTGTTTTATATGTTTTTGTATATGTACATATATCTATTATTATTTTCATATTTATTTTATATTTTATTATTATTATATTAACCAAAGTTAAATGCCGTAATTCACATCATGATTTTCCTTAATTTTGCCCTCACTTCGTATGCAACCAACTTAATTTTATTGATTAACACTGATTAAGCAAATTATTTGGTTACTTATCCCACTTTGTGTGTGGCTGAGTCTTTATTGTTATTTCCGTTACAGATGCCAATTCGCTGCTGTCATTCATCTTGCCACACAGAAACCCAAATCAAAAGTTATTATCTACTAATTAGCAAATCTGTACTAAGCAATAAACGTAGAAATTAATATGAAAACTTGCTAAATTTATAATTAAAGCACTGACAGAGCAATTCTGGGATTTGGCACAATAATGCCAACTGACATGGCCGAAGTCAAAACTATTTCGCTTTCAATAAAAGTTGGAGGCAAAGGCAGCTCATAAAATGCCGAAACGCAGCGGCAGCATATCGTAACGCTTAACGTAATAGCCTTTCATGTTTGCTTAGTAACCCACATCAATTCTAATCGCCTGTAGCTGTAGCGAGAGAGGGTGGGTGTGGTGTTGGGTGGGGGGAGCGGTTTATCTCTCTCTTGTATAGAGAGCGAGCCACCCACTAGAAGTGTAGAGCGCCAGGCAAACGATTTATGGCATGCTTTCACATACTTTCACCTAGGGAATATTCCATGTCCATGTGCATAGTTGTGGTTGCTGTAGCTCTTGTAATTGTTCTTGTTGGTTTAGTTGTGGAGTTGACCAGCTGGCGGGAAGGGGCAGGGTCCTGCACACACTCTTACATACATATAGTTTGTAGTTGGCTCTTGTTTATGGTAGCATATTAATTTTGGCATTGAAATGGAGTTCAAATGCATTTGCAATTGTTTTATGGAAGCCATGTGGCTGCTTTGCGGTATTTACCAACACTTGCTTTACCCCCAACCCCCACCCCCAGACAAACAGACTACTTATCAATGTCTGAGCTACTCGTAAACAGAATTTTATGGCAATGTATAGTATCTGTATAGCATTTTTCATAGTATAAACATGTCAATTTATTATTTTGAATTAAATTCTATTAAATTGAGCCAAGTATTCGGGTAAGCTACTTATACTTTTGCCCTAATTTCCATTACGTTTATTTCAACTTTAAGCAGATTCCTGTACTTTATAGAGCATCACCTGCTGCTGGTTGGCAAAAGTTTTGCACTTTCCATATGGATCAGTTGCAACGACCAAGACATCTTATACTTTTGTCATTAGCCAGCTATTTTTTATGGCATTCATGCTGAAAACTCTTTCCCACTGCTCATCCAACTTTCTCACATAAGTAGTGTGCGTGTGTGTGTGTGCGTGTGTGTGCAAACAGTCACACCCACACAACATACTAAAAGTTTACAATGCAAACTTTAATTTCTAAATCATAACTTTTATTTTTGCTCCAGTTTTCAGACAGACAGACACAGACTACTACAACTATACTATTATACGGCTGCCTGGTTGGCTTGTGGGGGTTCTCATTTTAGCCCCTGCACATCATATTAACAGGTAAGTGCACAACAATGAAAGATTTATTAGCTGGAAGCTTTATAAGGTCAGTACTTACAGTTGGCCTTAGTTGGTTTTGAGTAATTGCATACAGGTTATGTTGTTTATCATGGTTGAAGAGCGGAGCGCTGTGCTCTAATTCAGAATCTGGAACACACAAAAAGAGTATAAATAATTTAGATTTATATAGAAATAATATAGATTTGTATAGATTAGATATAGACATATTTATGTAGCTATAAATATAGATATAGATATAGATATAGATATAGAAATAGATATAGACATAGATATATGTAGATATAGATATAGATATAGATATAGATATAGATATAGATATAGATATAGATATAGATATAGATATAGATATAGATATAGATATAGATATAGATATAGATATAGATATAGATATAGATATAGATATAGATATAGATATAGATATAGATATAGATATAGATATAGATATAGATATAGATATAGATATAGATATAGATATAGATATAGATATAGATATAGATATAGATATAGATATAGATATAGATATAGATATAGATATAGATATAGATATAGATATAGATATAGATATAGATATAGATATAGATATAGATATAGATATATGAATCTATATCATACATCGTAGAATGATATATCATATAAGTATCATTGAATGGTTTCACATACTATCATAAGATACAATGTTAGTTGCATTTTTCTCATCACTTTTCATCTATGCCACCGCCTAGAATTCCTGGTGAAAGTTTGTACCTTTAAATTGATCGACATTCACCTAGTAAAAGGGCGGTGTCAACATCAACTGCATTAAAACTTAACTGAGAGGTGGAGAAAAAAAATCACTTTGATTGCAATTTCTTTGGTCCCTGGCCGTGTCTTTCACTTTCTATTTTTCTTTTCACAGTCGCTGCAAAAAGTTTTCGGTGAACTGCTGCAACGGCTGCTGGCTATAAAAAAGTACAGAACTGCGCATAATTTAGTTGCCGGGCCATTTAAATGGAGCACAAGTGTAACTAATCTCAAAAGCGGCGACGATAGCGACGACATCAACGTGGTTTTTCAGCCTTTCACAAAATGCGGCCACAAAAAAGAAAAACAAAAAGAAAAGCGCCAAAAAAATGCTAGAAAAAACCTGAATGAGTACCTGAAAAACAAATCTCACAAGAAACAAGAACAAGGCTAAGGTGAGAGTGACCGAATATGGCATACACTAAGAAAGTGCTATTACTACAGGATATAATTGAAGCAATAGGAGAAGAATGATATTATTCTTAAAGTAAATAACTCCAAATATATAATATAATATATTATATACTAAAAGTATAGTTTATAGGGTACTTTATACCCTCTACTCTGCTCTCCTTTTTCTAGGCTAGCCACAGAGAGAAGCGGCTAAATGCGAAAAACAAAGTAAGGCCGAAAGACACCTGCAGTGGAACTTTGAAAAGAGAGAATGAAATACAGCTAGAGGAGAGAACAGAAGAGAGCTGGAGAGAATGGAGAAATGGTGCAGCCAAAGGCCGAAATATATGTCAAAAAGTCTCGACTAAGACCAATTAAAAGCCGTTAAATGCAACCAAATATGGGGCAGAAAGTATTTTAATTGAATTGCCAGGCAATGATGGAGGAGGAGAATATAGGGTACAAAGTAAATAAATAAAAGCCAAAGCCAAAATTGAATTAACTTCGAACATTGCTTAACACTGGCTGCACCGCACCTGACCTAACCTAACTAACATTTTAATATATATTTTTCATAAGGAAATCACCTTTTAGATGTGTGTAGAGGCCAGAGGGCTGTGTTACATCCATAAAAGCTACTCTCTATTCTGAAGGAGGCCCTAGTAAAAAGTTCAACTGCATGCAGAACTATTAAAAACTTTGACCCAAATATAATAAAACATGAAATTTACTTACACAGCACAGCAGACTGGGTGCCAGGTACAAGGAAGGATCTGTATATGGTATGTGGGTTGGTCTACTGCAATAACAGAGGGGTGGGGAGGGGAGGGGGAATAAAACACAAACTTTAGATGAGTTGTTGCATGTGGTTAGTTGAGCTGAGCAGCGTTGTGTGTGTGAGTGTGTGTGTGTATGTATGTGACCTAAAAATTGAGAGGAGGAAAAGTGCAATTTGAAGATGAATTTGATCTGGGGAAACATTTAAAAACAAACAGGATTTCATTTTTGGCAAATGGATTGTGATTTAATACCCTGCAAAGAAGGTCACTCGCTCACATATTCTCTATCATCAAGTCTGATTCCACACACCTCATTAGTCAATTAAATTTTCTTATATTTTATTTCGAGTACCCGGAAGTCCCATTCGCAACATCAAAGCATCGATAGCTGCTAATAGCAACCAAACTTTTAGCAGCGGAATGAAAACATGTTAGACCTTTTTTAGCCGAAACTCATTAAAATACCAAAAAAAGAAAAGTTAATAAAAGAATCAAAAAGATAAGTCCAAGTCACAGGGCAGAACCGAAACGCACGCAATCAAAATGCGTTGACTGACAGAGGAGGAGTAGTCGGAGGAGGAGTGGGGTATTCCTGGAAATCTGGGTGACGATTTGCCACTGAGTCTCTCCCACAGCCGGTGGAGTGACATTCCAGCAGCTCTGGGTACAAAAACTTCACATTGGCATTGATTACGTTGCGAGTGAGGTAGAAAAAAACAAACATGAGTGGCAAACAAATTATTACAAGTGCAGTTGAAAAATATGTGGCAGCCACTTATCAACATAATCAACAACAAATACCTGGACACGCCTGAGTGCAGTCAGTCGTGGAGAGGGGGGAGAGGACGCAGCACAAAATATTTTCGCAACGAGCCATCAACAGAAGCGCGGCTCCCTTTGTGAATACGAGTCGAAGTAGACCCTAGACTGGCGACATACACTGGCAGAAAAACAATACTAGCAAAGTGAAACCTATGGAGAAAAGGTAAAACGAGAAAATCGAAATCTAAAACAATCTACGAACTTATTCAATTATCATTATATTTTCATTTAATTTTCATTTGCAACTTGTAACCATTTCATATACTACTACTTCTTTTCTTTGAGTGTAAACCAGCCTATTGCTAGAGCTCCCAAGGAGCCTACTACTCGCAGCCATCTAGCCAACGTCATCGTCATGTCACACTGTGGGGTCTGCTGTACTCTCGCTTTGAAATGTGCAAACTCTGGCTGGGATTGGGATTGGCGGACTGGGTTGGGTATGTTGCGTTCCCCTCATTCATTCTAGCAGTCAACAATCCCCTTCGCTTTGTCTCGTTTCGTTTTCTGTCAAATGTTTTGGCTTAATGATGGCATTGATGGATGGATCACACGTAAGCGGTAGTCATTTAGTAATTTATCTCAAGACATTTCAAATTAATAGACCGCAACTCTCGACTCCCGACTCTCAACTCTCGCAATCTCAACTCAATTCCGGAAGAGAGTGCGCTCCTTTCAATGTTTATAGCTCAGCTCAGGTTGCTCCTGAGACTATTACAAAATTATGTGCAATTTTTGTCAAATTATGAAAATTTATGGCATGTGACAGTCAACAGTCTCAAGCAAGTCTTACTATACATACAGTCGTCGAGTCGTCAATCTTCGGCGACCAGCTGTATCTGTATCTGTATCTGTCCTGTGAGAGCCGAGCTAATTAGTGTACACTGCCCCAGACTTGTTATTAAAACTCGTCGGCTAGTTTCTTTGTGTGAACTTCAGGCTCGATTAACTTTTAATCAAGTGCAGTTTAGTTAATTTAATTGGCCACCATATGTATGTAAATTGAGTCATCCAAGCAGAAGACTATGTGTAAGGTGGAGGTCAACACACTGCAACAAAGAACAGAGTGCATGTGCTAAATGCATTAAGCTGTACAAGAACTTAAAATACTTAAAATTGTCTTATTAAATGTTTATAATATGTATTCAAATTTTGTTGAATTTTTTTCACAATTATATCTTTGCTCAATTGCATTAGCTGACCTCAAACGTGTCGTGGATTTTCCAACACTTTTTCCCCACTTTAAGTACGCTATACAATGCCTACCTATCGCAACATTAAGCTGTACTTATTAAGAACTAAAAAACTCGGAAAGCTACAGTCGGATGCAACCGACAGTAGGAGACCCTGTACTTTCCTTAGCACACACACACACTAACAAACACTCACACATGCACACATATCGTAAAGTCGCACGGAACCACACATACGCTCGCGCTGCTCCCCCCTTACCTAGTACAGGAAATTGAATCTTGAATATCTCCGGTGTTTATTATCCGATTGAGCCACAATTCACAGCACAGATAGAGATTATCATTAGATTATCGTATGCCAAAACACAAGTTTGTATCTTTAAAATTGTGGGTGTGGCAGTTTTTCGCGGTTTTTGGGGGAGGGGGGGAGGTATCAAAAATCTAAAACAAACTTGATCTGCTTGCACTATAGGGGCATCTAACTGCCAAATATGATGTCTCTAGCTCTTACAGTTTCCGAGATCTAGGTGTTCATACAGACGGACGGACGGACAGACGGACAGACGGACATGACTAGATCGACTCAGCTCGTCGTCCTGATCAAGAATATATATACTTTGTGGGGTCTGCCACGCCTCCTTCTGCCTGTTACATACATTTCGGGCTTGCACAATCTTAATAGACCCTTTTGTACTTTTTTAAAGTACAGGGTCTAAAAATACTGAAAATAGTCTTATTAAATGTTTATAATATATATTCAAATTTTGTTAAATTTAATTACTAATTATATCTTTTCTCATTTCCATTAAAGTACCTCAAACTTGCCGTGGACTTGCCATCACTTTAAGTACTCTATACAATTGCCTACCTATCGCTATCGCTTACATTGAAAGCAATTCCATCAATTTACAACAAAATCCCATTCCAATCTACACACCTCAGCCTCGGCCGATCTCCTTATCGTTTAGGGGCAAGACAATACTACTATATACACTGGCAATTGTCTAATTAGCTGCGGCAACTGCAACTGCAACAATTGCAACAGCAGGCGATGGGAAACCAATAGCAAAGCTATGCAATTGGCATGAAAATGTCGTGTACGTTGCTGGACCTAAAATTCAAGCCGAAAATTACTGGCATAAGCTACGAAATACAGTGGGCAATGTGTGAAAAATTTCAGCTAAATTTTGCAAACAATTTTAAAGAGAAATACAAGTAGGAAGGTAACTGAAAATCTTTTATAATAAATATAAAATATTACTAATATATTTCTCTGCGCAGATCATGTATTTGACCCACTGTGCCTTAGATGCTACCTCTCGTTGGATGGCGATGGCGATGCCGTCACGTAATGAGCGCATTACGCACATCGAAGGCAGATGCTTAGCGTGAGAGGAGACGACTACTAGAGGGGCGAAGTGTATGGGGAAGGAGGGAGGGGGCTGGGCATGATAACAAGCCTTCTGCTGTTTGGCTGGTTCGTTATCCTTGTCACATTATCGCCTTAGCCAAATGCCGGGCGCGTCTTGAGTGTGCAACATTGTTACGGCTAGCCAACGCAGTTGCCACACCACGGCTTGTGGTTGGTTCTTGGGCACGTGCAGCGCCTTCGGTGTGTTGCAAAGGACAATGCCTCCACACTACCTTGCCACTTATGCGTGTGTAGCAGAGTGTGTGCTCAAGTAGCGAAAGGCCTTAGGCTGGCAGCCAAGTCTTGCAACAAGCTACACACACTCACACACTCGCATGTGGCATTTGTTTTTCTTACTGCGCTGTGCGCTACTTACTTCAAGTTTGCTAGTTTGGCGGAACGCCAATGTGGCATATGCGGACAGACGGACGGACAGACAGACAGGCAGTGTTGCTGCACTCATTTTAAGGCCACAACACATAGAGACTGACTGCAGTTTGCAACATGCTTAAGATCCCAATTCGACAATAACCCGTTCCACTTTTTTTGTGTTTGGTTTTTTTTTGCTTTTGCTTTGCGGTCTGCGCTTGACTCTTGCAGGTGTGCTTCACACGGCTTGTCAATGTCAGCCACAAGATTTTTAGTTTTATTTTACTTTTTTGCCAACTCGTATTATATGTTAGTTTTCCTGGCTTTCAGAGCGAATTTATTTTGAATTTAGAAGTGTATATTCCTGATTGATGCGACTGAAGGCAATGAGAACTCATCAATGAGAATTTAATGGCATTTAAAACAGTTTCAAAACTATGCAAATTTATCAAGAAAAAACAAAATATTATTGCTATAAAGAAGAGAATAAATTTAGCGGGAATTACCTACTATATTTTTCTTTTTGTTTAATAAAATATTATTGCTATATAAAATAGAATAAATTCAGCTTAAATTTCCTATTATATTTTCTTTTTTTAAATAAAATATTATTGCTATAATGAAGAGAATAAATTCAGCTGAAATATCCTATTATATATATTTTTTTAAATAAAATACTATTGCTATAATGAAGAGATTAAATTTAGTTAAAATTTCTTATTATATTTTCTTTTTTAAATGAAATATTATTGCTATAATGAAGAGAATAAATTTAGTTACAATTTCCTATTATATTTTCTTTTTTTAATTAAAATAAAAACAAGTTACTAACATCACTATATAACAACTATTATATCAGAATTTTATCAGAATTTTAAGACTTTTAACTACTGCCACACTCTGCCTTTGATTCACTTTCCCGTCAAGTTCAACAACCTCACACCCCTTACGCTTGTCAGTCAGTTCAGTTGCTGTGATGTCTGGGCAGATTAGTTCTGTTCAGTTGGGTAAGTGCATCAAAATTAATGATGCAATGAAAACCGCTAAATACCCTCGAAGTGCAACAGGGCCATTGATGCAACACTATAGTAGATAGTAGTAGTAGGGCAGGTGTCGCACTCGAATGTTGTGCAATGAATGGAAGATGTACATGTATGTGTGTGTGCCACACACACTCACACAGGTGTAATACACGGTCGACAGTAAAACATTTTGCTGCTGCTGTGCAGCGGCGGAACAAAAGGCTTGTGGTTAGCCAGCATAGCCAACGCTACGTGTTATTATTGTCCAGCAGCTGAAAGTCCATATGTCAGGCAGCTTAACAGCAAAAGCAGCAACAACAGCAACAGTAACAAGGTAAAATCAATTTGAGGCAAACAACATGGGCAACAGCAACGGCAACAAGCAGCATTTAAAACGGATTTGCAACGCCATCAAATTAGTTCCACCAAAAAAAAAAAAAAAATTGAAATAAAACTGCAGCTGCGCAGACGCACGACCTATGCAACCCTGACACCTACCCACTCCCCCCGCTCCACGTTGAATGCCACAAACATTCCCCGAATACGGCGAAGCCATTTACACTTCGGAAGTTTACAGATTTGTGAATGAAAATTTAGAGAATACAATTTGACTTTTATTAAAAATATATATTATTATTATTTATAGTCATAGATAGAGTATCTTTTTGTGGAATTATTTTACCATTATATCAGTAGATAGATTTTATAGAAATATCTTAGCTTTACCTCAATAAATAGATTATCTTCTTACAGAATTATCAGCAGATAGATTATGTTTTTGTGGAATTATCATAGCTTTACCACAGTTTGAATCCTAACTGGGTATAAATCCTCACTTCACTTCAATACCAAACATTATATTCTTTTTTCTTGCGGGTATGGCTGCACAGGGTATTAGTATTAAAGACTCCCAACTAGCGATATGCACATTGACACTACTTAGGGAGCGGATTACACTTCAGTAGAAGAAAGAGAGTCGCATAAGAGTGAAAAAGACTCTTGAGATATACATAGATACTCTAGGTGAGACAGATTGAGGTTTAGACTCGACTCGACTCTTGGCAAACGCATTATGGGTCAGTAAGCCGCACTCTATTGTAGCTTCAAGTCAATAGACTTCACTTTTTTCCATGATCTAGTGGAGAGGAACGAGCGGTAGTCATGATTGACATGCAACACGCGCTGTAACGCCTCCGCATGGGGGGCATGCCACGCACTAGCAGCAGTGCCCCCTCTTCACACCGAGCGAGAGAGTTTGCTTTCCTCTTCTGCGTTTATTTTGATTTCGTTTGTCTTTCTCCATCGTTTGCAGGTTCTCTGCCGTCTAACTCTCTGCACTGTGTAATTGAAATTACGTGACACTTTGCATATGCACTGGATTTAAATTGAGTTTCGAGTTGCCCATTGCACTCCGAAGTGGTTTAGTTGGTGGCGTGCATCGGGGGCAGGGTAAGAGATTGCGTGCCCCATTGTAGCACGCGTGTCTCTTTGTCAATTGTTGTTGCTGCTGCTGCTACTGCTGCAGTTGTGGCCATCTGAACGTAGGTGGCAGCTCAGAAACTTTAACAAGTGCATTCAAGTGAAGCGAAGGTGCATTAAAACTTTCCCAATCAAATGGGGAAATTAAAATAAAATGCGCTGTTATTAAAACAAGACTGCAACCTAATAGGGGATTATACACAAAGATAATATATGTATGTATGTTTTTAAAAACTAATAAATAAAATAATTATTAAAAAAAGTATTTGTCAGAAGTGGGATTCGAACCCACGCCCTCAGAGAGGACCAGAACGCTCATTCGTATACCTTTCTAAGAAAGGCAAGAGTTAATTGCTCTTGAGTCTGGCGCCTTAGACCGCTCGGCCATCCTGACATGTGCGGAAGGAGCGGCAGAAAAATTAAACAGTAATGTTAGATATATTTGAGGTTTTATATATTAAAAATAGATAATAGATAATTAGATAAAAATAGCAATAATTTTTATTAACATATTTTAAAGGCATAGAACTAAGTGTACCGACAGACAGACAGACAGACGGACAAGGCTATATCGTCTGAGTTTGCCGACCTGATCAAGAATGTATATAAACATACGTATATAGTACTTTATTGGCACAACTTTCCTTTCTACAACTTTCCTGCTACACACAAATGCCAAATACACAATTTTTCTATACCCTTTATACTTTTTAAAAAAAAACAGAGCCTAAAAAACGTATTTCTGCCACGAATTAAACGACCAGACTTTCTGACATATAAAATAGACATTTAAAAATAGCCAAAAATTTAAAAAAAAAAATAAAAAAAAAAAGTTCTTGTCAGAAGTGGGATTCGAACCCACGCCCTCAGAGAGGACCAGAACGCTCACATCGCCCTTCTGTGAAAGGCAAGAGTAGAATGCTCTTGAGTCTGGCGCCTTAGACCGCTCGGCCATCCTGACATGTTGGAAGCAATGAGCTAAGTGATGACCTAGTGCTTGTGCTAGTATTAGTGAGCGTGAGCTATTTATAGCACAGAGAAAATGAAAAATATTAGATAACAGAACAAAAGTGAAGAGAAAACAATTTTACCCGGCAACAAATGCGAGTGGTGTGTGTATATGTGTGTGTATGTATTCGTGTGTGTGGGAGAGCAGTAAAAACGCACGCGGTCGTGCAATAATAATAAATTCATGTTTGTTGCTAAGTTAAATGCTTAGAAGAGACTTGCATACACACAGTTGATGTCAGATGTACATACATACTTTAAGCTGTGAGCCACTGTATGTATGTACAAGCGTTAAATGGCACTTATTGAAGAATATTACGCAAAAGTTGTTATTGCCTTTAAAGGGAAGTACTGACATGAAATAAATTTTAGGGTTATGTGTGATAATTTAATAAATTTAATATTATTATGTATGTATATTATTTAACAGCAGCTAAATTGCTTTATTTATGTTACAATTAAACTTTTGTTTACATTAACTTTTATTGCCATAAAACTGATAATTGCAATAAATAATGTGTAATATTGCCACTCAACAAAATGCGATGATGGCTCTTAACCAGTTTCCACTGTAGTGCCACACCATACACACATACTACATATATTCCGCCTCACATTTCAGTGGCTATTTTATGGTTGGCTAAACGTTTGTTAAAATGTAACCTGAGCACTGCTTCCGGCAGAGCAATCAAAACGAAACTCTTTGCAATGATGTTGCTCTGTTGCTGGTGTTTTTGCCCTGGGGCCTCGTCATAAAAATCACACAAACCGCAGCCAACACAATTGATGCGCCACGGGTTCAAGTCAATTGCAGGGTATACCATGGACGACGCGTGCTTCCAACCAAGATGAGTAGAGTTGCTGTTAACCACAGGCTTGGTAGCACTGTGCAGCGTCGGGGTTCCGCTCCCTTACAGTTTGGGATGCGTTTGTCAGTTGTATTGAAAGGAGAGTATTCAATACTTCTCGCATATGTGTCGAGCTATCAAATGCAGCTCAGACTCCTCACAGTTTGGGTTACTGCCTGCGGCTGTTGCTCTTACTGTGCGCTGATGCACTGAGAGAAACATGATGTAACTATTAATAATAATAAAGAATTATAAATAATAGAAAATTATTCATTTTTTTCTATTATATTTCCCAAATTCCTTTTCTGCATTTATATTGTATTATTAGCAAAATTTCTCTCAGTGTTGCTGTGGCATTGAAATCGACAGCGCGCAGTCACTTACAGGTCTTACTCTCTCCTCATGCAAAACGCATGAAACAATGGGATTTACGTGCTTCCAGCTGTTATGGCTGCAATCGGATACATCAGCCTCTAAATGGGATACATGTGCACTATATCGAATCTCTCACTCCCGCTCTCTCACCACACGCAAATGGATTTTGGTCTGTGCATTTTAAACAGTAATGACAGACTTAAGCCCCCCCAGCCCCTTTGTGGGCCACTGACCCAGGGTTCAGCTGGGGGGTACTTTTGGTCAGTCAAGCTAAAAAGTTTGTTGTGTTAATTTTCAATGCATAAAATTCATGGGATGCTTCAGCAGACCGGCAGAGGGAGGCTATCCATTCAGTCTGTGCGCTTCGTCTCGAGTGCGTTGTGGGGCGTCGGTTTTCAATAGCCACAAAGCCAGCCTGGCAACAGACCAGACCAGACCACACCAGACCAGACCAGACCCGACCCGTCCAGGCATGTTCCCGACATGTGAGCATTTAAACTGCACTCTTTATAGTATAGTCTCGTCGCCAATCGTGTCTCCATTCCCTGGGCTTTTGCATGTCACTCAGCTCTGTCTATGCCGTCTGGTAATCGAATCCCTTTGGTTTTTGTGAAAATGGTATTCTCTTCTTGCCAAAGCAATTGTTTGCCCTTAAGTATTCATATTATATTCTTTAAGGGGTGATGTATCGTTCAACTAATTGTTCAGTTTTGCCTTATGACGCGCCCACCACAGTCTGAAGTTATGAATGAGTGTGGTTGACTTCATAATAGCAAAGCACAATTGATTAATTATGAAATCAGATGGTAACATAAAGCTAGTCAATGAGACTAGAGTCGGCTATGACGACTAATCGGCCCTACAACAGATAATCAGTATTTTAACTTACAAAAATATTTATTGTATTCATTTCTAATAAACTAATAGAGATATTAAATTAGTTTCATTATTAAAAAAATTATATAAATTAAAAAAAAAAGCAAATTCTTTGGGCTCGTCCGGGATTTGAACCCGGGACCTCCCGCACCCTAAGCGGAAATCATACCCCTAGACCAACGAGCCGGTTGAAGTTGCCCGAAAATATTTCGTTTTATCAATGCGACTCTGTGTTTGTTAACAAATTTATTCGTCGTTTGTTGTATTTGTTTTTTATGTAAATCGTTTTGTTGTGGCCAAAGGGAAACCTGTTTAAACCATTTACGACCAGAGCCAAGTGCTGCATGGTCTGATTCAGTTTATCAGCTGCACTGCCGTTCGCTTTGTAACTCCAATTAGCCGTTTAGCTGTTAATAGCTGGTTTTTAGCTAAACTGCACCACGTTCCCATGCATAATATCGATATCGATGGAGCGAGGGATGGAGCTAATCAGGCACTTGACCCAACATATGCCACATCCGCAAAATTGCATTGATTGGAACCCAGCCCATATGCTGATAGTATGCCCGATAAATCTGGCTTTGGCAGCAGTAGCAGTAGTAGCAGCAGCAGCAGCTGTGACAGCAGAGTCCAAATTATTTGCCACAGTCCATTTGCCACTTTGGCAAAGTAGTCGTCGGCACAACCCGTACACACAGGAGATGAATATGCTAACATCCTTTGGACTCCACTCTCTCCACTGTGCCGTATGTCACTGATTGTAATCTCTTCAAGCGCTGCTCGTTAACATTATTGTGCGGCTGTTCGATAATGCAATGGACTTCTTTTCTGTAGTAGTTTTTTCCTGTTTTTTATATTTGCTAGCTGTTGCTTTTTCATACAGTAACAAATCATATGCCAAGAGGGTAGGGTGACCCGCATAAACTCACTTGATTCATTGTTCCTATGCCTCTTCCTCTGCCTTTTGCCTGCCAATGCAAAGCGAAGCGCACAGTGGGACAAATTGTTTATGCAATGTGTAATAATAGGTAATGAATTTGCGGAATGAAATGTATTAGTTTTTGTTGACATTAAAGCATTCTAAATGAAGTCAATCAAACAATAAACTATTTAAATTTATAATCATACTTTAATTTAGTTTAGTTTAAAATATCATTTACTATTCTTTTAAATATCTATATATTAAGAGTTCTTTGTTCTCATTGACTCATTGATTATAAAAATGTTTAACTTATTAACTTATTTCATACTTTCGTATTAAGTTATATTTTCTGCTGATATTAAATTTAGCCTACTTTAAGAAACAGTTGAGGCTCTCTATTGTAGTGCGAGTAATTATATTAAATATACTTTTTATACATATGCTGATGTTTCAGCCCATTACCTTATCTACTTTTCCCATTACTTTATCTACTTTTTATTTATTTTTGCATAAGCTATCAAACATAAAGAAAAGTTAAAACTATATGTGGCAGAAACTCTAAGTATAATAATACAATTTACTTCACAAATTTACTTCGAAATATACCACTAGCATTCCACTGAGCCAGTGACTTCTATGCTATCTGTTTTAAACCACTTTATCCCCTTTCTTGTATACAACTTGGTCTTTTATTTTTTTGGGCCTTGCAAATATTTGAACAAATGCTTTTGGAAGTGGAGACAGATCAAAGCTGGCCCAGTTACCAGTATGGAACTCATATGGTCAGTTTTTCAATTTATGTCCTCGGCAAACACACTTTAGATTTCTTTGCAACTGTTTAAGGTACGAGGAGTACGTGAGCGCTGATGGCTTCATTAGTGTGTGCCAGGGGTTGCAACCCCCATAGCCCGGCCCGGAAAATGTTTTTTATGCCTTCATTTTGCTAAAAAAGTTGCAGTGGCAATTTGAAGTGGTTGCTCCGACCCCGATGCGGGTAACCCCCCTGCTGGTCTCATTTGTTACGTCACAGCTGTTATGATTTTCCTCATTTTTATTTCCGCTCTCTGCACCGTTTTGTTTTAAACGAGAGTCGTTGGCGGCTTGTAATTGTTGTTGTAATTAATATGTAGCCACTTCTTTGAAGCCAAAGGTTAGGCTAAGTAGGACTTGACTCATTTGAATTCATTAGCTCAAAGCAGACGTCTTGAAATACTCGTACTCATATAGTGAGTGTATTCAATGAGTTTTCATTTGGGATATTCCCTCATTTAAATTGCGCATCGGGTTAATTTTTCTCTGTCGAACACAAGGTGGAAGGAGGGCAGGAGGGTGGCCTTAATTTCATGAGCAGCGCTGTAGTTGACAGCTCTGTTGCTCACTAATGGCACTGGGGATTTGACGCTGTTTAGGATAGCGCTCGGGGTGGTCTGAGACTGATGGAGCATAATAATGCAAGTATAATTATATAAATTGAGAGATGGTTAAGCCAGGCCAAAACTTGAAACTAAATCCATTTGGAAAGTAGGAAAAAACTTTAGTTTAATGGCAAAATTAAAGAGCATATTTATATGAAGCGTAGTTTACATTCAGCCTTCACCATTTTTTAACACCTCAACCCACAAATTGTATCTTTAAGATTGCCTGCCATCAACATGGATCACCACTGCGATACACCTTTGGAGCCACCCAACTCGACGAAGCTCTCAACTCAAGTGAAGTCAAACTGAGAGTGTAGCCAACTTATGCAACATTAACACTTATTCCACACGTCTGTGTGGCAGGGGCGCGGAGAGGGGTTAACCTTTGGCCTCTGGCCACCACACATCACACAATGCACCATCTACTACTACTCTGCGTCCTCTACTCGTCTTAGTTATAGTCATTTCGCTTGTTGGTTGTCTTCATCATCATCATCATCAGCAAAAACCCAAACGACTTTAGTGCCCTTTCCGACTCCGACTCCAACACCGACTCCCACTGCTCCTCCGACTCCTGGCTGTTTACACAACCATGGCGGCATGCCACTTTAGGGGGCGTGTCCATCATCAACAACAACACAACAACAACAAGATAATACTGTGTTAAATTTAATGCACGACCATATAAAGCACTCCCATATGCACAGAGCCCGTAAACGTAGACTGAACTGCCCTTTCATCAGGTTTTTGGCCATAGATATTTCACTCGACGATGGCGATGCCGATGTCGATCATTGAGAGATGCTGGCAAAGATTTTCTCGGCAAAACCCATAATTACGCTCTTTGTGCAAAATATATGTATATGCATGTCTCTAAAAAATGGCATGTAGACCAGTCTTCAGTCGGCTAGAGAAGAATAGGTGCCTAGGCCAGGGATCTAGGCACGTTTTCTGCTCTATACCCATTGTCTGATGAAGAAGCAATGATAAAGTTATACTTTGCTGTATTTATTATATTTTATTTATATTAAGATTGAACAGCGTATCTTCTAGTCGCGCATGATCGTCTATGTTGTGCGCCTGCCTTAGGTTTTCTCTGCGATCTGTACATGATTTAAAGGCCATACAACCCGACCATGTGTATCTTTGTTGTTTCTGTTGATTTTCCTGTTGAAAGTGATTGTATTTTATAGATTGTTTAGCTTGGACTTGCATTGATTGCAGTTGATATTGATGCCGAGCAGTGTGTTTGCTTTTTAAGGAATGAGGATGAAAGGCTTTTGAAATAAAATGACTCAGACATGACTTGGTTTAATTTCAATATGGAAAATGAATAGCCAAAGTATTCTATGCAAAGTGCAAAGAGTTGCTTTATAATGTCAGAGAAATTGATATGTTTGAGGTGTATGTAACTTTCATAACTTTCGCTGATTAATAAAAGTGCAATTAACTCAAGGAGTTTAATATTTGACTTTTAATAAATATATAAAAATTATGCGAAATGTATAAGTTATATTTATAAGTTTCAGTATTTATAATACCTAATGGTAGAAGAATGAAACCCTCTTTAAAATAGATACTATTAATGCTTAAGTATCTGACTTTCTACTACATAATTCATAAATTTGCAAATATTTTACAAGTATCGTAAATAATACTATTGATTCTCCTACTTAAATTATAAGTTTCAGTTGTAATGATAACTAATACTAAAAGGATGAAGACGTCTTTAAATATTTGCTTAATTATCTGACGTTCTAGTACTTTATAAAAGTAGAGAATGCCTTTAATAATTTTGTAATAATTGTTTAGGGTAATACATAATATGAATACTATTAATAGTCTCCTTTAAATTACCCAAAAAGCAGCAATACACTGACATATTAAATGGTCTTAGCCAGGTGTCGTTAGCACTGTTGCTGGACACACGTGGCATCCACGCCCATCAGCACATATCAAATGCGTAAGTCCAGCAACATGTTGAGCCACCAAAATGAGCATCAACCAATCCGCATATCATCAAAATTTATAAAGCTTTATGCTGCAGCCCCTACTGTCCCTCTGTCCCTACTGCCCCTACTGTTTACTCGCATCCCTAGCATCGAATGACCAAAAAGCTTAGCGCCTAATGCGCCCCTAAAGTCGAGTGGCAAAACGGTAAATATATGAATTGGCTTTTGAGCTGACCATGGGCTAGGGGATTAGAGAAACACGCTTACCTCAGCTCCCTCTTCCCCCTGTCCATTTCTCTGGGTCTTTTGACCAAATGGCTTTATGTGCTTCAGTAAATTTACACCTCGTAATCGAGATGAGTGGGCGAGGACAAACAGCAGCGAAAGGACCAAAACGAAAAGATATCACAAACCCAAAAGCAAAACGGAGCACAGCAGCTGTTACATGCCAAAGATTAGCGCAATGTTCAGGCATGGATTTTTTTTATGTTGGCCAGAAAAATCTGTCACACAAATTTTCATTTTTATGAGCCAGAAAGCTCGCATTAAAGCCCAGGCCAGTTGAGTTATGGCTCATATGGAAACAGTTGGCCAATTGGCCCTGAGCCCTGGCAATTATATATGTAGTCAAACACGTACATCAGCTCAGCTCAGCCTGCCCCAATGATTGCTGTTCTGTTCACTGGTGCAACAATACAACAGTGCAACACGGCTAGAGTGCAACAGTGCAACGGTGCATCAGGAACACCATTAACTGATTTGCATTTCAATCTTTCAAGCCAGGCAGACAGACGTTGCAGGCGGCATGTGTTTAGTTTTGGCAAACTCGTTTCCCTCTTCAAGAAATCGAAGCAGCAGCAGGAGCAGTAGGAGCAGCAGCAACAGCAGCAGCAGCATCAGCAAAAATGCAGCTGCTCTGGCAATGCACTAGAGATGTGCACGTGACACGCATAAGCACGACTTGTAGACTAGAATAAACTCAAGACTCAAAAATACTCTCTTGCCTTAGCAAAATGAACATTGCTCCTACCATCTCTAGCAATTGTTGCAACAACAATAGCAACAACACTTGTGTAAAGTGAGATCCCGACCCTCGACTTTTCTTATGCCTTTGCTTTGCTTTTTTCCCTGCACCGTGACTTAAAATGCAAATGAAAATGCAATCATTGTTTAATCTCGTACAGCGCCAGCAACAGCAACAGTTGCCGTTGTTACGATCGCCACTGAAGCATCAGCAACAACATCAGCAACAACAACAACCACTATGAGCATGTTTGCCAATGCCCGAGACGAGATTCAGGAAGCTTCACTACAGCAGATACACTATTTTTGATAATATTCAAAGAGAGGTGGTGGTGGCGAGCGATGGTGCCACACAGCATCCCAATGAGCCTATGTAGCCCCCTCCCTCTCAGTGATGCAACTAAAAACTGTGACTCTCTGTGATAAATTCCTGACATGACTGCAGATTGCAGCAGCCAAGATGGATACCTACTACAGCACTTTTCTATCAAATAACATGAAAATTAGATCGCATTTTGGGATTGTCGTTGTTGCAACAACAGCGAGTGGCAGAGCCAGCGTTGTCTTGTGTGGCAAATTGATTATTATGCCGGCTGCAGAATTGAAAACTGATAAGGCATTAGCTGAGTGCATGCCAGAGCAAGTACCGTTAGCAGATTAGTAGTATGGCAAACTACAAACAGGAAAAAATTAATTGGAGTTTATGCTACAAGATCTTTGACAGCAGAAGAGTTAAGAGTAGCTCAAAGAAGTAGGGTAAAAATCTATCTTATAGAAAACTTTACCTTTATTTCATTATATTTTAAATAGAATTCGATAAGTAACCTAAAATTAGTGCCCTATTTAAAGGCATCCACACTTGAGCAGTCACACGACTTCTGTCACTGAAATGCCGCAAAAGATTCGACAGATTTAATTTGTATCTCATTTAAAGCACTTCAGCAAATCTCTGACCAAGGCTGACCAAGGCCATCTGTCTGTCGCTCTGTCTGTCGCAGTTTTATCCTTCGGAACAAGCTAATTGGAAACGCCTTCCCTCTACTACTACTGTAAGAGACAGGAAACTTTCAGGCCCAGCAAACTAATTAACCTGAAAAGCAAGAAAAAAATAAAATAAAAAAAAATATTTTTATATTTGGTGTGTGTTTGTGTGTTGCTTTTCCAAGGAAATGATACAATTTCACCCAGAGTGAGACCTCTAAAAAACACATTTTATTTTAAAGCTAGCAAAAGAGAAAAAAGATACACGACAAAGCGGCAGAAAATGAAGCTGCTTATGCCCAACAGTCAAAAACGCAAACCTAAAACCAAAGCAGCTGCACTGAGAGAAATGAATTAAAATATAGCTATATAAATTAAGCAATGAAATGTCATTTAAATTTGTATTTAATTTCAAAATAAAGTAAAGAAAGATATATACAAAAGAGTATTTCTTTTTATAAACTTTTTTAAGTATTTTGATTTTATACTTTCACTTAAATTTGTTGATTTTTTTTACTTTTATAAGAAAGCATTTTCTCTCAGTACTTCCGATTATCCACATCCTACACGCGGCATCCTCGTCAAGGCCGTTGGAGCCACACACACACAGCATAACCACAAGCTGATGAGGGCCTTTCTCGGCCTCGGCATCGGCCTGCCAAAGACTTCGACAGGTCCCCACCACTTCTACACCTTGGGGGCCCACGATGCCACATTAGCAGTCTCGTTGTCATCGTCATGATGATGATGATGATGTAGCTGATGATGAGGATCGTCGTCGTCGTCGTCGTCGTCGTCGACGTTGTCGTTTATCTTGGCTTCATTATCGCTTCATTAATTGCTAATTAACCATGTTCTACATGCCCCGCTCACAGAGTTTTATAAAATGTGCAAGGCGTGGAAAATATTACCTCGCCCTCCAGCCACTAGCCCTCCTCAACGAACCTACCCCATTTGGTTGGCCTTTTGTAAGTGCAAATAAGTCGAAATCATGCCAAGTGAACGCGTTCGCAGCGCGTTTTATCGCGCCTTAATCTAATGCAATTTGTAAATGGCATCAGGCACTGACAGATAAAGCCAGGTTGTTGTTGTTGTTGCTGAACAGCTGAACAGCAACTAGGGCAAATGCTCCCCACCCACTGTACCCAATCTCAAACCCAGGCTCACTTTCTTTTTGTTTCAACTGGAGCGAGAGGATTCGCTTGCCCATATAAATTAAAGCAAATATTTTTGCTTATTTATTTGCCTGTTGCCAGTGTTGTTGACCAGCCGCAGGCCAATTAATTAATTTATGAAAGCAGCCAGCAAAACATACACAGAAGTACAGCAGACTGAGTAGAGGGGACGGTGCAAAACACACACACACACACACCAAGGAACAGATAGACCAAAATAAAAAAGGCCTTAGTATCAAAGCGCATAGGAAATGAGATGTAAAGGCAAAACGAGAATTGTAGCCAAATTAAATAGAAAAATTCAAATGGCAAAATGAAATGTATACTATGTGCGATTATTTATTTACAACTTACAATATTTATTCAGTACGTTGCAAATATTTTATAAATTTAATAAAATAAGCACAAATATGTGTGAAAGTTAGAGTACTAAGAACTAAACTGAATAAATTTAATTGGATAAAGTAGGACCAGTAAAAATAAGCTCTTTAAAGGATTGTGGAAAGTGAACTAATTATAAAATAATACTGCTAGTACTAGTAGTAAAATTATTGTAAAATGTGATTAATGAAACAGAGAGGGAACTAGGAAAATTTCAACCTCTTTGCTCTGCCTAGATATTCCACTAGCCTCCTGCATTTTTGACTTGATATTTCAGCTGATAGAAATGGCCTCATCAGTCCCCATTTAAAAGTGTAAACAAATTATTTAAAAACTGTAAGTTAAACATGTTATTAAGCTGCAATTAAACTGACTATCAGCCAAAAAGTGTTGGCCAAAAAAACACACACATTAAAGCATAGTACTAGCCCACAGACAATGCTGATGGTGATGCGTACAAACGCCTTCGGTGTCGAGTCGCTAAGGCCACGTAAATAGGCAAAAAGGATTTTCCACTTGAGAAGTGCCAAAAGCCAAAGAATAGGAAAAAAAGCAGAAAGAAGAAGCAGCAGCAGGCAGGGCACAGTTCTGCTTTGAGTCTTCGTTTTTGCAGTTGCTCTGTTGCTGTGCTTCCAGTTGGCTGCCTCCTGGATGCCAAACCGCAAAAGGCGCAACGCGCGCCAACAGACTGGTTAAAAGATTAACAAGGAGTCAACGGAGTACCAGTAGTACTGGAAGCCAAGACCAATTTAAGTTGAGAGGAGTGGGCAGTGCGACTCTCGCTGGGCTATGATTGAAGATGGTGCCTGTGGACTGTGGACTGTGGCCTGCTGCCTGCTGCTTGCCCTTTGCGCGTTTAATTAAATCAAAGTTAATTAATGCTAACGTATTCATAAACAGGGTCATCAAACACCAAAACGACAGTCAGTCTCAGTCTTCTCTGTAGTCCTTGAGCTGTGTTGTGTTCTGCTCCGTGTTTGCCTTACTTTGTATAATTATGTAATATTTTTGCTTGACGGAGCTGCTGAATATGCAACAGCCTGTGTCAGAAGCAGGAAGTGGCAACAACCATCAGGCAACAACCATGAGGCTGCAACAGTTTCGTCCAAGTCAAGCGAGAAGGCTTAGAGTAAACTTTTCGACTTTGTACAATTAAAAAGAAATTTCTCAAATATTTATACACACAAATTTCCAAAGGGATACAATTAGTAGCAATGGCAGGCAAACAATGTCATCAGCGAAAGCATATCGACTGACCTTAACTTCAAAAGTTGGTATGGTTTTTGCTTGGAATTTAATTATCCGCGAGTTCTGTTTTTTTATTAAGTTATGAAAGGAATAAATCTGAGTTGGGTAGGCAACAAATTTCCGAGTGAAGCAATATGTTTAGGACAGCTTACAATCATTAAACCCTAGCCAAAAGAAGGGAGAGAGAGAGTGGGTTCACTGCTAAGCTGTTGATTAAGGCGGGAGGCATGTCAATAGCAGAGGAAGTGTGTAAAGGGAAAACTCAATTACTATCACTTGAAAATCCATAAACTTAAATAAATATCCAGCGAAGTGCATCCGTTCAGCTGGCAGGCAATTGGTAATGCCCCATTGAGCACATGCATTAATAACGGCTCATAAAAATAATCTGCGTCTTTTTTTATTGAAGTCTATCTGATATTTTAATTTTCATATTTTGACACGTAGCATCCAGCAGCAGTGCGTAAAAAGCATTTAAATAAATCAGCAGCGAGTGTAAATACATAAATATGCAGAGGGAAAAATAATTTCAATAAAAATGAAAACAATCCAAATCATTTTTTTTACACTCAGTTAATTCAATCACGTTAAGTGAGTTCAATATATTGTAAAACGTAAACTAATAAAACATAATCCCAATGATACGTAATTATAAATCTATATGTTAAGCCCAATTATGGGGGGAGACTTACCAGAAGTACCGTTCTGAATTTATGTGTGGAACAGTTGCAGCTATAAATACATCCTAAAATCCAATGAAATTTCGACGGAGAATCAGGCAGATCATGTGTAATAAACACAAATGGGATTTAGCTGAAATAAAGGTATTAAAAAATACAAATATTTTCTTTATAGTCACTAAAACTAGCTCTACCGATTTACTATAAAATATGAATTCAATAATAACAATTTTATACATTATCTGGCTTTATAATTCACTACAGTTTAAGCTCAAGCTCTCATAAAACTCCCGCAACATGATGATAAACAAGTTTTTTAAATGTTTCATTGAACATTTATTCTCTTTTGGCTATATATTTATGAGTCTCCGTTTTTTCTGCCTTTGTTTTAGTCAAATATAAATATTTTCGGTATGCAGCTATTCCATTCTCTAAACCCTCCTACCCCTCCTTCCTCTGACCACTGACAGCAATTTTCCGAACAACTCTGTGCAACAACAAACAGTGAAGCTGGGTAAACACTATCTAAGCAATAAAACATTCAAAGGATTAAATACTTTGGTTGAACCGCTTAAAACATTTCCAAAATAGTTGTGACTATCCTCCTCTGTACACAAACAGAGGGAAAAAGCAATGACAACCAGGCAAACTACAAACAAATTGGTAGTTTTGTGCCAGGGCCAGGGCTTTGCGTTTTTAAAGTGATTCGTTTGGTTGAATATTCGCGAGAGTGCGGAACTTTATTTGTAATGGAGGCAGGAGTTCAATAATGCTATCAGTGGAAATAAAATAGATGAAATAAATAAAATATTCTAATATTAAAAAACTATAAAGTAAATATAAAAAGATTTCCTAGCTAAGGCATAGAGGATGATTGGGAGATTTTTAAAATTACAACTGGATAAGAGTGACTCTTGATACTGCCGGAACTGAAGGGATGTCTGATGTGGTGGCATTTATTAAACAATCTTATATTAAAAACTACAAAATAAACCTAAATAGATTTCCTAGTAAAGGATTTAAGTATGATAAGAGGACGATTAGGATATTTTTGAAATTATAACTGGATAAAAGTGACTCTTGGTACTGCCGGAACTGAAGGGATGTCTGATGTGGTGGCATTTATTAAACAATCTAATATTAAAAACTATAAAGCAAACCTAAATAGATTTCCTAGCAAATGATTATAAGAGGATGATTGGGAGATTTTTAAAGTATAACTGGATAAAAGTGACTCTTGGTACTGCCGGAACTGAAGGGGTGTCTGATGTGGTGGCATTTATGAGCGCTTTGAAGCATAGCTGCATATGCAATTACATTTTACAGCAGCAACAAAGTTGATAACAGACAAATGTGCCACTCAAAAGAAGAGAAGAGGCAGCAGAGAGGAGGGAAAGGCATTCAAAATATTTTGAGCATCAGGTTTCATCATGACTGACTCTCCATTTTATTCTCTTTATATTTTTTATGCTTCTACTGCTGTTTGTTTTCTAAGCTTGCATAACAAATCGCTGCGAAAAGCTTTTCAATTCAAATGAATGAAAAAAAAAAGAGAAGGCAAATGTTTTATGCATTCAGCAGTAAGGTAGCAGCAAGCAGGAGCCTCAAAGGGGGCAGTGGGAGGAGGGAGTAGGGGCAGTCGAGCAAACAAAGTGTGAATGATGCGCTTGAATAAAGCCAAAGAGACGTTTGAGTACTCGATTTACACTCGCAGCAATTGTCAGAGTCATTAGAGGGAATTTATCAGACAACTAAAATATTATTATTATTATGAAAAAGAAATTAATGTGTGGCCAAAGGGGCGGAGGGGTTGGGAAGGGGGTGCGGTCAACTTTGGCAAAAACAATTTAAAAGCACGCATATTGCCTGATGGCAGCACCTTGATAAACCCGTGACTAATGGAACCGAATGGCGTCTGCCACTGAGGGTGGAAACTGGTACACTGAAAGAAATATATATCCCCGAAGATAACCTATTTCTATTTGTGTTGAATAAGGTTCACTTTGCCAAATTATAGTTCACTCAAAATAATTAGTAATAAATAAATTATTTTGTTGATTAACATTTTCCCCAGTGTATGACGAAAACATAACTGAATGCAGGCAATTACAAATATTTTCAAGGCTTGGGGGGGGGAGAGTGGGTGTGTGCGTGAGTGTGTGTTTGGAATGCATTAAAACAAAAGACCACATGGAAATTTCATTAAAGCCCAACTCGACTTCTGACTCCGACTACGACTCCGACTCGATTCGTATGCGTATGAAATAGGCCAAACAACACCCAAAAACATGTGCTACACACGAATACATATGAAGAATCGCCTCCGGCCTCAGCCCCTTCCCCAGTAACTACCCCTCAGATGGGCAGCCATAATTCATTAACGATTATGCACGACACCCAAAAACATTAGACGGACTGGAAACTTTAGGCCATTGCCACGTGCGATTAGTGTGAAAATTTGCCTCGTTGTGTTAATTTTCTTGCAGAGCGCGTTGAACGGTGACCCAAGCAAAAATACTTATATACAATGAGGAAAATGCCCTACAGAGGGGTTGGGCTTGACAAGATTTATAGATTTTTGCAACGAGTCATCTCTCATATAAGCAAAGGAATATGCATGAAGACTGAGCTTAGCGGTTGACTGAACCTTTTACTCAGCCATACACACACACACACTCAGACACACACACCATGTCTACTGGTAAGTCTGTATACTAGTTTCTAGTCCGAGTTATTGCTCTTTTGGCTTTGAATACACCAACAACTATTTTTGGCCAAGGGTTCAAAAGGGCAAAAAGCCAGCCTAAAAGCAAAAGGCCTTAAGTGCCATCAAGAAGTTGGCAAGTGTAGAGCAATTCGGAACGACTGTCTCTCTTTAAGTCTATCCAAAATGTATGATAATGAACTGAAAAGACACTAGAGTTTAAAGGTAAAGAATGCCTAGCTATTGGGTTCACTAAAGTATATATACTATTTTCTGAGTATTCAGTTTTAAGAAGACTTTAAACGAAACAATTCGAAACCAATTGAGTTTGAATGCCTAGTTATTGGGTTCACGAAAGTATATATACTGTTTTCCGAGTATTCTGTTTTAAGAAGACTTCAAATGAAACAATCTTAAACAGTATGTGATTGATTTCACACTTGTGTGGAGAGTCGGTTTGAAAGGATCTGTTTCACTTGCTACGGATCGAACATATTCGACCATTCGACTGCGTTTGGTATGATGAGATGTTTACGAACACATAAGTTCGTTCATACAAGTTAGAACACACCAGCACGAACAAATCATGCAAAATACGCAAAACAATCGCTCTACAAACGCCGCATCGAACATCCTTTTAAAGTCTACAAGGCATAGCTCTATATATTTAATAAATGTCAAAATTCCTTTCTTTATTTCCTTCCCCTGTCGCGCGCTTTCAACTGCAGACAATTCCCCAAGCAATTGTTTTCATCTGGTTCATTATAGATGCAAATATTGATGAAAATTCGCATAAATATTGTATGGTGCATATGGGAAAAGTTATTCACTCTGCTCTGTTATCTCGGACAGGTACACATGGGCTTGCATCTGATTATTGATAGTCCATTAAACCTGCTCTCAACGTATGTATAGACAAGACCATTATCCATAAACTTAATAGACTGGAGCTTCCCACACCCATGCCGACAACTCCCCGAAGTACTCAGGGACTGGCTTAAAAAAGTGTGCCGTCTATTATGATAATAAACTTACCACAAAACAGCAACCCCCAGTTATTTGCCCCCCTCTGCCCAATCTGCATGTCTCAGTTGACGTCTTGTAAAATGTAAAATCAACATTATTTCCTTCCACACAATCAACGATGATTTCTTAATAAAAAGCCGCTTCTGGAATGGGGTAGTGAGCATAAGCAAGGACCTCCTTACCATGCCAACACAACAGGAACCAACCAACCTACAACGACTCCGGCATAATACAATTTTTGACTGAGACTGAGAATAAAATAGTAATGGTTCGTTGACTGGCTGGTGACTGAAGCCGCTGGAGCCGCATGACATTGGGTTTGGGATCTTCACTCACCTCCTGGCGGGTGGTTCAGCAGCAGCAGTACTCAAGGCTTTGGCATTTTTTTTTAATACCCAAGTGTCCCCGTCTCGCAATAAGTGCGCTGCGCAACACTGCCCGCATACAAATGAGCATGGTCAGGGGGAGGGGAAGGGGAACGGGAAGGGCAGTGGGCGTGGGGCGTGTTGTTTCGGGAAGGAAGTAGAAGCGTACGCAAAAAATACGCGAACATAAATCGGAAATACATAAATTATTAAACGTCTAATAATAAGAGACTCTGTGGAGCACGTCTCTCTCAGTGGGCCGGAATCTTGTAGCTAATTAAGCTGCTCCAGGGGTTTACACGTAGAAGCATTGCATGAAATGGATTGAGAACGATTTTTGGAGATCTTATGCAGTAAAGGATATATAAAACTAGATCAAGGAGAATCATAGCTCTATTTGTGGCTTTAGAACTGTATTACAACTTAAATCAATACTAAAATCTTTGGGAACGTAGCAAGAATTTTGAATGAATTTAGAAAACGACATTAATTCACATTCTTACAACAGAAGTTAAAACTTTCATGCTGATAAATGGAATCATACTTTACTCTCATCATTAATCTGATTGTTTAACTCATAAGCTTGACAATATAATAGCTCTAATTCTGGATTTAGTACTGTATTAAAAGTTTAATCAATTTTTACTTAAATCTTTGGAAACATAACTAGAATTTGAAATGAATTTAGAAGATGAATTTAGTTAACATTTCTACAATGGATGAAATCATTATCATCCATCATCATTAACTCGATTGTTTGACTGGTAAGCCTGAATCGCTTGACTAGCTTCTCATCCTCATAAGAAAGGTTTCATAATGCACGCATCATATATTGGTACATCATGAAATTGCTACCGTATAAACCCGTCAGCTGTCAAGCAATAATTGTCAGTTGTATTGTCGGTCTAATGCCAAAGTTTTGCGTTACTTTGCTTTTCTCTTATTTCTTGTCGCTGCTTTACACACTTCCTGTTGTACTGACTGAATATTTCGTTTGGGTTTCACGATTTACTTCCAATTCTTCTCCTCTTTTTTTGACAACTTTACTTGACTTGCAAGGGCAAGGACAAAGGGGAGTCGAAGGAGGAGGCGGCTTACCCTCTTCCCTTTTCTCTGATTGTGTGACTGTGACTGTGTGTGCATGTCAAGTAGCAATTGAGACGAAATGGCATTTGAATGTGTGAGTGTGTGTGTGGTGTGTGTGTGCGTTCCGTATATGACATCTGACTTCCACTTGTCAGAAAATATTTGCTTTCAAAACAGAACGCGCGGTCGGTCGACCCTCTACTCCTTTGTCTCCTTGCCCACCCCCCTTTGCCACTCTCTCCGCTCTGGGACCGACTTTACGCACGAGTTGCAATCTGTTCTTACATTTGCTCTCTTTCTCCCCCCTCCCCCCGCTTTCCTGCTCACTTCATCCATTCTATCTGTCTTTCCCTATGTCAGCCATAGATTTTCAAAGAGTCCGTGTGTGTGTGTGTGTTTCGTTAAATTGATAGAATAAATGAGCATAAATTGAAAAAAGAAATATCGACGAAACAACAACAGCAGCAGCAGCAGCAGCAGCAGTGGCAACAACAAAAATAACACTCAGCTCTGGGTAGTGCAACCCTCTGGGTGTTGAAAAGAGAAAAGGGTGGTGGTTCGACCCGGAGTACAGTCGGAGTTCTAGTCCTGTGCCACATATGGGCAATTATTTAGTGCTTTGGCACAACTGAGACTGGGAATTCACTTCACACACCCGAATAAACCCCCACACCAACTGTTGTAGTCCCCAAACCGCCATTACTATCGATTTGAGGGTGCATTACCTACTGGACCAGTCACACCGGACTGTCAGAGGGGCGGGGGAAGTTATATTCTGGGCAAAAAGTTTTCATTGAATTGCATGCAATCAGCACTGGCTCGCCTCCAAAGTGTTACAATAAGCAGAAAACAAGTATGAATACACTGCAAATAAAACGCATATTATTGGATGACTTTCAAAGGTCAAACGGAAAATCTATAGAGATGTAGTCAAATTTTCTAAGATCGATTATTATGGAAAAAGTTTCAACACACTTGACGTTTTTAGGGCATAATTTGCCCTTTTAATTTTGGTTTTTTATGATCAGTTCGCCTTTACGCTCGATGCAACTTGCTTTGCTTACGTTTTTAAAATGCGAACAACAACAAATTCGTATGGATTAGCCGGGCTTACGAACATGTATAAGTTCGGAGCCCAATGCGTTGTATTTCCGAGGGTCAAACTCTAGATCCCAACATCGAACATTCAGCAGGTTCCATCGAACAGCGATCAAATTTAAATGGTTCGCAACCACAAGAGTTCACATGGCCGTAATTCAAATAGAAAATACAATTAATTGTTCAAAATAACTATTTTATTTACATCGATATTAAATTGTTTAAATATTTCGTGTATAACATACTTTTTGGTGTTTTATTTTTATGCCATTGGTTCTTTTACAATTCATTTATTTGATTTATTTTTTATTTGAATTTTTTATTTATTTATATTTATTATTTATATATATTTATCATTAATTTATATTTATTAATCATAATTATTAATCATATTTATAATTATTATTTATTTATATTTATTTTTAGTTTATATCTATTATTTATTTATATTTATTATGTATTTATTTATTTTCTTGCAGTGCATAGGCGAGCACTAGAGCTGAGTAAGTGAGCATAAAGTAATTTAAGGAACCCATAATTCTATCCCTTAGGTATAGATGTGTGTCGTTCGTTCTAAGCAGAGTGAGTACGTTTATTATTCCTGGACGCTCCGGTTTCCTTTTCAAACACAGAGCGCATCGCGTGTGTTGCCAATTTGTTCGACATTCATTGACGTCGCGACGTAGTCCATGCGTTTGGTGTGTTCACAGGTTCTGTTCAGCTCTGTTCAGTTCCTTCATCCTATTTATATTTGAGCGCGTGTTCCTTCTTCCTTGTTGCTGTTGCTGTTCCTGTTCGTATGCCAGGCCTGACTGCACTCGCGGCTGTCGTCGCTGTTTGTTCTCAAAACCAAATTTAGACGTAATTAAATGTGAATTGTTTATTTAAGGCGCACGCTGTATTCCCGTGCCTACGCCTCGCCCCTCCTCCTCCTCCTCCTCGTCCATAGGAAAAACAGCTAGCAGGCATTTTGGCAGCCTGGCGTTCAATCAAGCGCAGACAAATTGTGGTTGAGGGGGGGATGGAGGCAGAGCCTGATTCTCCCACTTCATGCAACATTTCCGACGGCTTTTCTTCTGCCACAAAGTTTTGCACAATGCCAAGGCACACACACCGACACACACACACTCATACACTGCACTGAATTTGCTGTTTATTGTTGTTGTTATTGCTGTTGCGGGTGTTGGCCAAATGTAAACTGCGACGGCCAACAACAGTGGCAACGGCGTCGGCGTCAGCGTCGGCGTTAGTTCGTCGTTATTGCAATTATTGCCCCGTGGCAAGTTTCAAATGAAAACAGGTGTGTCAAATGTAAACTTTTGCCCAGTCAGCAGGCTGCGAAATTTGTGGAGCGAGCTGCTTAAGTAAACAGCCCCATAACCTGATTGACTTAAAAATGCATACACTGCCCCGCCCCCTACACACATACACAGTATATGCCAGCTGCAGGCAGGTGGAGGACAAGTCATCCCCTCTGTTAATAGAATTTTTCATGAGCTACGTCGGCGCATTGGCATTGTTGCAGGCCAAGTCGCAAGTCGGAAGTTCCTTCAAATTACTTTATAAGTAGTTAATTTGATTGAGGTGGGGAGAAGGGAAGAAGGGGCAGGGATCTGTGATATGAGCCAAAGGAAAACTTTCGAATCGCCTTAATCGCCAGGGAGGTAACTTTGTAATAATGTTTATGAATAGACTATGCCATTGACAAGGAGCAGCTGCTTCCACCTAGAGCAAAGTACACGATACTATTAAGTAGTCGTAGGTGTTGCTGTGCCCTAATCAAGTTGACTTTTGCTAAACTTTCGAGTATAATAAATAATACGTTAGCTCTTGAGGTTAGCTGGACAGTTGTGGACAGCTAGATTAGATTATTAACAGATTATTCATAGGAAAGAAAATGCATTATAAATTGCTCAACTTTTAATAGAGATTAGCTGGAAAACTTTTCTGAATTGTATAAAAAATCTTTTAAAATAAACAGATTCTCCTTAAGCTATGTTTGAGCTAAAAGTTATTGATTCACTTGTAGCCGATATCAATCAAACAAGGTAATGGAAGCCAGTGCAACCCCAGTACACTCTCCTCGTCGTCAACAACAACAAACAGCTAAACACCCATATATCAAACAATTAGCGACAATAGAGTAAACAGAAAGCGAGTCCCTCGAGTAATGTCAAAGCCAAGGAATGAACCCCATTGGAACAGCCATGCATCAACCTCAGGCCAGAACGAATACTTGCACCGACCATTGCACTTTTCGCTACGCTTCATAAATTCACGTAGTCCAAAACTAAATTGCTCAACCACCCTCAAAAACAGAGCAGCAGGCTTAAGGACAACTGCAGTTGCATATCCACCAGAGTGGGGGCGGGGAAAACAACTGCAGACTGTGGACTGCTCATTTGTTTGAGTCAGAAAAATAATATCACTTTGTTTATTGAAGTGAGAACATTAGCAACACTGCACAAACAGAGAAATAGAGAAACCAGGATTAACTAGGCTGTGTGACTGTGTCCTGTTGAGTGTAGAAGTATTGACAATACTAACCCGACAAGTTCATAGCGTAAACTGCACTTTGAGGTTATGTCTCGAGTTGGGTTTGAGGTTAGGTTGCTTTTAATTCGTATATACGAAATGCGCATGACTGCATCGCCACGTGCCTGTTTACAGGATATTACTTTTATCGGCACATGTTCTCTATAACGATGTCGCACGCCGTCCGATAATGCCTGAAACGCCACTGATATCAACACTAAGAAATATACTACTACTACTACGCTTGGGTCTATCTGGGTCTCTTAATCTAAATGCACAGCGTTTGACTGTGTTGGCAAATTAATTTCAGCAAATTCATTAAAGTAGAAAGAAATCACATTACTGCGATAAGTAATTTCACACAAATACTATTACTGTGGGAAGCCAAGCAAAAATCTCAGGAAATTGAAATATATTTATTGGATGGAAGTCCGTTGGGATCGTGCTATTATTTGTGATTTGTGGGCAAAGATTTTAGTTGTTTTAATTATGATAGGAAAAGATAAATAATTTTCTAGAATTATGTTAAGTTGGGTATCAGATGAAGGCATAATATAGAAACAGTTTTCTATCTAATTCTCAGGAAATTGAAATATATTTATTGGATGAAAGTCCTTTGGGATCTTTTTATTTATTTATCTATTATTTGTGATTTGTGGGTTAAGATATTACTCGTTTAAATTACGTTAGGAAAAGAAGAATAATTTTCTAGAATTATATTATATAAAGGCAATAAACAGATATACTTTCCCAATTCATAATTTATGTATATTTCTGTCATCACTTGTGCACTTTATAGAGTCCCATCTGGCCATTGCTTTACTAGGATTACGACTGCAGTATACATAAATATCTAGCTTGGGCTGAACTCATCACCTATCCTAGAGACTTAATGCTGAAAGTAAACCTGTCTGCATTGCGGTGTAGACATCATTTATCAATCTAAGCAAACAAATCAAAACGCAGTCGAGACCTGAAATCTACTAGAATTCATTCAGCAACCCCCCTACTGGGCTAAAGCCATGGCCAATACAAGAGTGAAAAATGATTTCAAATGGATTACAAGCTGCTTTCATCAGTGAGACCCAGAACTTTCATCACGAAGCATCTACTACGTATTGCACACTGAGTACCAGAAGCAGAACAAAAATTCTATTTACCCAAAACTCTTGTTTGTGCCACATGCAAAAACTCTCTGTTGCCCCCTTGGTATCGTTTTGGCTTTGGTTTCATTTTCTGTTTTCTGCACAATCACTTAACATCATTAAAATGACGCGTAAATGAAAATTGCGCTTGGCGGCGGCTGCCTCAAAGCATTTGTGGCGTGTTTTTGTTGGTGTTGCTGCCGCTGCTGCTGCCGCTGCTGTTGGTGGCATGTTGCTAATGTCGTTGGCATTTCGTATTTCTCTGGCAAATCTGAAAACGCAGCAAACACTAAATATGTAGTATCTACGCTGAGAAAAACAACCAAGTTGAAATGCTTTAAACATAAACATAACCAATGCTACTATATCTACTAAGAGAGTTATTTACTTAAATAATATAAAATAACATTGACACATTATTTTAAACATTCCCTTCAATTTTTTACAGTGCAGCATACAGAATGCTATAATGCCAGGCGACCCAGGCCCAGAGCAGAGCAGCGAAGAGGCAACATCATTCATCAAGGATTTAGTTAAACGACGGCAAGCGTCTGTGGGTGCTGCTCCCTGTCCTCTGAGGAAGGAAATGAGGATGGCGATGGCGGACTGTTTTGGACCATTCATCATCATTCGTCTGGGATTATGCTTTTTAAACATACGATTGCTGTCAACATTGTCAGTGCTACGACTGCTATACACAGTTCGTCGTCCTTCTAGCTGCATTCAGTCAGGCATATGCTCGATTTGAGAGCAGCAATAGAGAGCATTTTGCATTCACTAGTACTAGAGTAGGTCCAATTCTCCAATTCATCGTTTGCTATGGCATTGTACACCCTCCCCTGCCACCCCCTGGAACTGCTTTTGACTGTTTGCATTGCATTTTAGTAACGGTGGTGGAATGAGATTGGTCGGATTGGGGGCCAACTCGGCCATAAATCAATCATGTTTAGCAACAGTTCCCACAAACATTGGCAATACTATACAGTGGGACACACTCCTGAGAATAGAACATGACTCTGGTGAATGATTTACAATGAATTTGTTCAATTTATCGTGGACATACTGTAAGTTCCACTGCGCATTATTCAGCCAAAGAATTTTAACAAATATTTATCAATAATTTCAGGACAAACAATATGTTTACACCGACACCCCCAGCCAAGTAACGAGGGGTCTCTCTTTATGTTATGTCCGAGGATTAGCAACAGCAAACATCTCCAGCCATCAGGACAACAACGACAACGAAACGTCTATGTAGCTGCCCCGTTTGTCATGCTGACAATTGGCTTTGACTGGCCCCACTGACAAATGGACAGATGGACGGATGGACGGTTGGAGGGACATAGAGCTAGTTCCCAGCTCCGGCTCCAACAAACAGACATGAGAGCTCTACAAATAACAAAACAAACGCATGTGGCATGTCGGGTTTGGCTGAGGGTTGGGGTTGCGGTAGTTTAGGTGGCATAGAGAGTGGGAGGAGGCTTGTCAAAATCACAACCAAGTCGCAGACGACAGGAATAACAAGCCCAGATGGGATAGGCTATACAACTGGACATGAGGTTGAAACAGCTGAGAATAAATAAAGAGTTGCTGCTATACATGACACTGAAAGTCACTGAATTTAATTGAAAGGAATCTTATAATGAAATTGAATCAAATTTAAGTTCGTATATAGCTTTCATTGCTAAAAAAAAAAGATAGATTTCGAACAAAAGAAATACTTATAGAGCACTGTATAAGACTTGTGATTGTACCTCCTCCAGGTGATTCATACAACCTACAATTCAGCTAAATATCTCGGCATTTCCGCTGTGAGCCACAATATTAAATAAATAAACTAAATGTGTTTATTAAATTAACAGCAACCCACAGAGAGCTGTGCTTTCAGAGTGTCAACCTCAAGCTCAACCTCAAGTGGCAACATGTGGCTCGCAATTATCATAACAATAATTCAAGATCTGGCCAAGAAATTACGAGGCAAGAGCCAGGCTTTTGCTTTTTATGGCTGGAGACAACGTTTCTGGCGAAACACTAACATCATTTTGAATTGAAAGTATAAATTTGAAAGAGCTTTACGCTAATTATCGATTGAATAAAGTATAACAAAGAGGAGGGAGACTCAAGCTTATCGGAGGAGCTGTCCAGTTGATGTTGATGCTCGCTTTTGGTGTTGAAACTGGCACCGCAACAATTGTGCATATCTTTTCATGTTTTTTGGCAGAGTTATTGACAGCAGCTTCGACTGATGAAAGCGGAATGAGTCATTCATTTTACTGAACTGGGAGAGAAGCTGCTAATTGATGGATTGCAACGCTTTATGAGTAATCTGAGAGTGGTAAAAACTGCTAACCAAACGAAATGCTGTTTCGCATTTTCAATTAGGCATGCCAGACTGCCGGCACTCGGACAGAAAAAAAACCAAGTTTGCTCTTAAATAATTCAAAGCAAATTATGCGACAGTTGCCGCAAAAGAAGGAAATAAAAGTAAACGCCACTCAGAGAGGCAAGGCAAAGTACTTAACCCTTTTTTCTCTCAGTTCTCTCAGTTCTTTTGCCCACTGGCAAAACCCCAAAAAATGTCTATAATTATTTGTACTGCGTACTGAGTTAAAGTTTGTGTGCCTGGAAACCTGAGCAAAGTAGTATGCTTTGCAGTGAGAGAAAGAAAAAAATGAAAATGTCAATATTATATTTAAGACGTCTTTCATCGTCGTTGTCGTCGTCGGTCTGCCAACCCGTTACAACAGAATTCATGAAGTAAAACACACAAATCACAAAAAGGTAAACGTAAACGCATTTCCTCTGCATCTGCCCCTCCCTCATTGAGGGCGAGAGTTTATGAGGCTGTGCAGAATTGCTGCTTCTTGCCCCTCACACAAAATATTATAATTGCCCAGCCAAATGGAAATAAGTTCTGGCATTTTAAGTGCCATTGGAGCGACAACGATCACGTCAAGATGTTGCTTCATCGCAGCAGAAAAGCCAGTCAGCCAGTCAGGCTTCCTAAGAGGAAAAGTTTCTTCAAGCAGGAGAAACTAATGGTGAGTCAGTTACTTAAAGAGAATAAGCCAATAATGCTGGGCCTTAACTGCTTATTGCTGCAGTCCATATACGATAAGTGTTTTAATTGCAAAGAAAGATATCCAATTTTTTTAAGTAGTGCCAGAGATGAGTTGTGCAATATTTCAAAGTACTATAAATGAGTTTAAGTCACTCTAAAAGTTGAATAAATATTTGAAAAACATTGCACATTAAATAGTTCTACATTCCAAAGTACAAATGAGTTTAAATCACTCTTAAAGTTAAATAACTATTTGAAAAAGATTGCGAATTAAATAGTTAAATATTCGATAAGTTCAAATGAATCTAAATTACTCTAAAAGTTGAATAATATATTCCAAAAAAATTGCAAATAAAATAGTTCAATTTTCCAAAAGCATAAATGAGTTTAAATCACTTTGAAACTTGAATAATATATTTGAAAAATATTGCAAATTAAATATTTTAATATTCCAAAAATATAATTGTGTTTAATTCACTCTGAAAATTGGATAATAATTTTGAAAAAGATTGCAAATGAAATAGTTACTTGAATTTATCTCAAAATTGAAAGAATTCACCACGATTTTATTAAACTTTCTCTTTACTACTTTCCTCTCCAGCAGGCATTGCAATTTGTAATCAATCTAAAGCCAAGATGACTCAGCTGAAATTGAAACGACATCAAACTTGACAAAGTTTGAGGAGACAAAAATCTGGCACAATGTAAGCTCTCCTGGCAAACCCGAAAAAATAATCAAAAAAGTCAGCCAATTAAATTGTTCTACCCATAAAAATGTGCAACACTAAGGAAGGGATATCGCCAGAGTGAAACTAAAGCCCTGATGCCACTATACCGAGCACGATCCAGGCGCAGCGATAAAATGGTGCCTGGGCCTGGACTAGTTCAGCCGTCAAGTGAATGAAATTTTATCACACACAAACAGCACACACACACACACTGTGGGGGAATCCACAACAGGGAAAAGCAGCCCGTGCCGCATGACATTGCACGTTTTACTCATTCGTCTCGATTGCAGTTTAGTGCAATCAAAGAGGATTCATCAGGACTAGACCAGGACCAGCCAAATGTCCAGCGAAGCGTTTATAATACCACCAGACAACGGCACCACCAGCAAGGACCGACTCTGTCCTGCTGACTGACGGATGAATCTTAAACCAAAGAAATTAGTGTAAAACTAAAATCCGATTTGGGAAAACAATGTGATCAGAGAGAGCGTCGCGAGGGGTGGTTGCTGGTACCACACACAACTTGCAACTTGCTGTGGGAAACAGCAACAAAAAATGTATTTAGGGGTAAGTTATACATAGTTTGAGACCGCCTTCCATCACCCCTCCCTCCCCCTGAGTGCTGGCTAATCTGCCTCTCGTGGGTTTTCTACTGATTCGACGATTTTTATCAATACTCAAATATCTGCCACTGGCCGCAACATTTTTATGACTTTCTATTAAATTAGGGAGCTGCTTGGGTAGTTGAATTAGATTGAATGAGATACTATGTCGAAAAAGTGCGCATATGCATGAGTATTCGCGGAGCATTCGCCGCCTCAAATTAGTTTCTTACGCTTGAATTTGCCTTAATGCTCAAAAAGTGCTCAAGGGATTTGCTGTAATTCGATTAGAAAGGGATTACGGATAGCAAAAACTTCCAACACACATACACACACACTCCACTCCCATCGTGTAGCTAAGTGTATGTATGTGAAAGGCTCTAATGGGATGCTGCTGCCTTTTGTCTGATGGCCACGCGTTTTGATGAATGATGTATCGAATTTTGAAACAGCAGCAGCAGCAGCAGTTGTATCAAATTTGCTCCCAGGAAGTGGAAGTTCGGGCATCTGGACTCATATGAGTAGCAGCCATAGAGCAAGTTACGCAGCGAACAGCGTAAAGCTTTTAAATGTGCTTAAGGCCCTCGAAGATTAGGATAAAGTGCATAGAGGGCAAGGGCAGACAGGGCATGGCATGTGACAAGGGCAGATTTATAGCGGGTATTACGGCAGTTTAAATGGATGGAATGAAAATGCTTAGGCTGAATCGATATATATTTTATTTGCATATAATAAAACTCCTCTTTTACATTTTACATTTTTCTACGCAATTTCAGAGTCAGTCTTTTTTTATGTCCACTTCGGTGAGTTATTATAGAGGGTATGATATGTTTATGGACATAAATTACAGTCTTTCAATGCAATTATGCTCAGGAGTAACACAAGACACAAAAATATAAAAGAGTTCAGTTTTGTATCTTCATTTCTTACGTTGTACTTTACTTCTCTTATTCCTATCACTTTTCAGGATCCTGATTTTTATTTGACTTAGAATTTCATTCTGTGATCTAAGATCTTCAATTGAAATGAATAAATATAGTAATACAAGTTTATAAATTTAATATACATTTATTTAAATAACAAGTATTTGCCTTTACTTTCCCAAATCTTTACAATACTATACTATAGTAAGCGAATTGCAATCAAAGGAGACCTTTCTTTATCTCAGTGTAACACTCACGCATATAAGAACTCTAAGTCAAGACTTTTTTAGCTCTGAACTGAACCGTCAACCACTTTCCTTAATGTCACCGTTTTGCCGATAAAAATGGGAAAAGCTTGACCTAAAACTGTCACATAAAGGGCAAACGGAACCAGTTGGAAACAGCAAATACCCAAGAAGTGTGTAAAATTGATTTAACCACGAATTGCTAAACGGTACGTAAGGAAACGACAAAGAACTGTTCTAGGAAATTGCTAAAAAGGGGAATGGTTTAGTTCGGTTTCAACATACATATAAATTTCCGCGTGTATAATTAAGTTGTCAGATTATTTTGACATGTCATACAAAGGAAAAAAAGAAAATAATGTGCGATACATTTGCGGAAAAAGGAGTAACTGGCAGAAGGAACCAAAGTAAATTATATTGTCGCATAGCTCTAAAAAATAGCAAAGGGAAAATCCACGGGGCGTAACGCACTCCACACACTCCACACACACACACACAATAAAGTCTGGTAACACGTGGTAACTTTTTTAGCACCCCATGCATTAATAACTGTAATTTTCTACCGGGTGTATGCGTGTGTGTGTTCTCGCAGCTATTTCCGCTTACATTTCGCTAAAACTCTGCTCAAAGGCAACAAAAGGGTTGCAATTTATAGCCGATTAAAATGCCCGCTTGCTAACTTTGCCAAAGATGCCGAAAAAACAACCCAATTGAAGCATAGGAAAAGAAATCCAACGGGAACCTTGTGCAAAAATGTTTCGCGTTTTGATTTCACATTCTCCCCTCTGCCTCCCGCAGTGCCGCAGCTCGTAAATAGTCGAAATGAAAAAATTGCAAACTCCAACTCCATTCACGCACTCATTCATTCATTCATTCAGTCAAAAGTTAGAACTCTTTTTCTCGTCTGATTGTGTAAAGACTTGCCTGGGTTTTCGGCTACTTCTGCCCCTGAGCGCTACGATGATTAGAGTTACGAGAGTTGTGTCCCCGCAGAGTGTGTTAAATCGAAATATGGTCTCAGCTTTAATAGTGTGGCTGTGGTCTGTTTGGGGTTCACTTAAGTAAAGCATCTCTGCAGGGGTCGTCAAATGAAAATGGCGAACGATGATTGACCGTGATGAAATTTTATCAAGAAATATAAGATATTAATAAACATTGAGGGCTGCCTGAGAGCATCAATATTGCGACAGAATCAAGATAATATAGGGGGAAGTGCACAAAAGACAAGAAAGATTATTGAAAGAGCAACAAAGAACTAGAGAAGTAGCTTTGTCAAATGTGAAGTGCATCATTATTAAAGATTATATATATAAGATATTTGTTTATTTAATATAAAAATATATAATTAATTACTCTGATGAATATATATAAAAAATGTATACAACTCTTCTATATAATCCTCTCTACTTTCCTTTTAATTTTCCATATAGATAACTCAACAAATGCACATCTCGTTATTTCTCGTTAATTCAAAGTTTATTCGTAGCCTAGCCACAATTATTCATTCCATCCACGTTGTATTACGGCTAAAGTTTCCCTGCTTTGGCCTGCTCTCTTTAAGTTCAACAAACTGCAAACAAAAGACTACCAAAAAGCCTGCAAACACTTTTCTTTGTAGCCACAAAGAGCGAGTTGTGCCTCAGCATCATGCAATTTGTGTAGCACTCCCCAAAAGAGAAGACAGAAAAAAAAACGCTAACGCCTATTTACATAGACCCCACGCCAAGGCAGGGAGTAACAAAAAAGTGCCAACTCACACTCAGTCAAGGGGGGAGGAGGAGTGTTGGTAGGAGAACAACAATTTTTCTTGAGCTAACGCCCATAGAAGAGAAGTGTAGAAAGAATGGTGAAAGCAAAAGCAAAAGCAAATTCCGCTGCGTTTTAATTTTCTATTGAAATTGTTAAAAGCAGGACAAGAGGACTACACGACGCAGGATATGCGAATGGCGATTTGTTTGCTTCTTGGGTTTTGCCGCTGTGGATCTCTGGATCGGTGGACTGAGTGTCCTCCCCCATTAGAAAGCGTACTACGCCCAATGAACACAAGGAATTAAATGCCTTTAAGGCATTTTTAACGATACAGCTCACCGAAAAAAAAAGAGCGAGCACCATTGAAAAGCTTCGGAGAATATGCCCGTAAAGCAAAAAGGAAGGAAACAACGAGACACAGGAGGAGCGGTAAGGGTCACGGGAAAAGCATTTAAGAAAAACATCATCAGAGTATTTGCCTGAAACCACAAATTACTTACAGCGCAGCGGGCCGTCGTCGTCTAGTGGGCATGGTTGCTGTTACCCAAAACATATGACTCCCTCAACAAAAAAGAAGAGAAAAATGGCGCCCAACGTATGCAAAGAAGGAAAAGCAGCAGGAACACCAACAGCAACAGTTACCGTGTCCAGCCAAGCCAAGCCATTTGCCATATGCAAAGAAGAAGAATGGGAAGCAACGGGCTCCAGCTCCAGCTCTCTCTCTACGGTTAGGTCTCCAACGACTTCTCTTTGTTGGCAAAATATATAAAAAAATGAAGCGAATTTGTTGCTGGCTGCAAACAAGCCTGGCAACTGGAATAGGATTGGCAGTCAGAGCTCTGCTCTGGGTCTCTGGTCAAAATGAGAAACGCCGAATTGAAATACTTGCAATAAACATGAAAAAGGAGGCAGAGCACACACAACAACAAGGATTTCGTGCTGGGAGCTGAGGAAGCTTTTGGATGGATGCTGCTGTTGCTCCTTTGGCTGTTGCGTTTATTGCATTGACAGGCCAGCTGCCAGTTGCCTCCGGCCTGGGCCCAGCAGCAGGAGCAAGAGCTGGAGCAGGAGCTGAACAAAAGGCAAAACCTTGCTGAGCTCCACAACAAGTTGAAAGATGTTTTATGTTTAATGTTGAAAGGAAGTTCCTGCGATCTTTTTATGGTACTAGTATATACTCCTACTCCTTGGCTGCATTCAATAGAATAAAGTGGTAAGGGTCATAGCACTTTCTGCCTGTAAAGTTGGGGTTAAATTAACCAAGGGATCTGCATAGCAGCAGAATTTATGAGGGCAATCAGACTGAGGTCTAATGTTGTACAAATTGAGACAGCGGTTAGTTGGGTGGTTATCTTAATTGTTTGACTATGGAGTCTTTATAATGATGTAAGAAAAATCAAAAGAAAATATTTAGAGTATGAGGAATGTAAATAGTACATATTTAGCTTTCCTGTTCATATTGTTAAACTGATTGAACCCATCTGCATCTTGATTATGCAATACCTGTTTTCATCACAACCTCCAGCATCTATCGACAATCGGATGAGCATTGGAAAAGTGTCAAATGTGCGTACAAATTTTACTCTATGAGACAGCCTACAATCATCAGCTGACGCTCTGATAACCGAATCAAAACAAGAGACGCTGTCAATTTCCTGGCTAGACTTAAAAAGATAACAATTGCAGATACAAATTTTGCAGTTTCCTCTGTGAGATCTAATTTGTGTTCTGCTTCAGCTTTTCTTTCATCTGCATCTTTGTGTTTGCTCTAATTAGAAAAAACGCATAATAGCTTCTTTGTGAAGCATACATACGTTTCAGCCTGCAGGCCAACGAACAACAAGGAGAAAGAATATTCAGAAGCATGGAGAGAGGCTCTGCCTATAGTTTGACCAGTTTCAAAGTGCTGCAAGAGGACAAATGTATAAATAAAATATCTAACTCTATTTTGGCAACTTTTTAAATAGAATTTCTTTACAATTTTAGATGTGACAATAGATAGTGAGACTTTTAAAAAGTGCGTAAATATAGGCTAATGCCTCGCAGCTGTTCTCACATCTGCCTTCCGCTTCCCTCTTGCTATGCAAAACTTTGCCACAGAATTGGCAAGTCTCATTAAAGTGTTAATTGCTTTGCATTGAGGCAGGAAAGTCTTCTCACCCGACACACCAAGTCGTTTTAATGTGAACCCATTTGCAACAGACACACACAGACTCATATGCAACACTTGGTAGACTCCTAGAGGATGCGACGACGCCGGTGCCATTGGGATTGGGAGAGACAGTGCTGCAAATGAGACTGGGAGCTGCGTCTTTTGTCCCACAGTGGCGGAACTTGCCAAAGAGAAAAAGTAGCGCAAACGGAAGTTTGCAATTAAAGTGTTAATTGTGTTAATTTCTTGTGAAAGAAAGACAACAACTACATAAAGACTCTGCAACAGATGCTGCAAAGACTACATAGTACAACAAAAGTTATGTCAGAGTAATCTGTCACAGTTTGTGTGGGTAAGAACTCCATGTAGTGTAGTGTAGTGAGCAGTAATCAAAAACCAACAGTCTGATAAGCACACAGGTAATATTCGGTTGATGAAATTTTAAATAAGAGAAAATGCAAATTCAAATCATATATATTTGCCTCCATTCAGTTGCATCTAGTTGCCTTAGTTTAATAACTCGATAGTCAAAATAAATTAAATAAATTTAAGGTATATAACCTTATAGAAATATAAACTCTTCTCATAGCACTTAACCTGCAATTAACGCCGCTGCAAATTCGTCTAGACTGGCGTCTTCATCTGCCGTAAAACTGGGGCAATAAAGGAAAAAAACTGCAGATATTTATAAGTACTCGTATATCGGCCACGAAGGACTGGCACATCGTGAGTCTCTTTTCGACATTTATAGTTTTAATTACTGCAGAAAAAGGAAGAAAAACGAAGACGCAGCAGCTGAGGCGAAGTCTGTTTGCTGGCAAGCAGTTAAAATCGCATTTCATGGCTGCCAATAAAAGTTTTTAAGCCGATGAAAATGACTAATTGGACAGCTGGAAAAGAGCAACAATCAAACAGCCTAAATCTGAGAAATAAACATGCATGCATGCACTGTGAGACAAAGCTTAAAAATATTAATATAAATATAGTCAATTGAAGTCTTATACTTTCGTAGAGCTTGCTATTATACTACGCCTCCTTGGAATGTCGAACATTGTTCCTGCTACGGATAACAAAGAGGCTGAAAAGCCAGGCCAATGTCAGAAGTATCTTTTGTGCCAGCGGTAACCATTCGAAGGGAACTGATTAAGCCGCCATTCGAGCGCGAGCTCAGCGACAGTTTTTGGCCTCTGAATCTGGGCTTTTGTGCGCTGGAATCCCCCTCGCGTTCTCTTTCGGCTTGACTGACTGTTGACAGTCGAGTGTGGCACATGGAAATCATAAAAAGCGCAACCAAGCAAACACAAAGTAGTAAAAGCCAAGTCCCAGACGCCGCCACAACCCATTCAGCCTCCAGGTCTCTCCCCCCTATTTCCACCCACTGTTCCTCCTTTTGCAGCTCTTTTGTGTTAGTGTTGGGTACTTTACGACACATCGTCACGCTTTTGTGACATTTTGTCCTTTTACCACTCAAGATACACACACACACACACCATACACACACACATTTCGGGCACTTTCAGCACAACACACAATGGACTTAAAAATTCCTTTTCATCAGTTGCCTAAACAGCCGACGCTGTTGCATGCTCACAAAAAGTCAAGAAACAGCAAGAATGCTCCAGTCGGGAGCTGCCACTTGGCAAATACTGCGTAACTTTAATTTCCTGCCTAAAATATACTAAATAATTTCCTTAATGCTGATCGAAACAGAATTGCCAAGAGCTGGTAATAGAAAATTCAAATATGAGTGCAGAAAAATGTGAATCAGTTAATTCAATCTCATAATAAAGTATCTTTTAATGATATAACAGGCTGCATCTCTTGGACTGTAAATACCTCTTATAAACAACTTAAAATATGCATATTTACACACTCTTATTTATAGCTTTCTTTACAGGGTATAGAGTAGGAGCACAACGACAAGGAAACGACAGTTTGCAACCCTTTTATGGTTTTAATGCGATTGATGGTCCATCGGCACGTCTGTTGTTGCTTGTCCAACGCACAGTGGAACGTTGAACGAGATCAAGTGGCTAAACTTAAACTTTGAATTTGCTTTATGGCCAACCAAAAGTTAGTAAGAAACTTTGACTTATAAATTGTAGTACCCTATGAAATTTCATGCTAATATTCACAGCATTCTGCACACTGTTTTAACGCTATGACCCACTGTGCGCCGTCCGTTGGAGTCACCGTCTTCTGCCTTCGTCGTCTGTCGGTGTTTGACAGTCTCGCGCATGGACACAGATTGATGGATTCACATTAAGCCGATGATGTAGGAGACAATGATAATTTCGTTATTGTATTTCGGTGAATTTTCTTCTTTATCATACCTAAAGCAAGTGGATATCCGAAGGATGAATGTGAATATCTGAATGTAGTATGCTTTAAATTGAAGCGCATAATTTCGAGCAGAGCAAAAGGTAGCCAAAAAGGTTGAGTTCCTGGAATTTTTGTGTTTCGCCAACCATTATGAAGTTAAATGCAACGAGTCGAATCCGGCTTGGAACTAGCGAAGATGTTATATTAATATTATATATATACAAAGTATTTATGTGTGCTTGTGTGCGTTTGTATTATCTTCATCAAATTGGCTCTTTGTGTTCTTTTATGCTTTATTATAAGGCTGATAATTTGATTTGTCATCAATATGCTGTGGGGAGTATCAGAAGTTCCTAAGAGTAATATATATTTACCGACTATTAAATAAATGAACAACTTTATTTTAAGAGTTTCTTCTACTGTCTTTTAAAAGGTAATTTTATATATTTCTACATATTTTTCTTCCATACATTTTACTCAAACCACCCTCTCCAGCTTTGTTTCATTTTTGGCGGTGCATTCTTGAGTCGACATCAATTTAATTTGCAATCATTATATGGAATAGTCTGCTTGAGCTACCACAAAGGGATCATGAAGGTAATCATTATATATATGCTTTGTACAATAGCGAACCTTGGGCAATTAGGAATCATAAAGGATATTCCACTTACGATTCAAAATGAAATGCGCACCAATTAGATGCTGATAAGCCTTTAATAATGAATGTTATTAAAACGAATTTATTTGTTGACTCATACGCGAAGCAGAAAGTTCTATGAATTCCACGTGGGAACCACAAAGAGTCAAGTGAAACAGTTGCAATGGTCATTGGCCAGTTCTCGACTCGGTCACATATCAAAAGCGTAGCCAAAAGGCTTGAGAAAAGAATGCCAGGCATTTGTCTTCTTCACGCCACAATTACGAAGTGGAAGAGAAATAGACCAGGAAAGAGAAACAGAAGTGGTCGCTAATTTAACAAAACTAAAGCAGAAATCAAAATCTTCCAACTTGGACTCACAGACCACAGTCCAGTCAAGCCCGTGCGAGGGCAACCAGGCAAATCGGAGGCATCTATCTTCCAGGCAGCACACAATTATATATATTTGCACAATTTACAATTAACGTATCAAAATCTGTGCGCTAAACTAAATCTAATTACCAGCCAGTAAGACCAGAAAAATAAAGTACTCTACGAAGAATGACGAAGCAGAAATACTCTAAGGTAGAAATCGTAGAAGAGCGATAATTGGATTACGATTGTCAAGCGATACTAATGAAACAAATGGTATATTTTTAGTTGGAATAGAATAAAGCCCCCAAAAAAAGAGAGTAGAAAAGAGTTAATGGGAGATAACATACTACAGATACTTTATAATGCCAAAGATATATATATGTTTATTATTCGTAATTTTATAAAATCTGACTGTATCTTTAGTTTTTCAACTGCTCAATAAGTGTCCATCAGCCCCTTGTAGCATAGAGTATACGTTAAGGAAAAGTCGACTGACGCCAGAGCCTACACCCAGAGGCGGTTAGTGGCTGCTGCTGCTGCTGCTGAGCTCTCTGGCACTTCTCAACCAAAGACTTTGGCTAAATGCTCGAAAGGCTGGCGATGGCGACGCTGCCATTTGTCAGGCAGCGGACCGCAAAATAGTTGCACAGAATTGCTCATGGCAGAGTTTTAGTTTTTTCTATGCTTAGTTGTAGTTGTTGCTATTGTGGCACTCGGATCAGGAGCTGGAGCTTGACGCGATAATAAGAGCGATGAGGAGAGTTAAGGCACTACTGGCTACAGCAGAATACAGCGCAATAGTGTGAGAACCGCGCTGCCACTCTTTTTCTCTTGCAGTCCATGCTTTTTTCTGGCTAGTTTTTCGCGTGGAAAATAAATACCAATCTACATAAAAGTGGAAACCAAATAAGAAAAACAGTCAGTCCAACAGTCAGAGCTAGCCATTGAAAAGAAAGAAACTTGCTGCCATGCATGCTGCTATTGAAAGCAGACCGAAACACACACAAAAAACAAGCGGATCAGTGGGACGCAACCAGTCGGAAGCAGTCGACAAATGTACAACATATATATTTTAGAAATTTAACCCGATTTCAAGATACATTTCAGACTATTATGTAGAGCTAAGTTAAACTGTTATCATCCAAATTTATCTTGTTAGATGTTTCCCTTTTGCGTGTCACATACAAACATATAACACCCTGCCTTACCGACTGCAGGGTATGCTAAAAAACTACAGATAGAAGGCCAGAAAAAGCAGCGGTTGCCTGGTCTGAGCTGTGATACCGGCACCGAGTAGTTGGCTGTGGTTACAATTTGGAGCAGAGGCCGGGCTCTGGTTATATTTTTCTTCTTTTTTTTTTTGATGAAATTGCTTGAAATAATAGGGTGAAAATACTATGGCTGGCCTTCCTCTAGTTCTGCCTGGCCTGGTCTCTGTAGTCAAGTTTTTTTTTGCTGGTATGTGTGCGCCTCTTAACTCTTTCGCGCTTTGATTGTGTGAAAGACCAAAAGGCGTCGCCAGCAGTTACTACCAGCTAAAGCTGCAGAGCTCGCGTGTTAGCCCCGCCGAGAGTCAAAAGCATTTGGCACACAAAACTCCCGAGTTCAACTAGTACAGTGCACGCATAGAAAGAGCTCTACTATGTTTTGAGGTTTTATGCAGCAGAGAAAACTAAGTTAAACCAACAGACTCACAGAGAGAAGACTTGGTTTTATAAATAAAATACTAAGTATACTTGCAAATCTAAACTATAAACTGAACTATATGCACAATAGAATATTATAAGAATACAAATAAATTACATCTATCCCTGAGTTGAGCCAAACTGACCTGACTATGCATAAACGAACATTAATCTACTGTGAATTCCCGAGTTGCTTCCTATGCTTTAACCTGGCTTCACTCCTCGTACTCCGCCACGTCTTCGGCCGACTGACCACCTCTTACAAATCAATTACTTTAATCAATTTTTAACACGTTCACGTCTTTGCACCCAGAACAGCAGAGTAAGACGGCGCCTTCTTTACCTTTGTTCAACCGGCGGCCTTTTTTCTCATCATCGTTTTACTTTTTTCTGCTCCATGTTATTACCGGGTGATTTTTTGTTAAAATTTTAATTATAAAAATTAAATACGGGCATGAAAGATGAGTGAAGTGAGAGAGAGAGAAAAATGTGCGACTAACTAACCTGCCATAACAAACTGGAAATAATATACAAGAATTTTTATTGAAATAATAACAGCGAAAAGAGCAGAAGTGAATACGAATATACGAGACTCAGTTCAGTGAATGACTGCGGCACCTAGAACCAAACCAGGCACAGTTCGTCAGAGCACATCAAAGGCGGAACATTCGTCTGGGTCTGGGACAGGTATGTGTGTGTGTGAGTGTTTGTGTGTGTTGGGGCCAGCCAGCGACGACTATGATGGGGGCGACGACAGCCTGTCATCGTTTCAAAGTTCTTTTTACTCTCCGACTCGCCGTATTTCTAATTGAAATGTTCTGCACCATATTTCTGCGCATTACCACCTGCTGCTTGCATCCACACAGGAGAGACCGGTAATTCTCAGTGTTCCCAGCTCCCAGCTCCCAGTTGCCAATGCCCTTATTCCCTAGCCCGATACCAACAACAACAACAACAGCAACAGCTTTGCTAAATAGTTCACTGCCTGTCCACGTAAATTGCAAAACCAAACCAAAACCACAAAGAACAATGCGCTGCAACTGACCGACCAACGGACGAATGAACGGACGGACAGACGGACGGACAGACGAACGGACTGACGACCATCATCATCAACAACCTGCAAACTGCGAAACTGCTCAACCGACCGACCTCAGCACCTTAACCATCATCGTCATTATCAACGCCAAGTTGAGCGGATGATAAAAAATGCTTGAGAGACTCGATGCGATTATTTCAACCACTACTTTTTTTTAGCACTGGAATTTTTCTATTCGCATAAACATAACTATATTTTAGTTAACTTGCTTTGTGATACCCTGCATTGATATAGATATATCAATAGATGTATTACTTGTAGGAAAATACTGTTTAAATAAGTTAGCTAAAATATACACCTCAATATTTCATATTGACTCACTTGTAGATAATGAAGTACCACAATATTCTTATAGAATTGAAAAGAAGTAATATACTTGTAAATAATATTAATATATATATTCATATTTATTTAATATTTGCCCACATTATCTGACATAAGAGTATCTTTAGGTTTGTAATATAAATTTGCTTTACTTACCCTCGACTACTCCTGCCCGTCTGTTTCTCCAACTGCGCTTTAGTTCATTTTCCAAGAAATAATTTTCCTTTTTTTCTGCTTTACAGTTTTCATCGTCGTCTCGTCTAGTTTACATCTTCATAGCCGCATCGCTGCTCCACTAAACTGGGCGTCCCCTCCTCCTCTCTGCCTCCTGCCACGTCGCTGTCAGGGCACTGTCACACCTGTCGCTATTGTGGCTGATCACAACAACCGCCAACAATGGAGAGACGGCAAATGGAGGCAGATACAGAGACAGCGACTGAGACGACCTCGCCCAGTCTCAGTCCTAGAGAACTGGCGGACAAGGTGTGAACGTCAAATAATCACCTTTGCACACGACATGCCCACAAAAAAGCGACTCAGCTGAGACCGAGACGAGAAGGCGAAGGCGAAGTCAATTGATGGGGGCGGGGGGTGTTGCAGCTGCAACTGGAGCTGCTTGGGGTTTTTCACGCTGCAATGAAGCTGTCGCTGTGTTTGTTTTTCGTAGGAAAATTTGCGCATGTTTCCCATATTTTTGTTTTCCTTTTTTTGGTGGAGGTCTGGCGAAATGTGTGAAATTTCAATGGAAAAGACGCATCAATTGAAGACGCAGATGTCTGTGGCTGCGGTGTTGCTAACGTCTTGCCACAGCTTTCTCCTCCTCCTCCCCCGGTTGTATGTGTGGCAACTCTTTCTGATGCTTTTGTTTGCATAATTATTTTATTGTGAACACGGGACAGGGCGATGTTGAGTGTGCCATGCCCACAAAACTACACGCAAGAGTGTAGAGCGTAGAGTGTACGGGCCCGCATGAATATTAAAACAAAGACGTTTTCCATTTTAGCCTCTTTGCGACGGTTGCAACTGTTTTGCCAAGTGCCCCAGAGCAACTGGCAGCAATTTTCCCTCCCATCCACAACAAAAGTCTAGACCCTAGACAATTTTCCCGGGCTGCCGAAAAACTTTGCTTACTCTCTCTCTCTGCCTGCCCGCCTGCCTTAGGCATTTCTTCAATTAGCGTTTTTATTATTTTTAATTAACAATTTTGCAACTTAATCCTGTTGCACAGTGCTGTGTGTAGTGTTGAAATTTCAGCAGACATAATCGAATCAGTAAAAAGGGCTGCTGCTCCAGCTTAATGCCTGGCTAAAGTTTGTCTAAGGACAACAAGGTACAACAACTTTGCAGGGTGCCCCAGACATGTGCATAATTATATTAGGCACAGGACTCCTCTTAGCACAAAGCAGACAAAAAGGGTTTGGCTAAGTGGATGCGTGGATGAAGACTTGAAGAAATGTTACCAAACTATCAGACAGACAGGCCTGCAGGGCACTTTTAAGACACAGACAGACTGAAGTCAAGAGATAAACACAATAACTAACTAGACTAGAACATGGTCCAATATAATATAATGCAAAATTTGATATAAATACATACTACTTCTTCTTGCGATTGGTGTATCCATCCACGCTGGAATGGGAATCGACCGTAGTCCTTGCGCTTGGGTTTATTAGTGACTCACACATGACACACACCTTGCCCATGTCCTGCAGGCAAACGCGACAGTAGGGGTATTCACATTTTGGACAGAATGCAAATTTGTTATTCTCGTAAGCGTTGCAGACCAGGCAACGCCGCTGTGCGCACTTGTACCGGCTTAGCCAGGAGAATTTATTGGGATAGGAGAGCCGCAAGTAGAGACACAGATTGATTCTGCCCTGAACATGCCGCATTGCCATATTCTCCTCCACATTCTGGCGTATACTCTCTATTACAACATGACGACTCCGTAGTATGCAGTTATACAGGAAGAGTATGCGCTGCTTCTCCCGCTTGTAGTAGAAGTAACTGCAGATGACTCGACGCAGACGCAGGAGCGTAGTGCTCTGATAGATTAGTAGTATTATAGTCAGGTACAGTAGCAAGAGTTTTACGTAGAAACTACGGGGTAACTCGTGCGCTCTAGGCAAACATTCCTCGTTGCTTAGGGAGGTGGAGACCCGTTCATGTATATTGAAATTCTTCATGGTGGTTCGCAATAGACGCGCCATCAAGCCAGTGCCATTGATCTGAAAAGCAACGGATTTTATAATAAAAGTATCTTTAAAATGTCCGCCAACTGTACTCACTCGAAAGCGCACTTCATGCTCGCCCTCCTGGTGGTAGGTGATTAGCGAACGTCGATTGATGATGCGCAGCAGATTGACAACCATACGATCTAGTAACAGAAATATTCCAGCCGTAACAAACTCCAGTGATAATGTCAATAATTGGAATACTTGAGCCTTGGTTTCTTCCCTTGATTGGCTACAGAAATGCGACTCGTCGAGGTATTTGTGTCTCTCAAATCCGTGAAGGGGTAAAATATGTCTACGCTTTGCTGCTTTGCGGCGTTCGTCCACGTGCTTAAAGTAATCCGTTATGTAGAAGTTGTCATACTCTATATCGGAGCGATATTTATAATAATATCGGAAGGTCGCGAAAATGACAAATATTATAAACAGGCAGAGAAACTTCTCTAGAACCAGCATAACGATTTTAAATGTACGTCGTCGTCGCTCAAAATCATTCAAAAATTCCTGGGATGTCTTTTCAGCACTACGCAATTGATCCGCCATCGATGTGTTTTGCACCTTGTAGGTAATCTCAATATTGGAGCTATTACCAAAGAGTTCCTGCTCGGTATTCAGCATCTTCACATAGTTCTTGCCAAAGTCTGCAGGCACAACCTGTGATAAGAAGTTTCTTTAAAGAAGTATGTCAAAAGAAGTCAAATGCCTTCTGTGTATACCTTAGATGCATCACACACTTTGTTCGGATTGCCAAACATATTAACCTTGCAGATAATGTCGATGCGATACGGCCAGCAGATAGCACTCGATAGCCACTTGGGAAAATTGGTCTCACACTTGCGATACCCGTGTCGAAACACCTCCTCACAGACCCGTTGCCCACTCATCAGCTGATGTTTACAGCGATTCCTCATATTAAGCAGAAATGTCTTCTGCACTTCAGAGGCCTTAGGTATTTCCCGATTCAGAGTAGTGTTATCAGTGTTATTCCTTGGTTTATCGACACCGCGCAGATATCTGAAGTAGCCGAATTTATCTTCCTCGATGTTAACATGCTCCACGCCATACTCCAGATCGCTCAGAATGCTGTGAAGCTCCTTGAAATTATCCTGTATCTCGTCAATATCCTCCTTCATGTTCTGCAATGTGTTCGTAAACGGCTTGGCCATTAGATCGAAGCGCGTCTTGGTCAAGTTATAAGTGAGTTTTGTGGTGCAGGCAAACACCCGAGCCACCTCACCGGCATTCGTCACCAGATTATCAATTGGACCAGAAATGACCATGGCAAATGCAAGAGCCCGCAGATAACTTCGCCCTGCATTGCCAACCAGAGCCACGAATATTAGCAGTGTCACCGCACGCACATTCCGACTGAGTACAAAGGAGAGTCCGTTGATCAGCAGGAATACCGCCAACACTGGCACATCCGGCAGAATCAGCGCGTACAGCAAATTCAAATTGAAATTGATGGTCACAAGCATCCAGAGCAAATAGGCCAACAGCACTCCCACCAAGAAACTGCACAGAAAACGCACCACAGATATCATGAAGCTCCCGTCATCCTCCTCGCCATATATCAAACAGTAAAAGGGTTTAGCCATCTTGCTGGCTAACCGTTGTATCTGGTTGGTTAAGGAAAGCAGCATTATGATTATACAGATACTTTACACCAACTGAAACGAAACAAATACAGCGACAGTTAATATTAACTACTGTTTATCAGATATAAATATTAGCTTACTTGGTTAGTAATCAAAATAGCATAAACGAGTATATATTCGTTCAACATCGAAGCTTAAAGATTTTAAGCTCACGGTTAACAGCGGTTTAAGGCAGAGGAGATAGATAGTGCGTGCGGGATAAAGGAAGTGGAAATGCTTAAGCTACCCGCTCAATTGAGGCAGCTGCGTTTTAAGTTAACAAAACTGCCTCACTTTTAACCGTTTTATGGCGCACTTCTCAACTGCCACACGCAGCAGCGGCAGCCGCACCGGCAATTCCCCACTCTCCGCCCTATGGCCACGCCCTGTTGTCATTTAAGAGCAGACGACACCGCCCCAGTAGAGAGACTGTAAATGACTGCAACTCAGACGATGTGCTCGTTAAAAATGCCAGACCAGAGCAGACCAGAGCCAGGACGCCAGACGGATGACGGACGTTGGACAACTCCACACATTCCCAGACCGAGCGAGACACTGGGAAGATGCGAGCGCACATTCAGTTTAATGTACGCAATGTGCCAGGTCCTTTGGTGAGCATTGCCGAACCGAACCATCATATACACCAATTATAATAGTACACTGCAAAAAATGAATTTCATTAGACCCTTTTATGGATTACTATTCCAAATATCGATGGGATTACTGTAGCGTAATTTAGATACTATTTTGTAATAATTTTAATAATCCCCGACTCATATTTACCTCAGGTATTTTCATCAGTGTAGTAGGGAATTTTTTGCACCTGCCCAACGCAACGACGCTTATGGAGAGGCACCTCACTGTGCGAGATTCTAAAATAAAAATTGATTACATGCGTGTGTCTTCTTACATCGCAATGAATAAATTTTCGTAGGGGCTCATGCTGGTGCATTTTGTTTGTTTTGCAAGGTGAACGTTTAACAATTTATGAACTGCATCGATGAGCGATGAAATGCAGCAGTTCCCCAGTCAAGTTTGCTGCCAGGCTATGCAGCAGAGCCAGAGTTGAAATAGCCAGATCCAAATTGGTGCAGTCGCTCGTCGCGCTTCGTGATGTCATTCGCTGAATATTAAACAGGCAACAGTGTTGCCAACTCCCAACTGCCAACTCCCAGTGCCCAATGGCGGCACTTCATCAGAACCGAGTCGTGCTAAAAAATTGATTGATCCTTGAAGTGCAAACTGGGACCTGGAGCACTTAGTGCGATTCTCTCTGCCTGGGAGGCAAGTTGCGACTTTGACGACATCATCTCCCCCGTTGCAAGGGAGATTGGCTGGGCAGAGAGGTGTTCTACCTCGGCTACTCCTCTCCACACGCATTAAAACAATTTAAAATTCCAATAGGTCCGCCGCTACAGTATGCTGAAAGGTGTAAAAAATACTTTAATATTAAAGTTGTATAGAATAATAAGGTAAGGTCTAAGTACGACTGTTTATATGAGGTAAAGATAGTTAATAATTTTTACTTAAATTTTTCTTTTTTTAATATTTTGATACCACTGTTCACAGACTCACAATCGTGTGAGCTTTAAATGCATTAAATTGTCAATGCGTTTGGGCTAGGCTTAAAGTGTGCTGTCCATAAAATTGCTTTGGCTTTCACAAAAAAGGAATGGCTGGACACCCCACCGTTCGTGCCACCACGCCCCTCCTGCCGACCATTCCATTCAGACAGTCCGACAGTCAGTCAGTCAACTCGAAAAACCGAATGAATGATGAATTGCCTGTCACTTGCAATTTTTGTAGCAGACAAAACACAGTTCGTCTTCGTTGTGTCTGCCTTTCGTTGGCTTGTTTAAAAATGTTCATGTTTTTCTAAGCCAAGCAATGGGCCCTATACTAGTTGTTGGACCTGCAGCAGAAGCAGGATCAGACCAAGAGACACCACCACACCGGCCTGTGTCTTCTTCGGTTGACATGCTGACTGCCTGCATGGAATTTGCGTGAAAAAGGCGGCAAATTCATTGTCACAGATTCCTTTATATTGTGATTCGGACAAAAATAATTGTGTTTGTTCACAACTTTAAAATTTAATTGGACGAATGCGGTGCGCTCTTATATTTAAGGCTCGAAAGCAATTTTTTGATAAAGAATTTCGTATTATAAAATATGAAATATGCCAAAAGGAATGAGAGTGTTATAAAGAAATAAGAAATGTATTCACCATCTAAGCCATAATTTAACAAAAATATAACACAATAAAAACAGGAGGATATTAATTAAAGTCGACAACAGAACAAGCTTAAAATATGACTTGAGAATGCAATGGAAAGTCTAAGAAATAAAATAAATATAACTTTTAATCTCTCCTTTCACTGCTTCTTTATCTTACTAGCAGCAAACATAATCCCTCTGATTAAAGATACTATAGTTGCTATAGGAATCATTCCAAATCAAGTTCAACTAATGCCATCAACTAATGCCCTATAAGAATTCTCTTCACCTGTTCATAAACGTGACGCGCTTTAAGCCAATTAGCGGCACTAATACAAACCAATAAATCAGCCCCAATTAACCGAAAGAAACTACAAAAAACATACAAAATAAAACAATCCAGTGCACTCAACGCATTTGTCAAAAATTAACCCTTTCGCAGGAGCTAAGAAAAAACGCAGCCAATATGAAAATGATATTAGCCAAACGCCGTGCCGCGCCAGACTGTGGCTAGACCGAGAGCAGACAGTGGAAATTGTTGGTGATACGGAAATAGAGAGGAAGGGAGAAGGAGGAGGAGGAGTGCAGAAGGCCAAGCTTGAAGCCTGTGCTTGGGCCTCGGCCGTGTCTCTGTGTGTGTGCTGGCCTGTTTACACGCAAAACCACTTTTAACTCGTTTACTTTATTTATGACCATAATTTGTTAAGCAAAAGGTCGAAAACTAAACTGGCGACAAAAGGGCGCAGCTCACGGACGGACAGTGGCAGAGGCAGAGACGGAGACGGCGGACGCAAGGTGCGATGCATAATTAAGATAATAAAATATTAATTAAAATGAAGTTCATGCATATGCAAACACAACGTCAGCCAGGCTAAATCCAAAAGAGAAGCGCCAAACAATCCAAGCACAAATATTTGCTCCAAATATGATGATGATAATGACGACGATGTTGATTAGAATAGGGGGTGACGGTGCAGGTGGCGCACACACAATGATAATATCAGGTAACGTCGCTATTACCGTTGATAGCCTTGTTATTGCCACTATGCGACAGAATGAAAGACTCGCCTTAATTAATTAATTAAAAATGCACAGTACGCTTTTATTTCTTATTTATTTTTTATGGTTTTATGCTAATTCGAAATGCCAAAAAAATGGTATAAGGGAAAACACCTGCCTGCCGTTCAGGCAAACAACGCTCTACTCCTCCCCCTCAACATGATAGCCGGCAAATAAGTTTACCCAAAGGGTTTGTGGAATCTGTTTCGCGAATTGAATGCTATGGACAGACGACAGGGGAGTCGGTGGGCGTGGCAAGGTATGAATGTCAATCAGAGATGAGAATTCGGATACCCTAAAGAATGGAGAGCATGTGCAAATATATACTGACTCACAATATATCATACAAAATTATAAATATACAACAAAAAACTCTATAGTTTATAGTAACCAATACTTTATACCTGGCTTAAAATATATATCAAAGTCTTAGTTGCAGTTATTTATATTTCTATAAATTTACCATAATTTTTACTTATGACTTTTAAGAGAATTTTGACTTCGGCATTCTCTAAATTGAGTTTAAAGTAAAGTTGAGTAGACTGCCTCAACGGCTAATGGATGTTTACTGTTCGTCTTTGGCTTAGAAACGTATTACAAAAAGGTAAAAAAAAGAGGGGCACAAAGCGCGAAATGTGATACATTGTGGCCGTGTGAAGTTGTCGTCTTATTGGTCTGTGCATAATTTATTTGGCCTCTGGTATTTATAGATAATATGGGGTTATAACCAGGCAGGCGCTTAATCACTTTACCTGTCGCTTATACATGTGTATGTGTGTGTGTGTGTGTGTGTATGCACATGTGGGCATCTAATTGGTGAATATAGATATACATATACATATTTCTGCCCCTCTGGGCCAATTCAAAACGTCAATCGAAATTTAAGTGAAAGCGAAAGCATCTCATGGCAGCCCCTCGAAATGTATCTTGACACACGCACAACAATTGAGAGCGGGAGGGAACCCAAATCGGAGGGTTCGCCACATGATTGATGACGACCCGCGTCCAGTTCTACTCAGCTTTGTGTTTTCAGCCGCATTAATTAACTAATTTAGTTTGGCATTTTATATTTGTGTTCTTCTGCTTTGCCTACAAAATTTATGCAGACACATTTTTAACATTTTTTTCATTCAAAATTTTATTTTTGTTATTTTGCAGCAATTATTTACATGCAGCCCCCAGAACGAACCTTATCTCGCCAGCTTTCACTCTTTCTACCACATTATTTTTTGACTTTGGAACGCATTGTCATAATTCACGCTTGACCCGCGCCTGGGGCAAGTTGGGCCCTGGTGGGTGGGGCCATTGCATTTGATGGCCTTTGATGAATTTTGACAGTTTAAACCACAAATCACAGTGGCTCAGCATTTTGTGGACTCTACTTTTATCTGTTTTGGTATTAAATGTTTCCGAACTTTGAACAAATATTATGTCCACATCTATTTGCATTTGTAATGATGCAGCTGTCCAAATGGCATGCAATCAGCATTGGGCATTTTGAAATAGTATAAATAGAATGTGTTTTTGGCAATATCAAACTCATAAATTTCATTATTGTGACGTTCAAGTTGGCTAATGCTGATTGCGGGTCACAGATGAAAAATGTCATTGATGGAATATTATAACAGCTACAGATTGGCACAGTCAAATATAATTCATAATTGACTATCTACGAGTTGATTGACATTACGCTAGAGTCATTATACTCTATCATGAGAGATCGCTTACATCTAAACCGGAAAGGCTTAACTGTAAAGCGATTCATATGGCATATACTTTAGTTAAACCACAAACAGCAAACCTAACAGACTACTGTGCACAACACCTTGAGCAAATGTGATACTCTCTGGGTTCAATTGGATATCATGTTCCTCGGGGCCTTCCCACATTGAGGATGCTACTTGGCAATGACAATAGCGATTCGATTCGATTCGATTCAATGTGGTGTCTGCTCGTATTTCAATAATAACTCTCAACTCTTGACTCACATTTCATAATTCATTTTCGATAGACTCTCACTTTTTTCACCTCAGCATCAACGCTTCCTCTTCTTTAACACATTAACATTGAAAAGCCATTAGCCGATGCTACGCCCGCTTCGAATATGTTCGAGTCAAATAGGTGGAGCAGAGCATATGAAGCTGCCACAGGCATAAATATTGTTTACCACAAGCTGAAGCTGAAAGTTGTAATTTATTACAAATTAAAATAAATCAAAGGCAAATGGCAAAAGCCAAAGAAACAATTTATTATAAAAATAAATAAAATTTCTTTAGCAAGCTGATGATAAAATGTCCTATACTATAACATAAATCCAATAACATACTCTTATAGTAGAGTATCACATAGTCAAATTTCAGACGTATATACTATACATTTTTGGAAGCCATCGGCGTTAACGAGGTCACATAATGTCTCTATAAGGTGTATGTTTGTAGAGAGAGAAAACATTTGCATTTTGAGTGCATCGGCATAACATAAAAATAAAAATGATAAACGTTAATTTTTTTTATCCGCCACTCGAGAGGAAATTGTGGCTGGAAATGATTTGTCAAAGCTGAAAGCTGATACGTATAGCCCAAAGCAATGCGAATGCTTTTGTGCCGGAAGAGAAAACACAACACAGAAATTAAATTATATCAATTTAAAATTTAAAATGCAAATTACAAGCATATACACTCTCTCTACAAATTTTATAAAAAGCTTCACACTGTAGTGCTATTGAATTGAAGTTTTCTCTTCGAGTGCATTTCAAGCGCACCAATATGCAATGCAATTAATGATTTTATAATTCCACAAAAATAAATATCATTTTATAAAAAACATAAACCTCTAAAATGAGTATGGATAAAAACCACGATGAATGCATCTCGTTTTTATAACTACTTTGGTTTACTGGGATAAAAGCAGACTTAATGCACTTCTGGTGCTGTCATAAATTTGAGCAAATATAAATTCGTATAAAACTCAGTCATTTGGAACTGAAATGAATGACTCTTTCAAGATCCGAGAGAGTGAGATTAAAGAGATGAATGTGTGGATTCATTCATAGTAAACGAGAGGAATGTAGATACATACGAAGAGCTCACTAAATCAGAAGAACTTTCATTACTTTACATTTCATAGATGGAAATTTCTGTATGAAATTGAGAACGTTACAGCGATAGATAATAAATGCTTTCAATACACCCGATCAATATCAATAAATTCCTGCGAACAATAGATGCAGCATTCTCAAGTCAATAACAAATTGTAACTTAATATTTGAGCAGATATTAAAAAGCAGCTGGAGAGGTAGGCGCGACGCTAGGCATAATAGTATCTTTTCTGGCCGGGAATCAATGAACTTGTTTACATTTTTATGTCCAAGTCAGACTCATCGAAAGCATTAAAAATCACAGCCAGAATACAATTTCAACACTTTAAAAAATGCCATGCTAGATGATTCAAAAAAAGTGGATACCATAAATGCCATAAAGCTGTGTGAAGTGCATTAATTATGCGCGTGTGGGGAAAATGCATATGAAGGGAGGGGAGGGGGTATTGCAGCTTATCTGAACTTGCTCCAACCGTCAAAATGTCGCGTTTTGTTCAATATCGTTTATCAAACGTTTAATCGCTGATTTTCATAAACCATAGAACGACGCGGGGAGGGGAGGTGAGGTCGTAAAGGCATAAATCATTGCCAGCGGTCACTTTTGTAAACTGTGATTCATCATGCTGTGCATTCGATGCCCTCTGCTGCTACTGCTGCTGCTGTAGTATTACAACTTTTAGCAGTTGGCAAAACAACAAGATCGGTTTATGGCGAGAACTCCAAACACAAAATGCACAACAACCGCAGACTAATTAAATTAATTGAGGTGATTTTTGTCGCAGATATCAAAACGCCCCCAAAACATTCTACTCTGCCTCTGCCTCTGCCGTATTCCATTTGTAAAGTGTTCGAATGAGGGTTTTGGCTTTAAAAATTGCCTGCCATTCCAGTGTTTTTCTTGTTATTTCTTTGTTAAAATCAGACCTTCTTTTTTGAACGATGTTCATACAATCCGTAAGCGCTCGACGTATGTAATCCATCGATATTAATGACGGGCCATATTTTTTATGCGATATTCTTCTTATTTTTGCTTGATTGAATGGTTATTCATATTTTTGCAGATACTACAGTTAAGGGATTTGTTTCCGTATAATACGGCAGGATACACTGGAGCAGGGCAGGCGGCAATCGAGCACAGTTTTATGACCCATTGGAAAAAACTTTTATTTTTTTGCCGATTGTAGTGGCATGCTTCATGGCATACGTTATAAAATATTAAATACATGCAATCAGAATTCTTTATGTAAGTTTTTAAGCCTGCTATGAGATTCGCTTTGTAACAACAATACTCAATTATACACTCACCTGTTGCAAAGAGGCAAATGATTTGGGACTAAGCCCCTGATGGAAATCCATTCCATAATAATCCGGTCGACGCAGGATATCTGTTAGTCGGATTCATGCCGTGGTAGCTTGACGAGTTAATGCTGTTTGCGATGGTGTTGTTGATAAATGCATTTGCAATCAATTAGAGTCCATCAAGTTCCAGTCTATACAGATAAAAAATGTTAATAAAAACTCAAATATAATAACGTTTTATAAAGTGAAATAAATGTCACAATACAGTTCAATTTGGTAGCCAGTAGTAGCAGTTAATATTGTTGTTCTTAACCCACATTATGGGACGAATTAGTATCTAAGAAACAAGATCTAAAATTCTTAAATAAATTAAGTTTTATACATTACATCATTAAATTTTAGTTAATACTACTTGTTTCTAATAATTCTGCTCATACATCGAACCAAAATTGAAGTGCATAGTGTCACCTATGAGATTGTGTTATCTGTTAGGCTTACGTTTATCCGGCAATCGAAATAAGCGTTCGAATCGCTCGAATGGCTTGGCCAAGTGTCAACAGCATTCGATTAATAAATAATGCCATTGAATATGGCTGGCAATTGGCAATTGGTGTGTACTGCATGCCGCAGTCAACAACATGCTGCAACATATTTCGCAGACGACACAACGGAAAATGTTTAGTTTTAGCGCCGCAGGTGGTCAACAGACGGCGGCCAAAAGACACACACACACAACACACGGTACTTCTATTCGATTTCTCTTTTTTAATGCGATGTGTGTGTGTGAGTGTGTGTGTTTGTTGCCGGTAAGCTGCAGGATAATGACAGCACAACAACGATAACAGGAGGAGCATACGTTAGAGAGGCACCAAGCATAGCCATTGGGGGCGATTGTCAATTGTTGTTGTCAATTACGTGAACAAAACATGCACACACTCGTTGCATGAATGAGTCCAACGATGAGTTGGGCTCCTGCTCCAGCTCCTGCTGCTGACCACAGACAACGAACCAAAAATTTGTACCCCAAAATCATCATGTCAATTGCCAGGCGACAGGTCGGAGCCAGCCAAACAAAGCGCAGCCATTGGAGCAGGCATTACTATAGAGGTGAGAGACATTTCGCATAACGTAGGCACGATGTAATCCCAGTGAATCTGTAAAATATATATGCTATTAATAATATGTTTACTCAGAAATTATGGTAGATTTACCTGCAATACTTAAGGTGTCCTCATGGCAAGTCACTTCCCACTTCTTCACAAAGTAGATCTGAAATGAAATAGTTAAATATTAAATTATATTAAAAGTATTTTAATTTCAAATCATAGCAAGAGCTGCGCTCATCTCTAGCTTGAGTATGCCCAAAGTATTCATACCGTTTAATTGGCATGCAGTTTAGTAAGGGGTGTTATGTGCTTCTGGGCCAGATTAACGATTTGTGGTGTGCAAATGCATTTGTCAACATGTCACAACAATAAACTGCCTTACTCCGACTCCAACTTAGAATTCAATTCTTAGCTTAAGCTCGAGTTAAACGGAGCGATTGAAGTTGCTGCTGAGGCAGCTAAAAGCGTCAATTTGTTGCAATTGCAGATTAGCCGCTAGACTAGTTGCAACATCAGCATAAATTGAACTCATTTTGACCTTTTTAATTAAAAAAGAGCCAACTGCACAGTTGAAATGCAGAGCCAGACTCGAGACGCTAAACTAAACTCGGGACTCGGATATTCGTGCCGCGTTCGCATGCTGAAAATTTGCAAGAAAATTACACGACCCCCGCCAGTTGCCGCCAACAAGGTTTCGGAATCGAATTTAGCTGTGAGTGCTGTTGGCCAGTACACAAACGGAAGAGAATTGTTATCTAATGTCTGGAGGCGAAGGGTCAACTGTAGAAACAGCGCAGCAGTCACGCAGTCGTCGCCCGTTGTCTGGGGATTGAAACACGAGCGAGCGAAAAGTGTTAATAAATTTAAGCCAGGCCAAGACTAGACAGCCCTAGAATGGACTCTGGTGCAAGGGAACTGAACTGAACTGGACGTAGCATTGCCCAAAATTAAGTTACGTAGTCGTCGCGTCGACTGGAGTCGCTGCTCGATTTGCAAATAAATTTGTTTAATTCCCCACTCGACGTGAACACCACAGAAATATTTTATAATGCCAACACTGCGCTGGCAAGGAGCAGGAGTGGGCGGAAAGGAGGGGAAGCAGTCCCACAGCAGGGTGTGAAAGTTCGTGGGGACAAGCGCCTAGCAGCAGTAGCAGTGGTAGTCGTAGTAGTCGTAGCCAAATGGACGACGAAAAACGTGCCTGGGATTTGCTGTCGGAGTCGCAACTCAACCTGACTAATTAGACGCGTCATTGTTGCCTGGATTGGATTTGCATTTGGATTTGGGCGAAGACTTTTCGTATTGGCATTGTTAATGAGTTCGTTGGACTGGCGGCGGTACTCGCTTGAAAGTAGAAACATTTCCTAAATGGAAACTAATTGGCATTTAAGTTGCTCGAAACTCAAGAAGTTGCCGTGAAGTGCACTTTTAAGGTTTGCTCCTATATCGATTTACAACCGAGATACAATTGGGGTGGGAAAAGCAAATTAGCTAGACTTGAGTGTCCATTCATCCTGGGAGTTGACATTTGAGAGACATGCAGGGAAAGTCAAACGAAATGGTAATTAAATTTTAAGCGATAGTGAGAGCTAGTAATTCTTTTGTAATATAATTTCCATATCAAATGTAAATAGATTTATCACAATCCCTTCCTTTAATTCATGCACAACTTTTGAAAGAGTCATGACTGTCTTTTACTCTATTTCCTCTCGATTGAAAACTCATTATCAGTAATGAATCTTGTCCTTATTACTTTATGTACACACATCCTTTGCAGCACAGTACATACATATAAATAATGGCAATTGCCTTCAACTTTTACTGTTTTTATCCAGCTATTCGAATTTAACATATCATTCATATAATATCAATTAGCTGCATATGTGCCACAGTCCAGACCAGACCAGACCAGTGTCGTGGCCATTGCCTGCAAATTATTGGCCCAATACCGAATGGCCAGATATCCGGACCAAATGCCAACGATGTTGTTCAATCTCTCCCTGGCCATGTCAATGGGCAAAACGGATGAAAGGACTGGTGACCGACCGGTCACTCGATTGGCATTGCCTGTTCTGGCCGTTGAAGACGATGATAATGATGCTGATAATGATGTCGACGAAGAGCATGACGTGGGTATTGACGGAGGCGACAACATCAATGTCAGCATGGCAAACGTGCTCCTTTTACTCTCTTCTTTTCCACGCTCTTGCCTCTTCTCTTCCCTTTTCTTGTGTCTCTCCCCCTTTGCATTACAAAAAGCTCATTTTATGTCAATTTTTGTGTCCCCTCTCGTAGTAAACTGAATGATATTTAACGAGTTGGCCGAGCACTATACACACTCACACACACACACATTTACCAATAAAACAAAGGGAGCACATGTGCCTGCTCATGAAAAGGAATCGCCTCAACGGCTCATTTGAGTTGAACTCTTTGAACTGCCAAAAAATAAAGCAAAAAGCCAATAGAATACAAATTTATTTTCTTTGTACTGGACTTTAGTGAAATTTACTCTTTAAAATACTAAAATTCTGCTATATATTTACTAATCAAACAGTTTAGTGATAAGCGAAGATTCAGACTGCATATATCGAATTTAATTTAATATCTATAACTATCTCTAAGACCAAAGTGCTCCATTATAGATAGAAAGACAATTTGAACTCAAATGCTGAACATAACAAATCTCGCTTAATTATGTATGCTACTAACGTCACAGTCTTCCCCCTAAGCCCCCACCCATTCCACTGACTGGTTGTTAGTTTTTCGGCTTAACCTTTTGCCAATTTTAAATTGGCTTTGCCTCGACTTGCCTCAAATGGGGCTGGCAAGTTCAAATATGCACAAACATTTGTTCAAAGGCTAAAGATTTATCTCGCCTTGTTGTACGTTAGACACCCTGTGGTTCCTTTTCGGGTTCCATGTCTGCTTCCGTTTCGTGCCGGCACACTATGGGATTCCAATGGCTGCTGAGCCAAAGGCAAAGGCATGCAAACCGAGCGCTGGGGTCGCTACCAGAACTGAACACTCGTTGGGTATTCATATGAGCAGTGCGATACAAATCTGTGAATTTCAAGTGCAAAACTTGAATATGCAATTGAATGCTTTTCACATTGTTTTCCCATTGATTCCCCCTACTCGTTGTTGCTGTTTGATAGCGTGTTTGCCGTGGATTTTCATGAACTTCTAGAAGCTTCAAATACCTTTTATAGTAGTTGCTAAAAAACAAATTGATAGTTTATGCAGTATATAAATGGATTTCTTGAAACTAATAGAATTTAGGTAGAGAACGATTCTCCTTCAAGAGAATTTTCCCAATTTAAAAACTTATTTTTTGATCTAGAAAAAATTTCGAATACCTCTCGGATCTTTGGCATTTGCATTCGTTAATCAAAGTTCTTCAGATTGAGCTAAATCATAATTTCTCCCCCAATTGTTTACTCGACAAATTTCCATTTAGATTGAACAACTGCAGAGACCTCACTAATTTTTGGGCACATTGAATATGCTGCAGGGCATTTACCTAGAACAGAACACACATAATGTCTTGTGCCCCGAGCTCTCTCATATCGTTTTGGCCGCTTCCATTGTCACAAGCTACCAGCTAGCTGCAGGTTTGATTGGCTCAGACTGTCTGGCCGAAAAAGAATTTTAGAGCATTGGAGTTCAACAATTTGGAGCTTGTGGTGGAGTGACTACACTGTTGGGCACCACAGTGGGGCAATTTGCATATTCACGCTGTGGATAAAAATCAAAACAGTGGGTGCCACAAAGAAAGGAGGCATGCCACGCCACGCCACATGCCACAAACGGCAGCGTTGCCCAGATGCAATGACAACGGCAACAACGACAACGACAACAGGAGGACAGGCGACAAGCCAAGGCAATCGATGAATGAGTAGAGGCAGCCAAGGTGTAGCGGGAGAGAGGTAAATGCAAAATGTGCCTGCTGGGCAACTATGAAACTGAAACCCGCAACTCGAACGACGAACACCAGCCAGATCAAGCTAAAGCTGAAAGCGCGGCCAAAGTGTAGCCAGGCAAACAAATTCAAAAATGTTTGCTGAATTTCAATTGCTGACAAATTGTAAAAGCGCCAGGCAATGCCAGGGAGCCAAAACTGGCGCCGCAGGCAGGAGATACAGGACAGCAGAGGAGAGAACGAAGAGAAGGAGGAGGAGAGGCACCCAAAATCGGAGGCGACATCGATGAATACCATTGCACGATGAAGAAGATGTGGAGGTTGAAGTTGCTGTTGATAATGTTATTAGTACCGGTGAATGCCAAATTGTCCTTAAGGATATAAATGGAATTTGAAATTATTTTATCAACATTTTTGATTGCTTCCAGCTGAACAATTGCCATAGCACACACAGCATAGAATAGAACAGACCCGACCAGGACAGCTCTCACAATCCTGATGGAGTCATTGACAGTCAGTGGCCAGACAACGTACATATTTTAATAATATGCACAAAAGTTATGAATTCCTCTGCCCCAACAATGATAATGATGTTCAGATGAGAGCGAAGCAATACGTTCGTTGGCTTTTCTGTGAATTGTGCAGAATGATAAATTTCAGAGTTGGCAATGAGTTTCGACTGTGGTTCGAGTGCTCCTTCTGTCCCCATGCTAATTAATATTGCACGACAGCCAGGCAGCCAGGACTCCTTCACTCGCTCAGGACACGCTTCAACGCATCACTGGCGGCCAGGATTTCTATCTTAAGCTGATAAGGAAATTGCTTAGAATTCTTAATGGGCAAATGGCAAATGGAGCAGAAATTATGACGATGGTGGCTCTCAGGTGTTAAGCTGCTGATGGATTCAGGATTGGCTTTCAAAGCTGAGGTCAGGTGTTTATTGAAAATATATTTGGTAAGTTGACAATTCTGTCTCCCAGAAGGGAAAAACCCGGGCACGTGTAGGCTTTCCTGCATATTTCAATTGATTAGCCATTGAGTTTTGGGCAGGAGCAGGAGTTTTTGTGTGAGTTGAATAATGATTTTGAAGTGGGCTTTAATGGGTTTTGCGCTTTTCAACAGGAATTCAATAAAAGAGCAGCGGATTAATAGGTTTTTAGTAAGAAATACAGTTGACAAAAAAGTTGATGTATGAATAAACTTTACAGAAAATGTATTGGCGAGATAAATCGTAACCACAAAAGCCAATAAGAAGAGTGTTTCGTCCTCAGACTCCAGGGGTTTGCTTCTAGTTATTGAAATATAGAAATACATTTCAAGATAAAGTGGAAGCTGTACTACACACTCAATTATGGCACTGAGCTCTGTTTACGTTCATTTTAAAGAAATATAAACATAATTGCATATAAATATTCTGATGTATTTACTCATACGACAAGGTCTCTCTTTGTAAATCCATTTATACATATGTGTACATAAAAAAGCAAAGTGTCTACTTGTTGTGTTATTGATTTAGGCAAATATATTCCAGACTATGTTAAAAATCAATTAGGTTTGCTTTCGTTTGCACAAAGACATATTTGGCTTTAATTTCCAAAGGAATCATTGTGAGTCGCAAAGTGTTTCCATGTCTAAATGTTTATTGTTCTGACACATGCAGAATCTCCTTTTAGTCCCAGAGTTTATAAAACTATTTTCAATGTATCATCAATTTTTTTCTATTTTTTGTGGGAATTTTTGTGCAATTCGACAAGTTAAAATATACTCCATGGCTGATGAATGAATTTACTCATGCGTCCGCAGACTTACATAGATACATATGTATACATATGTATGTATATGTGCATAGGCAAACAGAGACTCAGCAAATTTGCCTAGGCTTAATGCAATACAAACAAAACTCTAATTTAAATGGCTATATCTGACTCGCCTCCCGTTTATCACTCTGCCTCTCATCAGTGTTATGACAGTTGAAGTTTTGACAGGGCACAATGCCACACACATATGTGTGTGTGTGTGTGTGTGTGTGTGTATTTTAGAAATTCATTGGCAAAAGACAAATACACATATGCAAATAGGCAGCCCACTCAAAACTAATGTACTATGCCATAGCACTTTGCCTGCGGTTGATTGTAAATCAAGCAGCGCTCAACCCCATCGCTCTTCCTCTTCGTGTAACCCGTTACTCACACTGACACACACACACACAGACACACACACACAGTGAGTGATTCAAGCCCAACATAAATATTCAATTTAAATTATTACCAAATTGGCTTTCGCAAATTTCCATTATGCAATTATTTCAGAGAGAGTTTGACGATGCCTAAAAGCAGTCGACGTATGCAATTTCTAAACGAGCTGCACTAAGCAGGAGCTATATATACTCCTCGTATTGTATTCCACTCATCAATAAGCAATTTAATTTGTCAATCGCCTTGTTCGCTCTCCAGTCTCCACAATCAACAAAATCCATCAACCAACAACGTTGTCATTGCATTTGCCTTCCTCCCATTAAAAATACCTATTTCAATCCAAGTTTCAAGGCACTAAAATGCAGCCATAACCAACGAGTATGTTTATAATTAAAATAAAGACATACATAGATAAAATAGAGACACACACACATTCATGCTAAATTGGGTTGGCTATTAATAGAGCGCGTAAGTGTTTGTGGCGTATAAGCCAATTAGAGCGCACTGGCTAACTGAAAGCAGTCTAAAACATACTCAATATTATTCAACGAAATAGAATATGATGAAATCTATATACTACTATTAGGGGAGCACTTAACTGCTTCAATATCGATGCCAAAATAATAATAATATTGAAATTTAGTACTGCAAAACATTAGTTCCAATAGAAAACGAAATTGTAGAACTCTACTGCAATTGGGACAATCAGGTTTGTTAATGGATTTGGTTCACATTGGATTGTCAGAGAATATTGAGCGCATTAATAATTAATCTGTTTAAAATACAATCATGTAAAGACAAAATTTGCGATTGGAAAAAGGTCTCAGAAGTAAGATACCTAATTTAAATTGATGGCTCCTATTGTTTTCATAATAGAGATAATAACAATGTCAATATCAATGTAAAACAAAATGATTAAAAGCCAGAGAGAATCTTAAAACATTTAGGCTACACAAATGATATTTATATTGAAGCAGAAAATGGGTATCAAATTCTATAAGAATTCTTCTAAGCACTATAGAGTTGGCATATTTACTGGAAGTAGAAGATTGTGAATTTAGAGAGACATAATGGTATTCTACTTCTGAACAGAAATGAAAATCTACAGTATAGATTCTATATGATTGAGCACAATGAAATGAATCGAAACGAAACCATTCAATAAAGTTAATGATTTCAAGTCTTTACTTCGAAATAAATCTACAACTGCTGTGCTTCATTAACGCAGCAATTAGTGTTCTATTGGGTTCGACTGAAAAGTGTTTAGTAAATTTGCAGAACAACCTCACACACACTCTACGATTGGCACAAACAGAGCTACCTATATAAGCACCTGTAAATTTTACCAGCCAAGTATAACAACAACAACAGCAGCAGCAGATTGGCCAAGTGGACGAACTGACTAGCCCGCAGAGAGTTGGGCTGAGGGAGGAGCAGCTCCAACGTGCAAGCTTCAATGCACTTGCTGAGCATTTGATTTGTCACCCAAGGCGTGCAAATGATAATCGAAAAATCACTCAACTGTGCGTCTGTCTTCATGTCCTCTCTGAGTGTGTTTGTGTGTGTGCAAAGCTGATTTGTCTGCCCGCTTGACTGGCTAGCTCTGATGTCCTTGCTAGCTAGTTGTCGGCTGGTGCCATGTTTGCCCCCCTCTTCCGTCTCTGGCTGCCTGCATTTCCGCATCCGGTTTTGCATTTGACACCAGAGCCTGGAACAGTAACTACTGCCGGACACAATACACACACACACACACACACACACACGTACATAGTGTGGCACGCACATCGCTTTTTGAGGCAAAAACTTAACTGCTCGACACTTGTTTTGTGGTGTGTTGCCATTGTGTGTGGCATGACCAGTGCGTAGGTGTTGTTACTGCCGTGAGACTTGTTGTTATTGACCCTCCACTCGTATCCCCAAGTTCTGCCATTCTGCCATCTGAGAGTGTTCGACCAGGCACAAAGCTGTTGAAGGACATGCTGACATGGTTAACAGTGTGACAATGGGGGTAGACTGAGCCCCACCCCCTCCACACCACCCTACTACCATTTAGTTTCCCATTTCAATCAAGGCCTTTGTGCTCTTTAGCAATAGACGACTAACACCTTGGGCCAAAAACTCAAAGGAAAGCCATAATTGTATGTGTGATGGAAAGCAGAAATTACTATTTGCCATTCTCTTAAAGAACCAACAGTTAATTGTTTGAAAAGAAAGTTGGGAATTTTAAGAAGATCATATCATAAGATCATATTTGCAATTCTCTTATAGAACTAGGAGTTAATTATTTGAAGATGAGTTAGGATTTGCTATTAATATACAAAAGAATTTTAGGCAAGCTACTGGAACTGAAATTGGTGAAAAGATATTTCCCTTTTAATCGAAAAAAGTGTAAGATCATATTTGCAATTCTCTTATACAACTAGAACTCGGATTTACTAGTTATATAAGTATTTAAAGAAAGCACTAAAACTGAATAGGTGAATACATATTTCTCTTTTAATCAAGAAAATTGAAAGATCATATATTTAAATTTCATCTTTGTTTCATCACCAATCGACAACGTCAATGCGACTTTATTTCATCTCTGCAAACTACTTACTACTCATACATCTCTCATTGTTTTGCCTTGGATGGAAGGGCTGGCTGTATTTCTCACCACGCCCAAGTAATCAAAAATTATGGCATAGAGTAAAATTTATGTGCCATTAACTCAAAGTGCGAGTGTCATGTGCTTCCCTTTCGCATATAGCCTCAAACTACGTTCAACTTTAGTGGCATTTTGATAGAGAAGAAGCCCCCAGCTACCCCCAAAAACAAAACACCCATTTGTAACATAAAGCAAGTTCATTACTTCAATATTTTGACCACACAGGATGTGTTTTGGCCTCGTTTAAATTAAAATAGCTACAGCTACAGTCAGACTGCAGTTGCCACACCACGACGACACACACACAGAGAGAGGAACGAATTGAGGAAAGGACCAGCCAGACCTTTATTGGATTTTCAATTGTCACCAAGGCAGGCGGCCGAGAGTTGGGCGAACCAAACTTCAGCCTCGAAGCGGCAAATATTTTTGCCAATGCCAAAGCAAAGTAGTAGTACACTGGCAGAAAATATGGTATGAAATGCAATAGACAGATATTAGCTAGGAGAATACATCGATCTACTTAAACAAACCTTAGCTCAAGTGTAAATCAAATCTAATTGAGCAAGTAGAATAGCTAAAGAAGGGAAAAGAAGGGACAGATCGATTGATCTTAAAAGACTTAAAGATCTTAAAAGTCTTCACCCTAGTGTAAATCAGATCTACTTGATCAAATAGAATATCTAAAGATTGCTAAAAATATATGTATTATTTGCCTACTTTCAATGATTATTTTCAGTGCATCAGAGCCATGTTAGGTGCCCCCAAAAACCGCAAGTGAATGACATAGGAACAAATGCTGAATGCTGGGCATTCATTCATTCATTTGGAATGAGGGTATCCAAGCTCATTTGAAAGGGGTCGTTGCCGCTGCTGCTGCTGCTGTTGGGTTGCGGCCTCGGTTTCTGCTAATGACGATTGCCGTAAATGTGAGTTGTTACACTCATGTAGTTGTTGTTGTTAGGGATCTGTGTGTTACCCCAAAAAAACACCCTTCATTGATATGTCGTGCCCCAGCTAGAGTTGCAAATTTCATTTGTGTTTTGCATATATATTCCAAGTGAAATTATTGGCCTGTTCGCTGGCAACATTGTCCTGAATTCTCTCTCGTTCCGGACATTCATTTGAATTAGAGAATGCCCGAATTAAAAGCAAATTATTGTGTTTAGCATTTGAATTTACTTGTGTTAATAGTCTTCTCTATGGCATTCTTTGCATTGTCTCTTTTTGTTAATTACTCTCTTGTTGATTTTTCGGTTGTTTAACAAATAATAGTTATAGTTATTTGCAAGGTAAACCCTCGCCCAAGAAAACTTGTTAATTGAGCAGATGCCCAACATCTCTTGGAATGTTTGTACAAGACTGTTCTGTGGTAAAGACTCAGTAAAGAGACTATGTTTAGTTTCGAATTAGTTGGTTTAGTTTGCAGTTTAAATATTTGTATATCAATGTTCTTAGAGTGTGAAACTCTCGGAAAAGCTAAGAGAAACGTAGCAAAGAAGCATCTATTCTAAAAATAAGTATGTGATTCAAAATGTTCGATTGACAGACTGAATTTACAACATTCATATTAAAGTTATAGAAATCAATAGATCTTTCAAGATTTATATGTATATAAGTCCTATCCAAATACTTTGTCAGTATATATACTAAACTCAATCTAAGCTAAAAAGGATCTATTCTTAAATATAAGTATATGCATCAAACGTTTCGGTTGAGAAAAAGAATAGTATACCTTGTGAAGTTATAGAAATGTACAGCTAGACTTAAGATCTTTCAAGATTTCTAAGTATACAAATCTTGTCTACTACAGCCTATTTAAATCCTCTGTCATTATATCTACTATACTCAACCTTAACCTTCTGATGACCAGGCTAGTCAATGACCTCGACTGGCACATGTCTAAAAGGATAACCATTTATGGCATGACTGTCGCATTACCCCTTCTCCTTCACCAACAGCTCATATACCCCTATGCACACACACACACCCACACACCCAGTCAGCTGGAGAAACTCATTAAAACTGCATGAATATAATAAGCATTCGTTTGATTTATAAGCACTCATTTATTGCCCAGTGCAGAAGACATGGACATGGATAACTTAAGGCAAGTCGCGACCCCATAGACGCTGGCAAAAGTTTTTGGCATATGGTCGTTAGCTTTTGTTCTCAAGGGGGGAGAGGGGGAAAACGCAGTACAGCTTCCTGACTAACCGCAGCAATAGCAATTTTCGTATATTATCCATCCATTCATGGCAGAGATCAGAACTAAAATCAATTCCATTAGGATTATGAATGCAAACAGCCAGAGCGCAGGCTGCTGAATATAAACGCGCTTGTGTGCAAACATTTAAGAGCTTGGAAGTGGAAAAGTGGAGTGAAAGGAAGTGAGTTTACCATGGGGTGGAAAACGTGGACAGTGCTAAGACAATAATAAACATAATGGTCCAAGAAAAATTGCGTAAAAGCGTCAAATTTTTGGCAGGCGCCTGGCAAATTGAACTCAGAGACAGAGCGCATATTCTATTTGCTTAGAGAGCTATAAATCCATGAAGGTGGGGGGCAGGACATGGCTGGCACATGTCGTTCCGTCATATTTTACGGCGTGGGCTTCATTAGTGCACACATTGATAATTATGCAACAGTGAAGAGCATCAGCTCATGGCTGCTGCAGCTGAGCCACACTCTCAACTTGAGGGTGAGTCTCTAAGCATTGGGGTGGCTTGGGGGGCGTTGTATAACTGAAGATTTGGGCAGAGGGTGTCAGTAACAGAAAATCCGTAACGCGTGTCGGCATTTGGCATTGTGCAAGCATTTCCGGGAATAGAATCCCTCCTCACCAGAGATAGTAGAATGAGCTGAACCAGAAGAAACTTTAAGCCGCTGCATTTAAGAGCCTTAAGACAGCCAAGGAGGCATTGTGGGCATCGTCTGACGCAGCTTGCCACTGTCTGACTAATGGCCACTGGGACTCGCAACAGCTGTGGACTTACAAGCGAATGCATATGGGTGCTTTAATTTACATAAAAGGTCGCTCAATCAGAGCACTGAATGCAAGAAGACGGAATCCATTTTTCAAGCGAACTCAGTTTCTGAGACTTCAACTACTGTGTGTTCCGAGTAAAGTCGACTTTCAATCAACGTAAAGAATCGCGGTGGAGAAGATCTTATACTATACATGGAGCATATGTGATTACTGGAAGAAGTTTATAGCAGTATAACTATATAAAAGGTGATGTTATCGATAACAGTATAAATAAACATATTTAGATACAAGTAGAAACACGATCTTGTAATGTGAACTTTGAAAACTCCACTAAAATATTAATGATTATAAAGAGCAAAACAGAAATCCTAATGTTGAAATTGTCGCCTATTATGTACATGGGGGTTTAGAAACTTATCAGGCTGCTGCTTGAAGTATGTATGTTACAAATTTGAAATAATCCATACTACTATAATACGAGCACTAAAATTCACTTTATGTTAGATCAATTCACAGGTAAAAAATATCTTTGAATGCAAATATAAATTCCTCCTTAAATAATGGCATTTTTTAATGAATTAAAAAACGAAACCTTATAGAATTAATTTCAGAATCTATACTAATTTTTAAACAAGAGTTTAATATATTTTAACAAACAAAGAGCAGCAAAGTCTAGTCAAATACTTCTACTTCATACTCAAAGCTTTGATATATGAACCGTGGTTAAAAATATGATGCCAAGTTTGAATGACATACACCTGCAAATGGAAGAAGGTGGAAAAGTTTCTCTTCAGGCGAATGCCAAAAAGCTGAACCGAACTGAGCTGAGCTCACCATTTCGGCATAATTTACATAAGCCCATCAAGTCTAAGTCGCATTAGATGAAAGCCAAGTGCTTGGAATTCCCACTCAATTCCATCCGAGCAGAGCACAGGTCCTGGGTCCTGTGTATGTTTAGTTGCCCGTGGCAAATGCAATTGTAGAAGCGGCAATGAGGCCAATAAACAATACACTTACCCTCAACAACAACACTGGTTACTCAAAAAAAAGAGGAGAAGAGGTCGCCACCCGCTTTGTAACACGAGCTTTATGCCCACCGGTGGCTATGCCCTAACCCCACCTGGTGTCGTTGTCGCATTCCAGTTGTTCCCGCTGTTCCTCTTGTTGTTGTTTCTGCCCAACTCCTGCACAGTTGAACGCCACGTGTCAGTGAACGATGCCACCGTCTCTTGTTATTTTAAAATTTAAACACCCATGAAATAAAATATATGGAAAAATACATGCCAGCCAGACCCAGTCCTATCACTGCCCCAGCTCCAACCCCGACCCTTGACGTCAGAGTTGAAGTATCGAATCCAATAGAAAAATGTTATTTTAATGCAGACGCTCGACAATGGATGGAGTTGGGGGAGAGCGACTAAAGGGGCAATAAGCAGAGTCAAAATTGGATCAAGGCCTTCTCCAGTACCCCCCGCATGAACCAGTGAACCAGGAGCTGGAGCTGTAGCAGGATGCAGACGCACGCGCCGGCAATTGCATTTGCCGTCAAAAGGTGCACGTAGTTTATATTTTGCATGGAAGGCCAAAGAGTTATCGTTTGTATCGCATAAATTGAAATTGGTGCCACCCCGACGATGCTACACCCGGAGCCGGAGCCAGACACCAGAGAGCTAGAGCTGGCGTCATATGCGGAATTGTATTTACAGTTCACTTAACAAATGCGCATATCGCACGGCCACAGCCAGAGCCAATGCCAATGGCAATGGCAATGCCACAGCCAACGTGCAACCGGATCTATGTAGGGGGGGAATAGGTGTCGATATGGAGATAGCATTAGAACTAAGGGCACTTCTAGTTGTGACTGATAGGGGGTAGATAAACTAGGTGCTATATATAGCGTGGCATTATTTGGGATATATCCATCAGCCGGTGCAGATAAATAAGAGATGTCTTGCTGGAGTGGGTAGGGAGCGGGTGTGCAAGGTGTGTGAAGTGCTTCGAGTGGATGCAGCAGATGAGTGGAGAGCGGAGAGCGAAGAGTGGAGGGTGGAGAGTGTAGAGTGCTGTTTAGACAACATAGTGGTGTGTGCCCGGAGTTCAAGGACTCAATGAACCCTTTACTTACTATAAATAGAGTGGAGCATGTAGGAATGTATGCATGAGGAAATTTAAATATTGTTTCAAAGGGGAAAGTAATGTATCTATTTAAAATGACTTGCTAACAACAAGGGGTGTACACATGCTTAAAATTTATGGCAAAAAGATGGGTTGATAACAAGATAATAGCTATTAAAATGGAATACTCATAGAATAAATATGATTTACTAATAGTAATAGGAATTAAAACAACCTGAAGATAATATTGTGTTTAAGTTACATGGAAAAATTATGAGGAAATATAATAGGTATTACCTATAGCTAATATTCCTTAATGAAACTCCGTTCTGACGAGGTTTAAAATAGGCGAACCCAGTTGGACTATTTCTAGAGTTATCCTTCTTAATATATAAATATACTTTAGTAACAAATTTCTGTGTAATTACTCAAGTAATGTTCAGTTTTTTTGCTGTCACAATTGCTCCTTGAACAGGTTCGTCTTAACGTTGTCACATAACTAATTACCAAGTTGACATTGAGTCTCTTTCCCCGTCTTCAGCTCCACCCATTTTGCTGGATGCTGATCAATTAGCTTTGATATTGTCGTGACATATTAATCGCCTCGCTGAGACAAGCAAACTCTCGCGCTAAAGTAGCAAAAATTAGTAGAGTGACCAGCTAGCAGTGCAAATCCCCTCCACCCCCTCCACCAACTCTATCAATTTCACCCCCTCCCAACAGCAGGCAATGTGTCTCAGCTGGGCTGACTGGTCTTCGATTTTCCTGGCTTACTCACGGCATTAACACATGTTGACAAAGTAAACAGGATTTTGATGCTGTGGCGTACAAGCAATTTGCTAATCCAATCCTCCACCCTCGTCCTCCCCTACCCCACAACCCTTAGGCAAACTGCAGGGAAAAAAGTAACAAATTGGCAGATTAGGTGTTGACATTTTGGAAAATTAATGAAACTGTGCTGCCTCAAGGGCAATTGCCGTATATGCAGCCACGCCCAAGCCCCTACACTAGCCCTCCCCCTCCCCTTGCACTATGCCATTATCCAACACAAACTATGTCCATTTTATTTACCGCATAATTTTTGGTATTTTTCGGAAATATTTACAGCTCTTTCATTTTGCATTTTACATTCTACTGCGCACATAATTTAATTAAAAACTTTTTTATTTCGTTGAGAAAATATCAAAAGACTGCCCCACACACACACACACACACACACACACACACACATGTGGAAACAAGCCAAGCAGATGGCAAAAAAATTGCCTGCATTTTATTTGTGCTGCGCCTTTATAAAGTATTTTTATTATATTTAACTGGTTCACAAACGCGCAGCGAAAGTTAAATAGAATTTAGTAGGTTTATTATAAGCATACATATTATGAAAAATGCTGGAAAGAACTAGCGGAGCAGTCGGGCGTACTCGACTGTAGAATACCCAGCATCTTTATGAACACTAAACTCAAAAATGCTTCCACATTTTTAGACGCTGTACTTTAAAAAAGTTCAAAATGGTGATAAACTCCATCGGTTGCGTTCGACTGTAGCTTTGCGGGCTTTTTAAGAGCAGACTAGCTCAACTTGATGTCAAGAGAAAGACTATAGATATACACTTTGTAGACTCTACATTTGTTCAAGCTCATTATACCCTAATTTTACCCATTTTCAATGGGTATAAATTGAGTGCGACTATATGAAAATACTTGATGGGGGAACTTGATTTAAGTCAACAGCCGCGGAAAAACAAGGACTGCGGACTACAGTATGTTAAAATACAAAAGCGGAAAAATTGATGAAAGGCTGAAATCAACGGACCATAAAACTAGAATTCATTCTTCCCCCACTACTTTTTCTGTTAATGCTGGGTTATGTTTAGGACTATACTATATAATAGTACATATGTACACGCTTAAGGAAAATACTGAACAATGGAACGTGGTTAAATGGCAAACTGGAAACAATTGAGTCTTGAAATGGCAAAAGTCAAAGCTATATTGATGACTTCTTTAATCCTAAGCACATATCAATTAATGCAAAGCAATTTCTAGCTTCAAATAAAAACCATAGCTTGAAGGCAAATGTTTGAAGTCGTGGCGCATCTTCCATCTTCATTATGGGAACCCCATTTTGGAATGTCTACAGAGAGAAAAAACCAAAGTGTCTCCGGCGGATCTAAGGCTGTCCAGGATATTTTGCTCGCTTGTTATTCAAAATGAAAACGTTTACGCTTTCTGTTTCTTTGCTAAAGCAGAATCGTAAATCTGAACGCGAGAGTATCTCAAGGACTTGACTTTTTCATTTTAACCCCCCGGTGGACGTGCGTTTATGCAATGAAGCGGGCACAAGAATGAGGAATACAACAGAGTACAGTAAAGGAAAGGAATGGGGGGAGGAGAGTGAGTGAAAAACAAAACAACATGTCAAAAAATAAATGTACAAAAGACATTTCTGGTATATATTTTTCAAATGAAATATTAGTTTACTTTTAGCGACGGCCGAGCAACAACAACTACAACAAAAGGCAGCGTTAAACCGTTGACAAGTGGGGAATGGGGGCGTTGGAGGGGGGATATGGCGTCTTATTTGTCATTTCTTTAACGATTTCTGCAAAGCAAAGCACAAACAAACAGACAGCAATAGCAGCAGGAAGGATAAAGAGAGAATAAATGGCACAGGCACGTCGAAAAATCCAACTTCACAAAGTCTGAGCCAGAGCCTCTTTCAGTTCGTAATGCTCTTGCTCTTGCTACTTGGAAGATGATGCCACTTTTGCTCAAGTGCCGCAATAAACAAATTTCTCAAAATGTCTTTGGTGGCAACATCAGGATATCCTTTTGGACTACGTGTGCGGCAGGCAGGTACAACACCAACAACAACTACAACAACACCGACTGCTGTCAGGACATTTGAATTATGAGTCGCGTGCTAAATTTTACAGCTCAATATATGGAACGGAATGGCACGGAGGAATGCATGAAAGCAGAAGAGAAATGAAGAAAAAAATTAAGTAATTTTCTTCATAGCGATTGTTATCAGCCAGAGGCGAAAGGGTTACGGCTTGCCACCCTCCATCGACATATGTCACACGCGCCTCGCCTCGCCACAGTGGGCGCTGAGGCGTGTCAAGCGTTTAGATCAACGCGCGTTGATAGCATTCGACCGCGTTTTTAATGCTAAAATGCCGGCACGTAACGCCTACTACTCCCCCTACCTCTCGGCTTTGCCCTCTGCCCACACCCTTGTTGACATCAATAAATATTCGCGCACGGCCGCGACCATTGGTGACATCGGAACCAGGCCCAAACAGATACTCATTCTCTCCCCAACTCCAAGCCTTGCCTCCTCTATCATCATAACGTTGAAAAGCCATAAACGGCGTAATAAAATTCTGCACTGCCATATGTTCCCCAGCGGGCATTATTTTATTGAAGTGGATGGACGGGCCAAAGAGACTCGTGGACGCAATTTGTAGGCACTGGTGGCAGTGGATAACCCTCCTCCCTCCCCCGGGCAGAGCTCATAAACTAAAGACTTTTAGAATAAATTTAACATATTGTGGCGTTTATCATATCACTCTCTGGTTGAGACATAAAATTTAATTTTTTAAATTGCTAAATAAATGCGAGACTATACAAAATGAGAATCGGGAAAGCCAGTGGCAGAAATAGAGTCAAAGTGTCTCAAAATCGAATCGAATGGGAGTTGCTCTACTATAGATACGCTAAATCTACAAGGAATCTTTTGGATTTTAATGTATAGAAATATATAAAAACTACTTGGAAGAACATAATGTTAAAATATATAACAATCATATGTACAAAGAAAAACTTCCTTTAGATACCCTTTATATACAAGGGATCTTTTGGATTTTAATATATAAAAATATATAGTAAATACATGGAAGAACAATATATTATAACTCATAACATTCATATAAAGAAATAGTTTTTCAAGCATGAAGTATTCTAAATGATGCTATAATAAATTCATAGCAAAAGTCACTGCAACTACTACAGATATCAACTAACAAGACTTCAAATTGAGTTTCAAATAATAGTCTTTGCATAAGTTTACTATTCGCACAATTAGTGATACGAAACATAACAAATATACACAACTCTTTGATCTACATAAAATTTAATAGATATTAATAGATACTCTTTCCATAATTAACTATAAATTCTTTTCAAATTCCTTTAACATATTCCTTTAACCGAATGCAGTGTATACATATTTAATACAAGAACTTTCCATGCTGTTTGGCTACTTGGATGCGGTGTAAACTCCCTAGGCCAACTAGAGCTGGAGCGCTTTACTTTCACTCTAAAATTAGCTTTTAATTTAATTAGCCTTTTATTTGGTTTTGAATGCATTTCGCCGGGATATTACATTCCCCCCCAATCCCCGGGAACTAGGCTACCACGGCCTTGTTGGGGTATTAATAGGCTATACAAAGACAGAAGCAGAGAGTGAAGGGATTGGGGACTGGAGTCAAAGAGCTGAAAAAATTAAATAAACTGAAGCATGGCTAAAAACAAAACAGGTCACATGGAGTAAAAGGAGAAGAGAGGGGGGCAGAGAGGTCAGACTGGCAGTAAGTGCAATTGAGTGGTCGTCGGGGATAGAGTGACCACAGTCAGCTCCCAGTTTCCCTAGTTCCAATTTGCGAGTGTTGTGCCTGTACCAATTGTGCACTTTGAAGTTAAAACCAGGGCTTATTTTGCGAAAAGCCTTTGTAGATTTTATAAACAACTGCAGTGCGGATTTAGATGAAAGTTGGGCATCAAAAAAACATAAGCTGGCATAATTAGTGAGTAATCAAACAAATGAGTCTTAGCCAGGAGTTTAACTAAGAGTGGGAATTGATAAGGGTTGTTATATGCAACCTTCATTTAATCGAGCTAAAAGCAAATATTATACTACTATTTAAACACACTATACAATTCGATTAAAATTTGTTTATATTTTAGAACAATTTCCTTTTGTCAATAGTTTTAATTTTGTTTGCTTTGCCCCACTGTATCTGTGGCAATTAATTCGCCCTGCCTTGCCTCGCCTCTAATGCTACAATAAACATGCTATAAACCATACGCAACTTTCCCACACGTAGCAGCAGCAGCAGCAGCAACAACAACAAATGCCTACAAATTAAACAAGTGAATTGTTTGAATGCCAGTTTATCCTTGAACTGACCAAACACACAAATTAAATTCACATCATATGCCACACACACACACACGCAGACACACACACGCAAATGTGATTCCCTTTTGCAGCCTATAGGGGCTGCTTCAGGAGGTTCCGTTCCGTCAGTTGGTCAATCACACGCATATATTCACTTTGTTGTTATCAGAGTCGTTGTTGTTGTTGCTTTTTGTTGGGGTTATGCTCCCGCAATCAAATTGGAATCGTTAGCGCAACAAATTGAATCGAATCAAAGCCAGCGACGTGCTTGCATTTAAATAATAGCCCAAAGATTATCAATTAAGCCGTTGTACAAATTGATAGTGCAGGCTCAATTTTGACCAGATTCCACACTCTCTCTCCACACTCTCTCTATCTATATGTATCTACTCATTTCATTTCACCTCGTAGCATGTTTCCCTGGCATTATTGCATTAAAATTATTTAATTATCGACTGGTCAGCCGTTGCCTTTGTGTCGGTGTCGGCAACAACCTGGACAAACGCATAATTGCAATGCCAGAGGGGAGCCACGATACAAAGCGAAACTCACAGCAAAATAAACAGTGGAGAAGGGGAACTGCATACATATACCAATGCATATTCATTTTTATAGTGCTCGCCGTACTGCATAATATGCAGATTGCATTTATGAGGTTTCATTTTTATTGCACCACCACCGACTAATAAGATTTACCACCACCACCACCACCTGGCCCACCACCTGGCCCCAGCTCTTCAACACAACCGCAGAGCACAATTTTCATCATAATCGCCCTGATTTACATGAAAGCAAAATGAACTCTGCTGCATAGGCTGCATTACATTAATTTTTATCGTGTTATAAAAGTTAATTACAAGCAGAAACCATATAAACAGAAAAAATGCTTTTCAAAACCCAATCTTTAATATTGTTAAGAGGAACTCAGTCATATCATTCGTTATATTGTACATAATATTGCAGAAAATATTGTAGAAAATATTGTAGAAAATATTGCAGAAAATATTGTAGAAAATATTGCAGAAAATATTGTAGAAACTATTGCCGAAAATATTGTAGAAAATATTGCAGAAAACATTGTAGAAAATATTGTAGAAAATATTGTAGAAAATATTAAATTAAATACTGTTGAAAATATTGTAGAAAATATTGAAGAAAACATTGTAGATAATATTGAAGAAAACATTTTAGAAAATATTGCAGAAAAATTGTAGAAAATATTGCAGGAAAAATTGACGAAGATTGTTGACTGTCTGTTTGATCCATATAAACAGAACAGAATGCTTTTTCAAAACTAAAATTTAATCATTGTTATTATTAACTATTGTAGAAAATATTGCAAAAAATAATTTACAATATATTGTATAAAATATTGCCGAAAATATTGTAGAAAGTATTGCAGAAAAAATTGAAGAAAATGGTTGAATTTCTGTTTAATCCATATAAACAGAAAAAAACGCTTTTTCAAAACTAAAATTTAATTATTGTTATTATTAACTATTGTTTAAAATATTGCAGAAAATATTGTAGAAAATTGTCGACTGTCTGTTTGATCCCTTCGCATCTGCAAGAAGGACATAACTTTTCATTTAATTTTCTCGCTTGTTTTTAATTCAAATGTTGGCTGATGTTGCCTTAAGCCTCTGCTGTCAGAATGACAAAATGCAGCTGAAGCATTAAGCTTCAGTTTGACAATTTAAATTTGCTTGCAAATATTTGCATAAGAAATTTGTGCTGAAGCAGAAGAGACCCTCAGATACAGGGTACAGCACCTGGGGATTCGATGTGGCATAGAGGGCGATGGGCGACAAGCTGCCAAACACTCGCGTGGCAATAAATCAAAACTCAGCTAATTACGCAACAAAGAGGCGACTCTTCGCCAGCTGAATGCTAATTAAAATGGCAGAAATGGACAAGGACTAAGGCAACAGAACACGAACAGGACAGGACAATGACCAGGATTTGCAACCCCTCGCTCCCTTTCCGTAGGGGGGACGCATCCCTATGCAAAGTCAGCAACATCCTCAACGAAGAAAGAAGCTGTTGGCCAACAGCAGCAACACAAGTTGGCCATTAACAATAATACAAATCCGTAGCAAGGCAATGAAATCAGTGGGCAATGAAACGAAGCCGAATCGTAAATTTATGTGCCACGAAACAGGACTCCATTCCCTGGTACTGCTGAGCACCTATTGCCCGCTAGACGTAATTAATTCGATTATATTTCATTGATTCGAACGGGAGCAGGGCTCATAGAAAATAAAATTTAATTGAAATGCTGTTAGAAGCTGCAAACGTAAATCAACTTGGCTGCTTGGCTGCTGCCCGCTTGGCCAGTCCCGGCATGTCCCTTCTGCCTGTGGAGGCGACAACAGCCCAGCGCCCATGTAATGGTAAACAAAAAATCAACGTGACAGGAAAGAAAATTAGCAAAAGTTCGCTTTTGTGCCTCGGCCCAAAGTCTCTGCGCCTTTGGGGCTTAAGCTGCTTTAGCTGTGGCCCCAGGACATTTATACATTCATGCATACATATACACGGTGTTGAGTGTCTCCAACACATTCCCCAGGGGACACGACCCCATACTCACCATCCCCTACTCACAATCAGCCTCAATTTGAGGCATAACAGCCAAAGACATGGCGACAGTACAATTTTCACCGTGGACATTGATTAATAATGTTTTTTGGTACAGAAAATATAAGGATATACGATTTTTTAGGACTTCGCACGACTGAATACTGTTGCTCCTGTTGTTGTTGTTGTTGTTGTTATTATACTTGTTATTGCCGACTATTATATTTTGGCGCGTTTCTTTTTAATGACTTTCCACGGCACACAATTTTCTTTTGCCAAAGTCAGCAACAATCCCAGTAATACTTTATGCTCGAAGGGAAGTTCACGTTAGCTATAAAATGAATTTATGAAGAACAGATTTGTTGATGACTTTACAGGGTATCTATTAGTCACACACACTCTACCTACACACGTAAGGCGCTAATTTGAAAAGTCTGCGAAAACATAAATCATGCAAAACAATTTGACCGCAATTTTGGGTCGTAGAGTAAATCCTACATCGCCTTCGAGATGAAATCCTATTAAAGCCTGCGGTGGTTGGCTATTAATTATGAGCGTGGATAAATTAAAAGATGCCATCCACACACACACGCCGCACACACACACGAACTTTCATTGATTTCATTATAATCAATGAGTGCATTAGTCAAAGCCCGCAAATCCAAACTTAGTCGTCGTTAACGTCGTCAATGTCTATGGCCGTGTGCAATGGCTAATTAATAGGCAAATTCCAAAAGCAAATTGTCCTAATAATTAGGCATGCACAAGTGCACCGCATATGCCCTGCAGCTCTGCTCAACCCAAACCCCCCCTCATTATGATGGTGAGTCTCGCACACCACCTTCTTCATTTGCATTAATTGCTGTTAAGTCGTTGCGCCTGACCCTAGGCTAGGGTAGGGTATAGATCCCCTGGACTAAAACCAAAGTCTGACAACTGAACACCATAGGAAGGTGGGATGGTAGGTAGCTGGACAACAGACGACTGACTGCAGACGAACTGCACTTTCATTTAGTGCACAAATTTGTTGCTTTGCCAACGTACAAACTCTACCTTTGGCTATTAACAGCATTGCTGTGCATTTTGGGCTTCGGTTTGGGGCAACTCTAAGCAAGGGATATTAATAGGCCTTTGGGCATTATTGGAAATATTAACAGGCATTATGTTGCTGCCCTTCAGCATGTGTGCTTACGCTTGGGAGTAGCCTTAGCTCTTGTAATTGATATTAAAGCAGAGAGCAAATAGCATAAGGGAAGGCAAGACTGTGGAGCAGGAGACAGACAGGAGATCAAATGTATGGCCATGGATACTAAAATTCAAAACAATTTGAGACCTTGGACACTCAATAAGCAAAGAATATGAGCAATAAAACACTCATTCGATACAGTACAACAAATTTCTTATACAGCAGAGAGCAAATAACATAACGGAAGGCAAGATTATAGAGCAGGAGTTGCATGACAGACAGAATAACAATTGGAAAGTTATGGATAAGTTATGGGGACTCAATAATAAACCACTCGTTCGATATACACCAAATTGTTTATACTATAAAAGACAAGTGAGTAGTGTATCACTTTCCCATTTTACTCTTACAATCCTTCACTCGTTGAGGTGAAATGTCAAGCACTATTTCCATTTGGCCTTTTACAAATACACTAACAACATGTTGAGGTTATTTAAATACACCTCAGTTACGCCCAACTAATTGTTAACCAGTGCAGAGTTAGTTATGGTTTACAGGAAAATTAGTATCGAGTTGTCTTAAATTAGCGTTCGACTCAATTAAAACCCAATCAAGATGTGAACAACTGTAAACTTTTCACTTTTCCCACAGCTTTTCAACTGTTTACATTGTGGCTAGGCTTTCTTCATCTAGATACTGTGTGGGCGGGCTCTAAAGAACAAAAGACAAACTAGCAATTAGTTTAGGTTTTATTTTGTTGTTAAACAAATCAAGACTAATGCCGCACACGCCGTAGTTTGGATACCATAAACAAACCAGGGGCAACCCTATGGCATGTACTACACTGAGCGTAATTGATATGTGTTTGCGACAACATTCTGAAGGTTGAATATAAAAATGAAAATTCATATCAACTGGGAGTAAATGGAGCACATTTTCATATACTTTTACTTGATATATAAGCAATTTGTAGTTGTGTATTCAGTTCAGTATATAAGCAGACAGGAACAGGGCGAAAATGTTGTCCCTGTTTCTCTGTGTTTTCACATAGAGTCGAGTCGAGTCGAGTCTGCCTCAAGGCAAATGCGTTCTGATTTTTATGTATTTTTAATGAAACTTCAACTGGAAACAACTACAGCAGCAGCAGCAACATGAGCAACTACAACAAACAAACTACCACAGAGTTGCGAGAGCTGTCGTCGAGCGTCTCTTTGTCGCATTGGGGATTTTCACAAGTGGGAACCAAAACATTTGTTCCTAGATTTTCACGTCACGGTTGGGGTTGGAATGGGTTGCATTGGGTTGGGTTTGTTCTAACAAGCCAAACGTATATGAGGGGGAGTACAGCACGCTGTCTAGCTCTTGCTCTCTATAGGCGAGAGGGCGTGGCAAAGAACATACTATACATATAATCATTAACAGTGTCACATGCAACATAATGAGACAGGGTGTATGTGTGTGTCAGTCGGCCCCAGGGCAGCCCAAGGGGAAAACGGTAGAGGGAAAGACCTAGACAGGAGCAGACTTACTCCAAAAATTGTAGCTGCTGGCTGCCTGCTGCTTCCACATGTTGCAGCAGCAGTGTGTGGCAGTCTCAGAGAGTCGCGTTGTCTGACGCTGACGCTTAAGTAGTTTACATTTTATATGCAGCCCCATAAAAGGAAACATTCGCTCCATTAATGGAACATAATTTTTCGTTTTCTGTTCGTAGTCGTCGTTGTTCGCTGGGATTTTTGTCAAGTTTATGAAGATTGAAATGGTAGAGCGGCATCAGCAGCCGGGCTTGCCTGCATCATAAAAGAAGAGTGCATCAAATGGGATTTTAAGTTGTCGCATTTAACAGGCAGCAATAGCAACAACAACAGCTACAGCAAATGTTGCAGTTGCAACTGCGACAGCGCGGGACACTACAAATAGATCTATCAAATTTTCTTGCAGCTGGAGCGACAGATAGTTTTGTGGTAGAGGTTTCTTGTCATAAAAAATTGAAAACTGTTGTTTTTTATTCTCTCCTCTCTCATATTATGATTTTTTTAAGTACTAACCATTCGAGTTGCATTTTGTTTTGGAAAAATGAAAACCTTTTATGTCATAGCTCATTAGTGAAAGATGTCGTCGTCATAAGAGTTAATAGCTTTGAAATATTTATTAAACAGCAGCAGTTGAGTCACTCGAGTGGGTCTTGGATGTCAACCAACGGATATGTTTAGTGAGGCGTGTTTAAAGAGACAGGAAATCAATTAGTACAGACACGATTAAAAGAAATCAGATGTATTTGGGGTACGCACTAAACAGTTGAGAGCTGTACCGTTAATCTCACTCCCGGTTGATTCTACTTAAAGTAGAAGTAAAGGTATATTTAAGGAGGAAAATACTTTTGTTAGCAGCTAAAAAGTTAGGGTGTATAGACTTTACTTAACTATTAATCTACATTTTAATAGAACCATAATCTAACACACGAGAAAGACAACTTGAAATAGGGAAATCAAAGTCGACTAAGTGATAAAAAAGTATGTATATAGTTAAGTATTTATTCCATTAAAATTTCTGATTCTTTGGCTTTTATATTTGCTACTTAAATTGGATACTTGAAGTCTCAATAAGCCAAAGGTTACATGTTTCATAGGATATACTTTACTATTAATCTACAATTTAACAGAACCATAATATTAAAGACGAGAAAGACAACTTGAAGTAAGGTGCATCAACATCGGCTAAATGATACAAAACGTTACCATGATCTGCATGTATATAGTTAAGTAAAACATCACAGTTTCATAGACTTTCATATTGGCCTCTTAAATTGGATACTTGCAGTCTCACTAAGCCAAATATTCTTAACTATAAATCTACATTTTACTAGAACCATAATCTAACAAACAGGAAAGACAAGTTGAAATAAGGTATATAAAAGTCGACAAATTAATAAAAACGTTGTCATGATATGCATTTATGTATATAGTTAAGTATTTCAACACAATTTCTGATTCATAGACTATCAAAATTACAAGTTTCATGAGATATATGTAATGCCTGCACTTCGCAAGGGTGCAAAAGTGAATTGGCCAACATTAATGAACAGTTTGCATTCGCTTTTGATAGACTGTCTGCCCACTTTTCGCCTAACCCAGCATTCCCATTCCCCAGATCCATGTATATACGAGTATGTCCATGCATATACGTTGAGCATGTCAAAGGAAATTAACATGCGACCGAACCATTGATGATAATGATGAATTTATGCGAAAATTTAATTATTCAACAATAAACAGAGCAGACGACCCGACACAAACAGCGACAAAGGAAGGAACTGATAGCTGGAAGGAGCAATGATAAGAGGCATGGGGGAGGGACGCAAATAACCGCTGAAAAATTAATGTCGATTGAAGGCAAATGGCAATAAATCAACGCACAAACAAAACGCCAATGAAGAGACAGGGAAACGTTTGATGAAGCATGATAAAAAATATCCTGAAAAATTAAATGGTGTTAAATAAAAATAATAAAACGCAAAGAGGAGGCTAACTGTCTGTTGGCCAATTAGCCCAAGAGAAGAGCAGAGAGAGAAGCGAAAAGTCATAGCGTGTTGAAGGCAAATTAACAAATTGCACAACTTATAAAAAGGTCAAAGGAGAGAAGCGAGAAAACAGTTTCGATGGCACTTTTTCCCTTTTGATAGAGAGCGGAGTAATTAAATATGCTTTCACATTGGCCACAGAGCTTGACTGTTGCTCTCTATCAAGATCAAACGGTGTAAACTGTGTATCTGTGCATCTGTGTATCATCTTCAATTCGCCTGTTTGTTTATTTTGTCTGATTGGTGTGAATTGGCTGAGGTGTGTGCCCCCAAGGACACTTGAGACTCGAGCGCAAGTGTATTCTTTCACTATTTTAATGTTTGAACTTTTTATTAAGCGCCAGGAGCGCTGAACACTGATTGGCAAAAGGAAAGAAAACGAAACGAAACCGAGAGAGGAGTACCAGGTGCTTGTCATATGACACCAATAAATCGCCTCAATTGCTCTCTGAGTGACGCCAGTTGCCTTCGCCGGTGCTGAAGGTCCCTCACGAACGGCGGCAAAGAAGGCGGCGCCACTCGGTGGTAATGAAAAAATGCCAATACCAAAATGAATGTGTAAATGAAATGGCCATGAAGGTAGTGGGAGTTTAGTGTGCGTGCGTGTGTGTGTGTGTGTATGAGTGTGCGCGCTTCAATGAAGCGTAAGTAATCCTTTCAATTTAAACGATGCCAACGTCAACGCAGGTGAATAATTGGCAAACGATGCTTTGGAAATTACCGTAAAATTAGCTGAACGTCACAGGGAAAGTGAAAGGTTTCACCCGTACTACAGAACGAGTTGTAAAAGGGGAGCATACATCAATTCCAAAGTCAAAAAAATAATTGAGTTTAACGTAAAATTGCTATAAAAGCTAAGGTGAAATTGCAAATCGAAATCTATTAAGGAGAGCGAAGTATTGGCAAAGAATTTTAAGCTCTTTTACACTGCTCGCCACTTGAATAGGACACCTCTAAAGTTGATTTTATATAGTTAATAGCTCCTAAACCAAACAACCTAGGAAAATAATTTTTGTGTTCTTATTAAGTTTATTTAAATGTAATAATTAGACTAAAGTTACAAAAAAATTCAAAAGTTGTAAGTATACAAAAACAATTCTTAACCAATAAGTAACAAATTATGGAGTCTTCATTTTGCGCCACTTGAATAGGACACTTAAACTAAAAACAAATTAAAAATAATTCAATCCTTTTCAAATAGGAATATTACTTAAATTAGAAACTATTAACATGTTTTTGAAGAAAAAAAATTTTTTTTAATAGTGTGTTGAGCCTCCTTTTGTCTCCAAAACTTCACACATACGGTTTGGAAGGGATGCATACAATTTTCCCAAACATACCAGAATGAGCGAAGAATGGTTGCACAAAGATAATATGCAAAAAATACCGAAATTTTACCATTTCGTTTTCGAGTTATTAGCAGTGGAAAAAAGAGCATACAGGGTGTCCTATTCAAGTGGCGAGCAGTGTATGTGCATTACGAGTACCTAGAACAACTCTTTAGTCTCTCTCATAGCATAGAAAGTATACTCAACAGAAAACTATACATTTTTATAAACATATGTGAACACTAATATCTATGAAAATATACGATTAAAATACACAATAAAATGATTGATTTCAGAGTAAAATTGCTATAAAAGCTAAAGTAAAATTTCAAATGGAAATCATATCAAAGAAAGCGAAGTTTACCAAAATATTTACTCAATAAAAGAAGAAAATATGAGATTGTAAATCTCTGTTATGTGAATTTCATAACTACACTTTATTTTTATTGACAGATGGAGAGGTCTATGAATATCATTAGATAGACTAACTCTTTGACTGGCTGTCCGACAGTCCGACTCGTCTGACTGTCCCCTGTTCATTTTGTTTCCCTTTCAGTAAATTTCACAGTCAACTTGTTTACTGTTCAAGAAGAAATCAGCACAGAAGCAACAGCTGCTGTCCAAAGTCTTGTCGTTCTGCTCAACTGCAAATTGGCAACAGAAGCTGCAGACAAAATCGAAAAAGAAAGAAGAGCAGCAGTTGAAAGTTTGTCACCTGACGCGTGCAGCACGCTGGAGCTGGAGCTGGGGGAAGCGACATAAACAACAGCTGGGGCAACAGTAAAGAGATCCAGCCAGCTCCACACATGCGATTACCCAGTGCCATGTGGCGCTCCATGTGCGCATTCAAATGGAAGCTGTGAGCTGAAGGCTGAAGGCTGAAGGCTGGAAGGCTGCTTTGCCTGTCCATTCGCATCTGAACAAATGGCGTTTTTGGCAGTAAACTCTTTGGGTTTCATATATCATTAGCACTCAAAAAATAAAATAACACAGCAGATAAGGCGAGCCCTATGCGTCTGCAGTTGAGGTAGAATTGTTTATGAGTTGCGCTGAGCTGAGCTGAGCTGTGTGGGGGGGAAATGGTCAGGGCTTAGGAACTCTTTGTATAAATTGGCTCATTATGAAGCTCATCCATAATCTATGAACGTCAAGGCAATGGGCCCATAAACTATGCCAACCCACATTCACTTCGATTACTCGCCACTCTGAGAAACAGACTCTCGGCTCGCTCAAATGTATGCTATACTCAACTTCGACAACTGCCTGGACTGCGTAAAGGGATACAGCAGAAGAAACCCAACCATTTTCGACACGTGTTTAACTCGTTTTTCAAAGACTGCTACTGCTGCCACTCGGACTCGACTCTGTTGCTCTCTTTTCTCTTGGCCATAAAACAATTCACTTTATGCGCACGAATTTAGCCATTTTTGGCAACAGTTGAAGCGTTAACTAAAGCCAGAGCCACAGCTAAAGCGAAAGCTGGACCCAAACAGGAAGCCAACCTCAAGGCTTAAGAGTTTTCGCACACACAAAAGACATATCTGCCAGCTGCTGTGCAAATATATACTAAACATCCATACACTGAAAGAAAACCCAATGGTATCAAGCATAATCTTATAGAAATTAAGCAAAACGTATATTTAATGTATTCAACTATTCAGTTGCAGCCAAAGAGTTATAATATATCAATTCCAAACACGACCAACTATTTCTAACAGTGTAAACTTCTGTATTTCAACAGCAAATCAAATCCCTCTAAATGACCTCGTCTGACGCATTTATAAATTTTAAACAGTTCTGCTTAAACAGCATTGTGTGAATGATAGAGCAGCAGCAGCAGTATCAGCAGCATCTTCACTTCTATCCGGCAGCATTATTTAATATATGAAATGTGCATTCAATGAATTTTAACTAGCTTCTACTCAAAGTGCTTTTAAGCTGAGTAAAAAAGAAGCCACTGCCAAAAGTTGCAAAGTATTGCGGCACAAACGATGCTACTAGATGATACCAAAGTAATTCATGGCAATTGAATTAATTGAAAGACTATTGAAACTAGCTTAGTATTGCTTATTGGTTTCATTTTAGAGTGAACTAAACTCACCAGGAATAATACTCTAAAGGACACCTTGATGTTGATCATATCCATACATATTTGGGTTGATAGAACAGTGGAATATTTGAAATATTTTGGCAACCGCAGCTCTTTGCCCGTGATTCATGTCAAACAGAAAGAAACACCTCCGCTGCTTTATCGAAAATATTTGTTGTGCTTTGGGCCAACTGGCCGCAACAAGTGGTTCCCCCCCTCTAGATAAGAGAAATACCCACAACTTCAACCAATAAGAAAAAAATGAGCATAACTAAAAACTGTGTATGAATATTTTGCTGCAAGCTATTTGCACTTCATGCCTCAAATGCCACACGACAGCAGCAACAACAATGGCCAAAGACAACAACGACCACAACAAAAGTCCAGCAATTTGGGTTTAAAATATGTTAATACCATTTAGATATTGTTATTGTTGTTATTGTGGTACGTTCCTTGTCCCAACTGGAGGCATGAAGAGAGGCCGAGGAGTTTGGCTATCTAAAATACCTCAGCAAAATATTTCAACGTTCGGCTTTTGGATTTTGTTGTCGAATACCCTGTAGCTGAGCATGGGCTGTAATAGGGTATATGGACATTTGATATAGCTATAAATGTGTACTGGAATTATGTACACTTCTCATAATTTTATGTCAAGTATTTTGGACCCTTAACATAGGGTAACTCGCTTCTAAATACTCCTATCATCATGCTCTCCATGCTTTTCTTTCTTTTTTTTCAAGGAAAATAGTTTAGCTCCGGTTAGAGAAGTTTTGTGTTTGTATTTTCGGACAGGGGCCTGTCAAAGAGCAAATTGTTTTTATAAAATAAATCAAATTGCTTATCAAAGAGATGATTTAGTGGCCAGAGCGAGCGGACAAGGGAGGCGAGCTGGAATAGGATAGGGATAAGCATAGAAGAAACTCGCTTAACTTTAATAATTGCACAAGTTGTGGCCTCTTATGGCTCATAAGTCAATAATGAAAGCAGCAAGAGAGAGAAGCCAAAGAAAGAAAGGGCTGTAGGGAGTCAAGCCAACGTGAGGAACAACAAAGTTTTCAGTTCAGGTATGCCACTAAAAATGCGTAACCTGAACGCATATTATTATTATCTCTTATGAAAATTTACGAGATCAAAAATTAAAATGCCCTTAAGCATGCAGTGAATCCGATGGAGGGGGAGGAAAAGTAGCCAAAGAAAGTGGCTACAGGAGCTAAGAAATTGTTGCAAAATAATTTTATGGCTAGCCAAGGGTTAGGGGCCAGGCAATCTATAACCGCATCAACGGCAGGCCACCAGGGGAAAAAGACTTGTGGGCGATGGAGTAATATTTTGTACGTATCCTTGAGGGCAGAATTTCGGACGCTTCAGCTACAGCTATAGCTATAGCTACAGCAACAAGCTCCACGCTTCAACTACCAAATTGTCCATTTATTATGCGGCAACGCCCTTTGCACTTTTGCTCCTGGCCGACAGTAGCAGAATGGAAACTGAAACCTTAGAAACCACCCAGGCTCACTCTTAGTGTAAGTGGAGGCATTAAGCCAAGCTGTGCTGTGAGTATGTACGCTTCTAGGGGGCGTGGCCGAGGCACTTAAGGTGCAGCAGCATCGGCTACATTAGCCGCACACTTTGCCACGGAAGTTGCACAATTAGAAGAAGTCAGTCAAACTTTTTGCTTCGCTGCCCAGCTCAGCCCTTCGCCTTTTGCCCCCACTCGCTCACCCTTTGTCTTCCACTTTTAACTTGCATATTAAAAAATAGTTCAGCGCGCTGCAATTTTTCAATTTTCCTTTAACAGCTGTCTGCGAAATATTACAAAAAACAGGCGCCTGTCGATATGCATAAAATGCTGCTGCTCGTCATTAGATTAGATATTAGTTGAGACAGTTCCTCCATAGGAAAAAACGAGCGACAGCCAAGGTGCACGAGTCCTTGAGCCGGGACGTTGAAAAATTAGAATTGTTTCGCAAGCGAAAAGTGCCAGCTAACAAGCTTGGTTGGATGATTGGTTGGTCTTGGTTGGTGTTACTAGGACGCTGCACAGGTTAGCCGCTTTCATGGTTCCTTTGCCAACTTGGTTGGCCGGTTGGCTGGTCAGCAGCTGCTTTACATTAGCTCAGGGTTATGCAGAGCAAGAATGCGGGATTTACGCTTAACGGCTGACAGCAAAGCAGGCTACATAAACCCTAGAAACTAGGTCAGGTGGAATCAAAATAAATTCGAAACCTAAGTCGCGTACTTAGCACATCATTTTCTCTGTTTAAATTGATGAATAACAAATAAAATAAAGAACCAATTGAATGCTTTAAGCTCAAGAAATCTTAGATAAAGGTATTACAGGTAACAGTTCAAATAGTTCCTACTTTTAGGGTGATATAGAGAAATCACCAAGTTTAAAACAAATTCAGACTTATACGAGTACTCATAGTAATCCCAAGATTCATCTAGTTTGAAGTCCGCTTTATAATACTCTCATAGTGAGTATATTTTTGGACAGGAAATCTTATTAATTTAATTATATTAATGTCCCTGCTATCTTTCAGATACACTTTCTATAACATTGCACCGTTAAAAAGCTGAGGCTGACTTGAACAAATTCCCAAATATATCAAAGGACGTGTTACATAATAAACAGACCCAAAAATTCGCACCCACACATAAGGCAGAAAGACAAATTGCCCATCAAAGTTTTCAAAAAAAGAGCCTCAAGCAGCGGAAAAGTTGCTTCCCAATACAAAATTTCAATTTAGACAGAACCGAGGGACCTCTAGACCAATCATTTATCTAAAAACGTCTAACAAAATATAAAAACCGACTTGAACCCAAGCAAATTGAAACCAAGCTACAAAATAATTGCATAAAGAGCTCAACACAAAGAAATTTCGACATCTTCTGAGTGGAGCTGAGAGTGAAATGAGATGAGTTGAGACGAAATGAGATGAGAGTCAAGGCTTTAGACTAACTTTTTGCACAGCTGTGACTTGCGTGGGGGCGCAGCATCAAAAGGCCACAGAAAATGCCAGAGAGGCAACACATAATTTGAACGCAAATTAAAAACAAAAAGTACAAGTCGAACCACAATGAAAATTAAATGAAGGAAGCGCGTGTACCGAAAGTGTGATTAAAACTTTTCAGAGCTGCGGGTGTATGAATGGCATATAGATGGGTAATCATGAATATCGCTTACATGTATGAACCATGCATAATTGGTAATTTGATGTTGCCTCCATTGTCAGCATAGCTGCTAATCGAGGTGTTTCCTGATTTCCGGGAGAATGTTTTAGTCCTTCATGCTCAATTGGCATTATGGGGTAATAAACGTCATGTGTTGTTCCATCTTTCAAAGGGGTTGACTACACTGGAAGCAAAACAATAGATTAAAATGTGGAAAATGTTAAAATTTGATCAAAGTAATATTACTACTGTTCGTTTTAAAATACTCAACATTATATTGAGTATCAGTAAGCTGCTAATCGAGTTGACTCCAGAACAAATCCTTCACGATCAGTGCGTATTAATCGCCTTCTTTCAAAAGGGTTTACTACACTGAAAAGAAATGAACAAGCAAAGTGGATTATAAAATAAAAAATGTGAGAATTCGGTTTCAGTTTATCGCTATGAGCTCCTCAATATTATGAAGTATTAGTAACAACACTTGCCATATAACGTCAAACTTTTGTTATTGTGTAAGGGTTGGCAGAACCCACGATTTGTCCAGGGGTTGCAATTGCCAGGCGTGTTCAACTCACCTGCCACTTGCCACATGCAGCACTTGGTTCACTTGACTGTCGTTAGTGGGCTTACGCAGGATTAACACGCTGCACAGTGGCAATTTGAATAGGTGGCGCAATCGGTAAATTGTTTCAACCGATTGCCCAGCCAAAAATGATATCAGCCATCAACCACCCCAAACAAAGAACAAAAAAAAAATAGAAAAGGGAAATGCGACAGACAAAGGGACAGAGACTTTATCGTCTGCTGCCTTACTCTTCATGCGTAATTCTATTTGTCATTTTGATTATGACATTGTAATGCTTTAATTGATGCCACAGAGAGACACACCAGATATCGTTGAAAAACATTTCCATGAGTTGGGATTCTGCACAGACTGCAAAAGGCAATCAACCCTGTTACTCTGAATGACTAGACGTCCATGACATTACAGAAATCTCTCCCTTTTATTTCTATTTCGTGTTATGTGTCGCTTCTGACAAATCCTATAACAGCCCCGAGGCGAGGGCGTCCCATTTTTTTGTTGTTGTCTGAAACGGTGTTGGGAACTTCAATGAATTTTAAATTGATACTGTACAGTTACTACAGTCGATGGCATAGGGCAACGAGTCACTGGAGAGATGCCAAAGAGAGGAAAATGTAGGAGACACAGTATCTTTGATTTTCTCTATACATAAAGTATGCAATTTGTTAGCATAGTTTCAGTATGCTTAAAGAAAACTTTGCCAACTTTAGATGTATTATAATACACTAAATCTGCATCGAGCAGTAAGGTTGTGACTGATCAGATCTTTGATAACAATATACATACATTAAATATACATTTGGGTATTCCCTGATGTAATAGAATATGATGTATAACACCCCCTGTACATTTCACCCCCAAAAACCTGTCCATTTAAATGAACTATGTGTGACTGTGCCGTCTGGAGTACTGCAACCACTGGGTTACAGAAGGACATGGACACGCTTTGGTTTGCGTGTATGCAAAAGCCGAATATTGCGTTTTGAACATTGTACTTGTTGGCATTGTTGCTATGGTGTTTGTGATAAGCGAGCAACAACAGCAACAACAACAACCTGAAGAACCATAACAAGTGCTGGAGCAAGCGAAACAGTTATTTTGTTGCACGCAAAGCGGCAAAAGGCATGGGAATGGGCAAGGAGGCGGCAATGGACACACGCAACTGAAATTACGAAGGACATGTGCACAATTTTGCAACGAAAAACCCACAAGGTATACCAAAGGATGGCAAACGGGAAGTTGTTAGGGGTAGGGATAGGGGCGGCAGGCAAATTGCGGCAAGCAAGCGTAAACGCTGCACGGCGTCGTCGTCATCGTTGTTGTTGTTGTTGTTTTTGTTATAGTCGTGGTTGTTCCACCTGAGCAACCTTCTTGGGGCGGTTGCGTGCCGCACCGAGGCATACCCAGCAGAGCATAGGGGCGGGGCAAACAGCAGTGGCAGAGGCAGCTGCTGTCGCGTTCTAATGCAATGCACAGTGGGCATGAAATATTGTTGACAGGTGAAAACGAAAAGCAAGGCGACCAGACGGACAGACACGCGCGAGTTAACGGCAGTGCGACACGACAGTCCCCAAAAACGACGTAAGCAATACTCACTTCAGTTCAAGCAGCACTTAGCAGTGCATCCAAAGCTGTGGATCGTCAAGTAGTAGAATCTAGAAGAGCCAACGATCGTTCTCAATTGCATCGTTCCTTTTCGTGTTCTCGCACTTGCGCTCCCGCTCTCTAATCTGGCATATTCCCAGCTGGTGTGGCCTCACGTGCCGAGCAGCCATTTGAACTGCCTCCCTGGAGGAACGGCCCGACCCTAGACCTTAATAAGTGAAAGTGTGTGCCTGGTGAGTTATGTGTGTGCGTGTAGACGTGTGAGAGTAGTGTGAATGGCAGCACAAATGTGCCAACTACTTCCATATAAATGAAAGGGTGAGCCACAGCCTACCTCCGCAGTTCCATGTAATTCAGCGATTGGGGCACGCCTTGGGGCTCTGGTGTCCGCTGGCAACCCTAAGGAGACATCATGAATAGCTTGATTAGTTGCAAATAAATTACAATATTTGTCACTTACGTTTTGCCGTTGAATTGTGTACAAATTGCTGCATTATCTAACAACAGAAAAAAGAAATACGAATAATTAAAATTCAATTAATAAAACCAACTGCACTGTTTGCATGTGCACGCTCACCCACACACACACTCGAACAATGCGTAATTACAAACAGTAGTTAATGCAATTGTTGACATACTTTTTCCGCAAAACGGTGTGATAAATTGCTTTGATTATCGTGTTTCACTTATCTAAAATTTATTTAATTTGCTAATTGGGACAAATTGTTGCGACTGTTGCGCGTAAGCTGAATTATCGATAACTTTTTGCACGCAGTGTTGTAAAATTTGCATACGAATCGTCGGCAATAGGCAGTGCGATTGGGGCCGTATCCACTGCATTGCAAGTTAAATTCCAGTACTCGGGTTTCGTTTTAAAACACTAAAGAGAAAAGAGTCATTTACGTTTAAGAAAAAGAGCTCAAATTTGACTCACAATGCCCATTTCATTATTTTAATTATTTCACACAAGAAAAAACCTCCTATGCAAAACTACGAACCAATTAAAAAAGCACTATTGCGCCAATAATAAAAACCGCTAAATTTGGCGCAAAACGCCAAACCGTGCCGCCAAATCGAGAGTAGTGAACTTGTAAAATCGCTATATTTTTAAACTGTGTTCTATTATATCTGATATTATGTCTGATCTTTGCAATTTAACTGATCTGTACTATCATCAAAACATATTGTCACTAAAGGAATGCATAAAGTATTGGAAGAGTGTTCGAGAGATGTTTATGTTTATGACTTGGACAAACACCACATACACATGCATATGTGAATGTGTATGCAAGCATAAACCGTAAGTTTTAAAACAAAACACATGCATACATATGCGTATGTATGTACATAGCTGCGTTCTTTGTAATTTCGCGGTACCTTTTGCTGCGTTTGTGTCTTCTGTACAAGAAATGTTCCAACTTCAACTCTAATGTTGCCGAAAATTGAATTTTCTTATTACAATAATTTTGCTGTCTGCATGGCTTTGCAAGTGCAAGGGGAATTGAAAGTAAACTGACAAACAAATACCCTTACCGTAATCAAACGTAGTTAATTACGTGAAATGTTTCCATTGAAAATTGGTTTATAATTTCAATATTATTAATGTAAAGCTCGGATTGAAGTGAGATTAAACTGTGATGTAAATTTGTAGTGCCTTAGTGACTACAAATTGTGTGTAGGGTATATAAAGCACTACGTGCAGCTACTAAACTACAACAACAATGATAGTAAACCATTTGAAGTTGCTGTTGCGTTGCGTTTCGTTACGTTATTATGTGCTTACGTAAATGCTGGCGCCGCCGGCGGGCAAATTTGTTATTTGGGCTGTCTATGGCAAATGGGAAAAAAACTCGAAGAAAGAAATGCGCAGCGCGTTTTCTATTTATTTATTTGATTATTTTAGTTTAGTTTGTTGTGCGCGGCACACAGAGAGTTAAATGAAATGTTTACTCAAACGTTTAAATTGCTTTAAAAAAAAAGTAAATAGAAAAGAGCTTGAGCTAGCCTTGACAAAGGGCACAAAATGTGATGCCAAAGAGGCTGCCAAGTTGTCGCCAACTTTTCAGATTGTTGTTGTTCTTTTAGCTGCTGCTTTGTCCTTTTTATCTACAACTAGTTTTGGCCAACTTTGCGCTTGGCTATCGTTATCGTTTATCGTTAACGTGATTCATGTCAACCGCATAACGAAGTTGGTATGGTATAGGGGAGTATAAGAGGGTGTGGTTGCCGTCAGTTTCGGCCAAACACACATCTTGGATTACCATAAAGGATTTCCCGTTTGGCTATTTGCCTTACTGCCGAAGTCTGGGGCGTCGGCATTCATTTTTCATATATCCTGATCCTGGACCCTCCTTGCGCAACCCCTACCTTTGTTGAATTTAAAACGACAACAGTAAGGGCTACACACAAAGGACTGTCTAGGCATGAGTGACGAATAGATAATACTCTGTAAAGTTAAACCACATATAATCTGGTCTTTCCTCTCTGGTATGAGTATAGTTGAACTGTTAGCTTCAATCTAGTGATATTATACCCCATTTCATCACATGTTTTGCTAAGGAGCATGACAGGAGTAAAGCTTTTACAAATGAGATGCCGCCTCAAGCAGGAAACAAGCAAATCGTTCAAGATGAATCCTTTGCCAAAAAGGCAGAGAGTTCTTTTCCAGCCAGCCAGCCAGTCAACCCGGTGCCCGGCCCATTCACCAAATCTCGATGGTCAAAGCCAAAGTGCAATGCCCGTGATGACTTGGCAGCAAAAAGGGCTTCATCGCTTCTTCATCCTGTATCAAGCGACAATTTTGACGCCAACAACTCTCCAAAATTCGAAATTTTAGTTTTGTTGAGCTTAGTTTTTTGTTTATATTGACTACGTAGGGATGGGGCTCTAGCTCCCCTATACAGCAGTAATCAATCATGTGGTTTAAATTGGGGTATTTATTTAAGGCGGTTAATTTTCAGGAAATTTTCGCTCCCTTCTCCGACTGCCACTTGACCAGGATCTAGTATTTCTTGCGATTTGATTTGAGGTTAGGCGTTGAAGCATTGTGGCAAAAGTTTAAACTGGTTGTTTGCTGATTGCTTATCGAATATTCAAAGATGGATTTGAGTTTGTGGGAAAAAGTGAAATGTTCCTAATGTAATAGAAGTTAGTTTTGTATGATAAGGATACTTGAATGATGAGCATATTGAATATACACAAGTTCATTTATTATTGCTTCTTATTAAAATCTTTTATTCCAGTATAATTTCCAAAATCTACGAGCTCTCTTATTCTGCTCTCGCAATGGGTAATGGGTACAGAGACCCAAAAAGGCCTCTGGTCAATACGCCGCACGATGGCAAAAGTTTCATTTCTTTAACATCGCAAAACTTCAGGGTCAGGGGAGTAGGGTATTGCATAGTTAATGTCATGGGAGCCACCTTATGGCAGTCTCATATTAATCATGTGCCTGTCACCTAACGTAAATATTGTAAAATGAGTGGAAAATGAACCATGGCACCTCCAGCTCCAGCTCCAGCTCCTCCCCTCCTTCTGCTAATGCTGATGCTTTTGTGACATTGTTGTAATGAACTTTCTGTGGCAAAAGTTTATCGTGGAAGAGCTGTAAAGTTTTAAGAGAGATTTTGCTCAGCCCCAGGCACTTACCATGGTGGCAAGTGGCAAATGGTAAGGTAAAGATGGTGGAGTAGGCAGTCCTTAAATTTGTGCAAATTATATCCAGTTGATGGCTTTTTCAATAACAAAACAATTGAAATCCTATTTACTCTACTATTGATATTGCAATACTTTTTCTCACAGTGCTTAAGCTGCATTATACTAGTTATACAATTTTCCAAAATAATTGCATTTGCAAATGCGCCGTGATTATTTGTATTACTCGAACGGCCACAGAAGATGGCCAAATGCAAACATATTACACACTGATTTCTAACTTAATATTGGCCAGGCTTAATACGGTTATTTGCAACCGTTTGTCTCTTTAGTTAGTATACATACATGCAAGTTTGTGTGTGTGTGTGTGTGTATTCCCCGCAGTCTAATAACATTAAGGTGTGTGTGCGATTATTATGAAAATGACCACAAAATGTTGCTCGTACAGAGTGCTATTGGCAACAGATGATGCTGGGCCTTACGCCATTTAAGCCACAAGTGTGCTGTAAGAAAATATATGCTGAATGTTATCCTATTGATCATATGTACAATCTGCTTATGTACAAACAGGCCGTATATATGTATAGTGTGTACACATGTATGGTTTCATTTGCCTCTTGTGTGGCCGTAACATTTGAGCATTTAATGTTGTGTTAAATTGAAAATTTGCATAAAATATTTGTTGTTTATTTATTGGCAGTACAGGTTAAGGTCCCAATGTGTGTGTGCTTGTGTGTGTGTATGCAAGACTTTATGTGTGTTTGTTAAGTATTTGTGTAACCGGCTGGCAACTAAATATTTGATGCAATTTGTGTAGCAATTTAATGGTTAAGTTATCCATCCATATATAAATTGTAGATTGTATCAACAGGATTCTGTCCTTGCCTCCACCTGACGCTGTCTGTTCAAGTGCCGTTTTATTGAAAGTGATAGATCAGCAAGAGTTATTTGTAAATAAGCAAAATGAAGCACAAAGTTCAATAAATTTAAGTTCAATTTTTTAATACAGTTCATAAATTGACAACTTGTTAAAGAGACAATGTTTGCTTTCAGGCTATGTAAGGAATGTTTTCTAAATTAAATGCCTTTAAAAGTAATTTTAAGATATGCTTAATCAGACATTCTAATCAGACTTCATGTATTTTAGTTAAATTCTTTGATGACAAATGGAATTTACTGGAATAAAATGAAAACTCCGCTCAAGTTTGGAGGTTCTCAATGATGTGGAATGTGTTCATGTATATGCGCTTGGAATGCTTGGATGCCTTAACTTTTCTACATAATGAAATGGAATCTATTGGAATAAAATGAAGACTACCCCTAAGTTTGGAGGTTTTCAATGGTGTGGATTGTGCTGCTGTATGAGGACATGGCACTGTTTTCATACCTTAACTATGTCATACCATAAAAGGTAAGTCAAATGCAGATTAACTAAGAGATTAAGATACTTACTAACTTCTACGTACATTACAGCACAGCGCAAATGGTTAAGAACACGTTGGCATTTGTTCTAGTATACATAGCCCATCATCTGGCCATCGACAACACCTGGAACGATTACATTGAAAAGAAACTGAACCTTCACAGTAATAAGCTCTTCTAGGAGTATGCCCAACAATTAAAAGTATTCCAGATGTGTTTTAAGATACCTAAAATGGATTTTAGTAACTGTTTACTATGGTTCTGCTGTGTCAGACTGTATAGGTGGGCATCATCTTAATCCCAACTAATTAATAAACATTTAAGAGTATTTTAAATATTATATATTATTTATATACATATTAATAATAAATATTAAGTATCAATACACAATTACTTAGTAATTTACTACACCTGGAAAAACGTTATCTTTATCTTACTTTACTCATTTCCATAACATTAGTTTGGAAACTTTTCACACCTTTGCCTTATCTCTTATACTAGCATAAAAAGCAGCTGAAAAGCCGTGAAGTCAAATTACATGCTTTAAAAGTTAAATAATGTGCTTGGGAAAAGAAACTAATTTCACTTGCAGCACTTGTGCTAATCTCAATTTCAACTTTTATTTTATTTAAATTTGATGCTTTTGTTTCACAATGATAAAAAACAAAAGCACAAGCTCTCAAACGGAACTGAATACAGTTACCGGTGCCCCTCAGTCCAGATCCCAGTCGGAACTTTATGTGTTGCCGCGAAATCTCAAAACAATCAAAGTGCGAGAGTGCAACAAAAACAAAAAATATATCAACAAAAAAGCCAAAAAACGAAGGAAAAAAACTAAGAAGGGCAACTCAAATAATATACGACGGCTGAGGGGGGCGAGTGGGACCTGTCGTGGGCGTTGATGTTTGCTCAACATGGCAACAACAACACCTAAAGCCAACTTCAACTTTAGTGCGAAAACTTTTGCCACTTAACTTTTGTGTGAATGCATGGGGCAGGTCGGTCGAGGCGCCTCATTCTGAATCCCAATTCGAGTGGCAGTTACAGTTCGCTCTCCCTTCCCCTTCCCCTGGCCCAGCAGCTCTCTAGAGTTGAGACTGCGTCGAATGCCAAAGCAATTAAAATTATTGCTGGCAAAAAAGTAATATTTTTCAAGTGCTAAATAAACACACTATAAAAGCCGCGAAACGCGAGCCGACAGCCGAAGTCAATATGAGCCTGACTGCAGGCCAGACCAGACCCGTTCGTTGGCCGCTAGATGGCGCTGCTACAACACACTCAAACACACACAAAAAATACAAATACTCCAGCGCTGTGAGAAGACGCTCACAAAAGTTGATTCAATGATGTTTTCAAGAGTTGTTTACATATGCAGCACAACTTTTCCAAAAAGAAAACTCTTCCTCTTACGCTTTTCCACACAACCAGCAAATATTTGGTCTGCGCTATTTTAGCTATGCCAAATCGCATGGACTTCTTTCCGCCACACTGTACCGCCTCCGACAGTCCTGGATTCGATGGCGGGTGAGGAGAGGGTGTGTGATGCGCTACTTGAAAACTTACTGGCGCCTGATGGGATGCTTGATTGCCTTCTACTCCGCTCAGTGCCTTCTAATATGTGGAGAAGACAAACGCCAAGTAGTTAGAAAATGGAATTGTTATGTGTATGTTTGGTGAGAAGGCAATTATGATAATGCTCAAGTTTAGTTCAGGTTGCTATCATGGAAGAGCAATGCAAAGTTAATCTGTATTGACTTGAAGAAGTTCTATGAGAATATAGGAAATAGTTTTTTCATTGTGTCTAAATAAATATTTTTCAATAGTAAAACTTACTTAAGTATTCTACGATATTTTACGAGTATAAATTTAACTCTTTTTCTATTAAAATTACTTTCCGCATATAAATACTTCTCTTATAGTTTTCGCAAACAATTTGCTAAACAGTTTTCGTGTCAAAACCAATTGCTGAACTGGTAAACCTGAAGGAGAAAAGGCTTCGACAGTTCCACACATATCGTACAAGTGTATAAACTTATACTTTTTATAGCTCACCCTAGGCCTTACTGGCAAAAGTTTTCACCAGTTTCATGTTCTTCCTAATAGCGCTCCATTACTTAATGTTAAAGCCTGCGCCCCAAAACCATTGGAGATAAATGAAAAAACTTGCAGCATTTGCTGAAAATCTCAAAAATACACTTTCACCTAAAAGTTGACAAGAGTTTTGGTTCTGCAGAGAGTAAACTGGGTAGAAATCAGCAAAGTGTGACAAAGTATCGAAAGGGGGAGGGGGAGGGGGAGGGAGTAGTATGTGTAAATGTCTATTCGAGTGTAGAATTTGATTGCAGTTGGAAATGTCTTTATGCGAGTGTTTTGTGTTGAGCTAAAGTCATCGATGATGATGATGATGATGTTGATCCTTTGTCGATTGTCTTTTATGGCTTGGAAAATAAACTTTTGCCTCAAGACTGGCCATACGCTTCGTTGCACCAACGAGCGAGCGAGCGAGTTGCGAGTTGCACTGTGTTGAAGTTAAGGAGAGCCGAGGCGTAAATTCACTTAAATTATGCGTGTGTCTCTCCACTTTCCACAGTGCTCAGGTTATTTCCACACACTCAACACTGTGTGTTTGTAGCATTTTGAAGCAATTTGCTGAGTCACACACACACAGATACAGATACTTATGTCATGACCCCGCTGTGACCCACATTTACACGCTCGAATTGATTTTGTATGCTGGCAATCAGCGCAGGACACACAACACAAGCAGACACACGCGGCGTATACGCAATGTCCTGCGACCCCAAATGCCACAGAGCGAGCTTATGGCCTCTGATATTTTTGTATTTGTTGTAAATCTGTAACGAAGGCACGCACTATTTTCCGGGGCAAATATAGTATTTATGCCAAGTCGGCAAAACAATCCACAGAGCTGCAAAATAGGGATACCTTCCTCTGCCTCTTTTTTTCTCCATTTTGATAATTTAATGCCTCTTTGAGTTAAGGCCCAGGCATCCCTTTCAGCTATGAGTTGTGTATCTAGGGTCGCTTTTCGACACATAAACTACACTATTTAATTGGTTCGGCGCTAACCTTGGCACGTCTTTTGAATGCATGAGGAAATTTTTTTGCATATTTAATGCAATTACCAAAAGGTTCTCTCCCATTGGAATTGACCAAATGTGAAGAAGGAGGTGAAGCCATCGGAAATTGATTTACCTGACAGCTGGGGCTTAGAGGAAGTTCTCTTTGACTATACCTATGATATTTGACAGCAGTCGGTTCCCTCTTACAGTTAACTACATCTATGCCACTTTTCTATAATTCAAACTACTTTTTTGTGCTAGTACTTTGATCTGTTTGCATATATTACAGATGCGAGATATCTGCAGACCAATTTCGTTAAGCCAAACGCAAGTTATTTGCTCATTAAAGGTTTGAGCCAACAATTGCCAAGAATTCCAAGGCACAGGCCAAATGCAACTGCAGTCTTCTCAGTCCCTTTGCGTGTCCAGGTGAACTGCCAATTTGGCCTGCGGCATGGAATTGTTTTGCTCCACTTGAAGCTGCAACCGCTGGCGATATTTCACTTGAGCCAGAGATCGATCCAGCGGCATTACTTGGCTTGGCTTGGCATGGCTCGGCTGGCTTATCACGCAAATCTGTCAGATAAAGTTTTGCATACTTGCAAATATGTAGATACATCCATACATGTGTACATATGCCGAGGATAACTGGCACAAGAAGGCGGTCAGTTGGAGTCCCCTAGTCCAGCCCCTTGTCTGTCCCCTTTTGTGGCATCTCACGTTTCGTTTCGGGCCTGGGCCAACGTGGCTTGCAATTAAATGCTGCTGCTGCAGTTGCTCCTGCTGCTTCTTTTTGTTGTAGTACACGCTATGGTGCAACCTGCTGGGGCAGCTAGAGCCAAGCAGCTTGCGCCACTTTCAGTTGTTTCAGTTGTGGCAACTGGCAAGCGAACTGGCAACAATCGTGATCTTATCATTTTCTTGCTTTGTTCATGTTCGATTTTTGTGAATTTGTTTTACTTACTATCTCTGCACAGAGCTTTCAGTTCTGCTCTCGATATTTGCACGATACTTTTTTCCTACCAATGACATTTCCCAACTGAAACTGAACTGCATTTGCAATCCGACAGCGTCCAGTCGCCAGACCTCTGCTCGGGCCATGCTTTAATTTCCATTTAAATAATTTATAAGTAAAAATCTCTGCTCTTCTTCTTCGCCATCGAATCGACTCGACTCGATCGTGATAAGCGATGAGAGCGTTTTCCTTATTTTATCTCCTTTCTGTTGGCATTGTTTTATTGACATAAGTTAAATAAATTGTATTTAATTTATGGGGGCATACCCGAGATTTATGGTCGAGCATTGGGCATTAATCTCAACTAAATATTGTGAAATTGTCAACAGGCAAATGTTCTTTATAATATTGCTGTTAAATAGTCGTTAAAGTACAGCTAAATTCAATTCGATTTTCTAACCACACACTAACATCGTTAACTTTGCCACATTCCATAAGCTGAATCAAATTAAGCTGGCAACCAGAATGGAAATTCTTTTCGCATACTAGCACTAGTACATTCGTTATCATGGTTTCTCTTTTGCAACGATAATTAAATATAAAACATATATTGAAAATATTGCTTCACTTGGCAGATAAATTGGAATTTAGATCTCTGCTCTCTATATGCAAACCAAACGAAGTGCAACTATAACTATCTACAAATATATATTTTAACGTTTTTTAAATTGGTTTTGCAATTTGGTTAGCGCGTTTCGCCTTGTTACTGTTACTGTTGCTGGTGGTGGTGGTGGTAGCCCTGTCGAGATACTCATACTCGAAGATACACAGCATGCGATATGCATAAGATACATGCTACACTCTGGCACCCATACCGGTGCGGCATCCAAATAACGGTAACTGGGTACACAGAGAGAAAAAGTGCTAGCTTGCATTTACATTTCTAGTGGTTAAAATTTGCTATTGATATATAGTTTGAATTCAAACTGTTTGATTAGGCTGTACTTTTAATTGTATCAACTATTTCATGAAGTCAGTTGCATTTTTCCCAGTGTTATGTAACTGAAGAGGTGGACTGAATTGGTTGCCACTGTCTCTGCTCCTCGGCTTGCTTGTCCACCATCCGCCGTCAGGTCGTAGATGTTAATCGCTGCGGCACTTTGGTATAAGTGGCGTTTGCAGCGTCCACAGTGACTACTACTCTACTCCACAGCGAAGACCGGCAGCAGCAGCCGGAAGAAGGAAGAGAAGAGGCAGATTGCCAATGGCAATGGCAGCAGCGTGGCTGTCTGTCCGACTCTTGATATGACCAACCCACTGTCCTTTTACCTAGCTAGCCCAGTGAATGGGGGGCGTGGCACATGTCAGTGCAAGTCCAATGTTCGTGGCAAATGTTTGCGGATTTGAATTTAAATTGAAATAGGATGTTGTATATTCAAATGAATTTTAACTTAAGGGTAACGCCGGAGGGGCGATGGGAGGGAGCGATGGCATTCTGCTAAGGTGTAGTTGGTGGTGGAGCAGCGTTTCAGATTAACATCGTCAGTTGGGGCATTGATTGGTCGTAGATACCACATGGAAGCGCCACAGGCCAGCACATGTAACCACAGCCGAAAAAATACTAGCAAAATCTTTGCCATAGACGAAGCTGCTATGCTCTATCAAAAGTGTGTCTATAGTTAAAGGAGAATGGAAGGGAAAGCAAATCAGTTTATGTAGTTGTAACTATAACTACAATAAATCTTTTTAATTGATTTATTTTCTTTTTCATTAATACCTGAACTGTATGGTTTGCCATTGAAAGACCTACAGATAGGCTTAAGCAAATATGATATGCCCCAAAGTAAACAGTAAGTAAAGTATCTATAGTACGTTCGTTGTATCAACTAAAAAGAAAAGCTAATGGGTTTTGTAATAAGTTTTAGTTTCCATGTTTATATTAGCATGCTAATAGTGGCAATTGCTATAGATGTGAATCGGGTGGATTGCTATATCGATGTTGGCTTAATGAAGAGTTAGACAGACAATTTATTGAAGCACTGCACACTGGTTCGATTCACATATGCTGCTTCAAACATACATAATTGAAAATAGTGAAGTAATAGTTATATTTACAACTATTTTATATAGTTATAGTTAACATTTGCCGCCCATTCTGTCATTGGATATACATATGTAGCTGAAGTGTGCCAACACATTGCCACCTCAGACCACTGTGCAGACAGAAAGCCACAATATTGGTGTAGGCAATTTGCTTTTCATTTGGACAGAGCAGAGCACCCACAGATAGTTTTATTTTACACGTGAGGTGACTCTGATGGGAACTGGTAACTGAAAACTATTTGCTCAGACGACGCCCCACTTGAGAATGTAGAATGTATTGGTAGCACAACTCTGCCGATAAGCAAAAGGAAAGCTAGCAACAAATTGAAGGAAAATATCTCATAGTATAGCTGCACCCCAGCAAATAAACCATAAACGATAATTAATAGAGAGATAATCTAAGCGAGCGAGGGCCCATGGATTGGCTTTGACAAATCTCATGGCATGGCAATCGAAATGAATTATTTTCCCAAAGAACCTCATAGCCCGTAGCCTGCAATTTCCATGGAAATGCCCCCACAAAACGTTGCTGACAGCGACCGGAGAGAAAGACAAAACAACAACAAGAGACTGTAACCATAAATCTTCAAGTTTTAGTTTTAGTTTTTTCTGGCTGTCTCCCAGTTTTGTAGAACTAGAACTCTGACCAAGCCGGAGAGTGACATTTGTTAGGCAGATACAAAGGCATCGTCGCTATTTGCAGGCTCAGCTTCATTTTTATGAAAATCGTTTAAGAGTACACGATCGGGGAAATAAACCAAGGCTTGTCGCTGTCACTAAGAGGCAGGGCCAGGCACGATTTTCCTTATGAAACGAGACACTCTTCAGATACGAGTCACTAGTCACTAGTCGCCATGCAATCGAGTCAGGGACCTCTGTGGCACAAGCTACAGGTGGTTAATCACCAATTAAGCGCTACATCATACAAATTTGTAAAACCCAGAACTAAACCCTTTTTTTCTCTCTTTATTATGTCACACTATTTGTCACCTGTTGTTGTGTGGGGCGCCAAAAGGCCAGGCCCAAGCGAAACGGGTTCTATACCAACTAAATCCCCCTCAAAGCTCTCATGTCGAGCGGCAAAAATTGAATTGATTAATAAAAATGCTTGGGCTTATGGAGCTCTTTTTTTACATTTTCATATTGAAGAACTTTTTTTTGGTTACGTTTACCGCTTTTTGTTGTTCTCTCTGAACTCGTAACGCATAAATCTCAACTAATTTTGTGTAATTAGTTTGCATAATCTGTCACGGTCGGTTTCTTTCCTTCTTTTCGGGGTTTTTGTATTTTTTGGTAATATAATGAAGTTTTTGGGTTCTGGTCTTGCATGCTTGATGTGATTATTTTAATAAATGATTTTCTATTGATTTTGAAACCGCAGCATTTTGTCAAAGTTGGAGAAAAAAAAGTTCGGAAGTTTCATGAAGTTATGCAATTAATTTCTCGAGAGATCAAAGTGTTGGGCAGTTCAGATAAGATGGAGTATGAGGTTCTTGACACTCAGAGTTCAGGTAGTTACGGTAGCTTAAAACGAGTGGAGAGTCTTCTTCGATTAGTTATTTAAGCTACTATATAACATGGTAGCAGTGCATATGACAGCTAATTAACTGTGTATTCCACGAGATACATTAATTTAATCTTCCAAAGAAAGTTCTATTATGAAGATGTTAATCCACCAATTCAGTTTAGCCGGTATACTACCAACAAATCCCAAATGCCTTGGCAAACGACCAACAATATACCACATTTATAGAATTTGTAACTTCATTTTCCGTTTGGACACACAGGAAAATCAAAAAGGCCCGAGGCGAAAATAAAGTTCATATCGTATGCAAGTGATTGTCGAGTCGGCAGAGAGGGGGGTAAAGGATTTTTCATCTAAATTCAAATCAGCCAAAAACGCTTAATAACGAATTTAAAAACTCATCAGAGCCAAAATCAAACAATAGAGAAATGGGTTAACAACTGAGTTTCGGTCTGCAGATAAATTTTGGAATAAAATTGTTCAAAAATTGGCCACACTCTACGGCAGAGTTGCACTTTGATAAACAAACAGCCAGTGCAGGATTACGCACTAGGCGCCGCGGTGAAGGGGGCGCCTAAAATGGATTCTATAAATTGTTCAAGCAATATTTATAAGCTGTAGATCTCTGTACTACTAACATACATGACATAATATATATTACTCTGAACAGCACCCTCTAAAGTTTATAGAACGGACCTGTAAACAACGACAAACAATTGGTATTCAAACAATTCATGTGGCGCTTCAAATGCATTCGTCAATCAACACACCAGCTGACAGAGTCAGAGGCAGATTGCGAGAGAGGCAGTTGCACTCATAATTGAATTTAGGCAGCAAAGTTGGGCTTGTGAAAGGAGTGAAAATTCCAACTGCAGTTCGAGTTGGAAGAGTGTTTTGTGTATTATTGAAATTCAGTTTGACGCTCTCTCATTTTAACCAGACTAGAGCTAAAAATCCCCCCTCTCACATAAGGAGAAATAAGCATAAAATGTGCAAGTGTCACAGACTAGGTAAAAAACAGAGTATGCTAAAATACTCTATCTATGATAATGAAATTGTATCAGTACTATTTACTTTATATAACATCTGTAATATAATTAGCTACTCATTATAGATTTCAATAAAAATTTAGTTAGCTTATACTTATGTTTAATTAGTTGGGAAACTTGATTATAGCTTAAACTCAATTTGATGTTTTAGTAATTATTTAAATTGTATCTAATCATACCCCTACCGTTTTTCGAGTTCAAAACGTCACAGTCATAAACAGAAACAGACTAAACGAATGTGTTTGAGTGCTGCAGATAATGCCCCGCTGAATACTGTTTAAAATTCATTTCATTTATCATCAACTTAGGGGTAGTGCCCCTACCAAGTGGACTAACCCCAGCTCGGGTATGTCTGTCTGTCCGTCTGTCTGCCAGTTTGCCTGATGAGTTTTGCTGCCGATGAAAGTTTTTAAATGGAATTTACGCTGCAAAATCGCGTTTTCAGCGAAATGAGTTTTAATTGCAAGTTTTCCTAATGCAGTCAACGCACGCACTGTGTCCACAATGTGTGTATTCAGTCTGAGCTTGTTGTCGTCGTTGTTGTTGTTGTTGCTGTTGCTCTTGTTGTTGTTGTTGTTGTTGTTGTGGGGTGCAAATTCGTTAAAATTTCTGCACACGTCTCCCCTGGAATAGCGCAAAATTATGTTCTTTATGATAATTTGTGGTAGAGTGTGTGAATGTAGCAAGCTGACGTTAACTCGTTAGCTCTTGTGCGAAATATTGTTTCAAATTTCAATATAACCAAGCTAGACAGATACATCTATACATGGTATAAACTGGGGGTTTCCCGATATATGTATGTATGTCGTATTTGGCTACAAATATCAGCCATGGCATGGGGGTAAAGAGATACATGTGGGACCATGTAACATATTTACACTCTGTATGTTTACCTACTTTAGTATGCGCTCCCTCTCCATATTGAAACTCGGGGGAACTGACAGGGTATTGCACTTTAAGTCAAGCGATTCGTCCATATTAAATTCGGTCATTGATGAGTACATGCAGATGAATCAAATCAAGTTGCAATTGCAGGTATTTTGGGTTATACTTATAAACAGTAGCAATATGACTGACCAGGCCAACACACACACCAAAAAGAGTTTCAGCTTTCAACTTTTAATTGGGTTTAAAGCCTAAATATAACGAAAAATATTTCCTTTATTTCTGCAGAAAAAACTTATTCGAAAATGAACTGCATCATGGAACTCAATTAAAAAGTTATAAAGCTTTCGGCACTCTTTGCACAACATAATACCTTGAAAAGAATAATTTGGTAGGAGAATGCCAAACACTCTTATGGCAAAGTTTTATAGAAACTAAAGAAACTGATTCGCATTGTTTAAATATGTTTTTTTGTGCACCTGCTTTTGATGTATATATTTTTGATAAAACATGAATTGAATCTCTACTTTGAACTGACTTTATTATGCTAACATAACAGAGCGCTGTTAGCATAACATAACAGCTGCAAGCGCTTCTTACTTAATAGCAAATGCTTTTACATCTTGGATTTAAACAAATATTATACCCTTGTATTAAAACTGTTGGAATATGCCTTTTAGTTCAATATTTATTATTTATTATTATATATTTTATTATGCTCAAGATCTTAAAATATACTCAATTCAATATTTTATTTTTTATTCAACATCTCTTAAACTTTGAACGTGCTATAAAATTCGCATTTACAACTCATAAACAGAACTGTTAAAGCCTTTGGCATACTGCCAGAGAAACATTAACTGCTATAATAATATTTTTTGTTTATATTTTTATTTATTTATTTGTATTTGTTTGTTGTTTTATGTGTTGCAAATGAACCCGGCGTTTCGTTTATCTCTTTCGCTTCTGCCAGCTGTATTTTTGTATGCAGTGCACATAAAAGAGCAACGAAAACAAAAACACACACCAATAAACTGCATTGCCTTGATGCTGCTGTTGTAGAGAGATCCTAGAGGGAAGCGGTTCCAGTGGATAGGGTGGAGGGGGGTCTGTGATTGCTGGTGTCATGTCTGTAGTATTTCGCATTTGTTTTTAATTAAAATAAATATTGCCATAACCTATAAAATAATTGGAAAACAATTTAACATTACTGCACGCGAAAGGCGAGCAAGAGTAGAGTACCCAATAACTGTCCGAGCACCGTAGTCCTCCTCCTCCTCCTCCCCACTCCCCACTGCCCACTGCTGTCTGTTTGCTCGTTTGGCTCTTTATGACGCTCGGGTTGCGGTTTGCACCTGCTGCAGGTAAGCATTGTTAAGGGTCATGCCTTTGGCGCAGATTTACATGCATTTATTTGCCAACATGACCAGCTGCTGCAGACATGGTCCTCTGTTGCTCTATAAATAAGAGAGTTAGCTGCATATTACAATTCGACTTTTAAGCTCTTCGAGATGGGGTTATGTAGAGCAAGGAATAACTGTCGCATTGGGGAAATGTAACATTGTCAGGTATCATCGATTATCACATTATCCATTAGTGATATGAGTGTTGCAACAGATGTTCGGGTTTTTAAATTTATATTCCTTATTGCGCATCACTGCAGAATAACAGTGTTGGTTAAACTCCATTTTTTATCGATTCTTAACATCGATACATTACATTCATAAATTCATAGCTTATCGATATATCGATATAGTTATTAAATACGTTATGTTAAATTCAAACAGAATGTGTTTATATCTTCTGCCTTCAAAGAGTACACATATGAATTTCATTCACTTTACTCTTATTAAAGTCTGTTTTAAATTTTATCACATGCAAATACCACTCGGCTTTATTTTTCGCTATTATAATAATTTAATTTTATGCGCTATTTGCCATTAAGACACATGCGGAATATTTCCTTTGCGTAATGCGGTAGAGCAAAATATTGCAAAAATCTTCTTAAACTACAACAATAATTATGATAATTATTTAATTAAAAATGTTGCGAGCATTCTCTGATTTTTTATCTGAAAATTGCTTTTACTATAACCGAATATCTCTGCAGTCGTTATTTTTGTCGTTGTTGTTGTTGCTGTTGTTGCTGAAGTGCTGGGGAAAAATTAATTCCTTTTGAAGTGTGTGTGTGCTATAATAAGAGTTGAAACTGCCCCGGAGTGAAATTGCACAAAGTAGAGCAATTTAATAAATACAGGTCACTGTGTAAACTTGACTGAAGCTTAAACCGACTTAAATTTAATATTAATATTACAAGTATGTAACTTGAATGATATCATAATTATCATTGGATATTTAAAAGCCATTAGAGCTGGCATTATTAAATACAACAGAGAAAAAATGCACAACAAAATAACAATTGAAGCAGGCGCAGCGTATTGATTTCCCTGGGAAAGTCTGAACTGAAAAGAAAATCGGTTTATTAACCTAACGCATATTGACCATAATAAGATAAGTTTCAGGTAGCTCACGCCTCTAGGAGTGCAGACATCCTAGCAAAAGAGACCCAACTGCAAATTGTTATTGTTGTCAGTTTGTTCGCAAGAACCTATAACGATTGTATGAGCCGAAGCATAAAAATTTCGCATAAAAATCACAATACAGTTGCAATTGTATCTGACTTCCCCGTATCTTCTCTCTACCTTCTAATCTCCTATAACATTTCCATTAATACGCAGCGGTAGTCAACCCTGCAAGAGCAGCCCGTCCAACCTCCTCAATGCCCATGATGAGAAATTAATGTGCGTACACAATTTCACATTTCACAGATACCAGAGACCAAACCAAACCCAAACCCAGGCCCAAGCTCAGGCACACAGCATGAGCCTCTGAGCAAGAGCGTCACGGTCGAACCGCTCAGCGGGACAAAGTGCTAACCATTGTTGAGAAATTTCATGGCGCTCCGCACGGGGTCTGTCGTTATGCCGTGATCATTGTAAGGTGTAACAAAAAACCAAAAGATACTATTTTTGTCAAATGAAAATTGTCGTTTGAGCGGACAGTTTATGGGCTGTCGCTGCTGCAGCTCGCTGCATTTGACTGCAGCAGCAGCATCTCATCATCTGAGCCAGGGCCCTTGCGGCTTGGCGTTTTCACGCCCCTGGTCATGAGATAACGGCGCTACCTGTTATAGATACACTCTCGTATGTATCTACAGGTGTATACAGGTTATAGTATATAACGAAATTTCAGCAAGGAATACGTCAAACACGTTTCCATCAACTCCAATCAATTTGTAATGTTCTGGAGAATTTGTTTAGTCGTCGGAATGTGTTTAGCTCGATTTCTGTTAAACTATGTAGTGTTTTGCAATTCAAATGTGAATGGGCTCAAAGTTTAGACAAAGAACAACTAATTATATTCAAGCATGTGTTTAAAGTAGACATAATTAATACCAGAATTAATGGCCTTAAGAGCTTAGAAACTTGTAAGAATTGCTAATGTGTAAAGGCAATATTAATACAAATAATTTAAAATATTAATAGCGCCAGCTTATCATTTTGTTATTTCGATTTCTATATTTCAACTCCCTACAATTTGCACTTTCCCTACTTGCCTCAATTAAAATGCGTTCCATTAGTGCCTCAGCTGACTTAACCTCGACCTTTTGTTGGGCAAGAGATTTTGAAATGTTTCAGCGCCTGAGTCAAAACGCCCCCTTTAGGGAAAACGTATAGAATATATACGTATATGTAGGTTGCCCCAAATCGCGGCACGTTCACGTTAACCATTAATTGCCCCGAAAGCTTTTGTATTGTGCATTTCTTTTATCGATAGATAACAACAGCTGATAAATAGCGCGTCAAATCGAAAGCGGAGGCGCGTTAACCTGCCCATAAACACAATTGTGAAATGTGCTTTAATTTCTGAAGTACCTTTAATGAGCATTTTCAACATGGTCATCATACAATCAGCAGCAGCAACAGCAGCAGCAGTTCAGCTAGGGTACACAGCATGTACGATGCTCGGCGCATTACAATGGCTCCAATATTTGGACCATGGCTCGTCATAATTACTGCCCTGAGCGCAGTATCTGTCTTTTGGTCTTTATTCTGGCTGCCTGCTGTCTGGTTGAGTTCAGAATACAAGACTTCGACTTCGACATCGGCAACAATCTGTAGCTGTATCGACGAGGCAGCATCATATCTGAGCATCAGGCGTTGTCTGAGCTTTGGGGAATTAATGATTACGCCGTTGTTGTGGCCGGCCAGTTGTTGCGGCTTGATCCAGTAACCCTTTAATGCAAACACACAAGACCGAATTCTCAGTGCCAGTCTCCAAAATCCCAAATCCCAATACAGTAACTGAAACTCGCTCGGTAGCTCTTTCACTCGACTGGTTATTTTTTTCTTCTTTTCTTCAGTTTTGGGCCTGGTCTCTCATGAAAGGAAATTGTAATGATCGAAATCAAAATGTTTTCGTTACTTTAGCTCCTAATGAAGCTTGAATAGTGCGAATGACTCTACACAGTTGCCAGTCTCTGGTTACCAGTTGCCCAATGCCCATTGCCCGTTGCCCGTTCCCCTTTGGCCCCTGCCTGTTGGCTGTTTGGCCGTTGGCCCCTCGGGGGCACACAGACAATCGCACCACGCGCCTTTTAATCGAAATTTGATGATGAATTCTCAAACTCAAACTCAACTCGGTCGGATGGATTCAACTTGATTCAGTTGAGTTGAGCTCGCTCAGATTCTTGAAATGCTACTTTAAGTACCGCAACTCAAGCGCTTTTATTGTTGTTGGCCATTGCCGCTATTTACCTTTGTTATTTATTTATTGTTATTATAGTACATGCCTCTACTTGTCCCCCCTCCTTTCGCTATGTTTGTATTTCATTTTTTACTCTTTTTCCACTCGACTTTTTAATTGTATTAATAGGCATCGGAGTTTGGTTATTTGTATCGGACGTTAGCCGCCAAGTGATTTGGCTTGAAATCGTTGTAGATTAACAAAGATTTCTATATACGTTTTTTGTGTGCTCGTTATACGTTTTGTTCACATTTTCGTTACAATTGCATTTGCCATCAAGTCTTGGCCCAAATGAGTAGCCAAATGGTAAGAAAATGTAGCTGTTGACCTTTTGCAGTCGAGTTGAAAATCGCTCTGTGATATTATCGTAAATTTAGATGAACTAAATTGTTGCATATTTTAAAATATGAAAATGGATTAAAAAGGAGGGGAAAAATGTCAAGACTATTAGGCTATTATAAAATACTATGTTTAAAATGTTGGCTATAAGAAGGTTGCAAATTGAAATATTCCAGTTTCCTTTCTGAAGGTTAGGCTCCATTTCCAATTAATTTGAAAGGAATATGTTTATGTTTTGTTGCCATAATTTGATATGAGATACACTGTATTACATATGTAGTAAGTTCATGTTACTTTTTTTGCAACTGGCTAAAAAAAACACTAAAAAGTCAGTACAACTCTGCCGAGTGCAGACACCTTATTTTTTGGTGAATATTTTCTCTCTGGCAAAAAGCAAATAGTAATTATGCAATGAACACAAATAAACAAAAATTACATGTATGTACAGATATGTATGTACTTTTGTATATGCACTTAAAGTACTTTTGCACATGCGTTTTGTCGTTGACAAGCTCAGCCCTTGTGCTGCTGCTACCACTGCCTCTGCTGGCGCGTATGTCAATTTGGCTTTTGGCTTTACACAGTTTTCCCTTTGCAACTGTGTGGAATGGAAATGGAATAAAAGTAAAATTGTATGTAGAACGCCTGTTGTAACTTTTGACTTTCAATTTAATTAAAAAGTCAGTTGAGAAAAAGTAAAATTAATCCGCTATTATTCAATAGTAACAAGCTACAAAACTTTTGCACCGACGCAAGCGAAGCGTGGCACTCCGTCCGTGTATCTAACAGATACAGATAGCATCTATGGTGCCGCAAGAGGAGATGGCACAACGCAGAGTGTGAGTGCGTGTGCATAATTTTCAATTCAATGCGTTGCACACACACACACTCACACACTTTGTGTGTGCTACCCCTTTTTATTATTTCACGTGCCACCTGCTCTGTGGCAAGAGCAGCAGAAGCAGCAGCAGCTCTATATGGTCATGGTAAACTAGACAGAAAGTTGCAAGCTCATCGCTCGGAATGGAAGCAATAAAAACGACAGTGGGCATTTGTTTTGTTTTTTTCAAAGTGGTTTTCTGTTTTGCATATATTTTTTACGATATTTGCTTAAATTTGCATAAATTTTTTTTCACTAACTAATAAATACATAGTCGCTTACAGATAGCTATTATTATTACTTCTTTTAAGATACTTTAACAATATTTTAATAATTTAAATTAAACTTACAGGTGACTCTCAGTGCTTTTTTCAATTAAATATACAATTTGTCTCTTAATTCGTACAGCTTATGGAGTAACTACATATAGTATATGCTATAGATACAATCGTAATGAAAAATAGTAGTAGAAAGACAGAGAGTTGTAGGTGCTAGAGATCGCATTGCGTTTTGGTGCTTATGTACAGAACGAGTAGAGTTTTCTTTCTTATATCGCTACACTCACACGTGTCCATTTAATACTATAACTTTACTGTTTAATTTTATCGTGACATACTACAAAAATAGTTGAGAGTTGGAGTTGGAGTTTGAGTTGGAAAGTGGCGACACGTGCAATCTCAGTATTTTTTCAGTGCTCTAACTACTACTACATGTTTTCCATCTTGCAGCTGCTCGTAATGTTGGATGTAGGAGGGAGGATTATTACAAGGTTTTGGCATCACAGTTGACAACGACCCGGCAAGGACTAAGCGTAGATGCTCAGCTGCCTGCGACGATAGTGCTCCGAGGATCAGTGCGTGAACTGACGCATGGTATTGGTCGTGTTATTGTTATTGTGTGTGGACTTCTGCTGGAACGAGCGTCGTCCTGTGGTCGCGCAGAGTCCATTGCGGAGCGGCAGCGCGGGAGGCAGTGGCGGTGGCGTCGGTGTCTGTGTGCCGCGCCCCAGCTGCTCCAGTGGCAATGAATAGTGGGCATTGCTGTAGATGTAATTGGGATCCATCATCATTTCGCTGCCGGCATCGTGGTCGAAGTCGCGCTCGCGCTGCTTGAAGTGCTCGTGGGTAAGCCGCAGCTGTTGTGGGGCATGCACCATGGGCACATCCGCATACGAATAACAGGAATCAGCCACTGTTGCTGTGGCCGACAAGAACTGCGGCTTCGTATAATGATTCAGCTTGGACTGTGGATGCTGTGAATGCTGCTGCTGGGATTGTTGATGTTGTTGCAGCTGCTGCTGCTGCTGCGCTTGTTGTTGCTGCTCCGCCCCGCGGCCCATTGTTGCCGTCTTCATGTGCAGCACAAAGTTGGCGCTGTCATCAATGCTGCCGGCTGCCAAGCTCTTGTTGTTGTTCAGCTTCTTCTCGTGCATCAATGTGGTCGTAATGGGCACCTGCAACTGCTGGAACTTGTGCTGCGAGTCCACGGTATTCAGATCATTAATGGGCATGGGACACATGCCATAATGATGATGTGCCGCAGAATTGCCCTGATGAGGCGCCGTGTAGGTGTTGGGGAAAGTCGAGTGTATGCCCAGGGAGCAGGGGTGATGCTGCAGGCGCGACATGTAGTCCTCATCGCAGAATGTCTTCTGATACTCGCGTTCCTTGCGGCCCAATGCCGAGTTGCCCCACAGTCCGCCCTTGAGATACTCGCGTATCTTATGGCGACAGCGATACAGCACCAGAGCCAAGGCAGTAATAGTGGCAGCAGAGCCCACCAACAGAGCTCCAATCAAGGCCTGCTTGCGTGGATCGGTGTGTGTGCAGCCCATCAGTGTGGGATTGAGATGTTTCAACTCCTCACCACGCAGACGCTCGGGGAACTCACAGAGCAGCTGATCTGTCAACTGATCTTCGGTTTGGCTGGCATTCTTGGCAATCAGCAGATTACGCAGCCACATGACACGGCAATCGCAGGACAGTGGATTCTCGGTCAGGTCCAGTGTGGTCAAATCCTTCCAGGGGAACAGACCCTCAGCCAGCGAGGTCAAGCCGTTAGCCTTCAGCAGAACATGGCGCAAATGTGGCAAGCCACTGAGTGCACCCTCCTGCACCTCCACCAGCATTTTGTTCGAGGACAGATTCAGATACTCCAAATTGCCGTTGGCAGCAAAGGCACCGGTCATGACACGCTTCAGTTTCAAGGCACCATTGATGTCCAATCGCTTCAGCTGCTTGAGACCCACGAAGGCTCCTTCGCTGATCAACTCGAAATCATTTTGACCCAGCGACAGCTCCTCCAGACGCACCAGATGACTCAGACCGACAGAGGGAATACGTGGCAGACGATTATCGGACAGATCCAGTACGCGGAGCTCTTCCAGGCCCAAGAAGCTATCGTGAGTAATATTCTGCAGACTGGCGCCTTTCAAATCTAACCGTGTCAATCCTTTCAGATCCTGGAATGCACCGGACTGTACCGTCAGCAAGGAGTTCATGCCCAGGAACAGTTCAGCCAGGCTGGGCATAGCTTGGAATATAACTGGATCTGGCACTGAAGTCAGAGCATTGTCATCCAGATACAGAATGCGCAACTGTTTCAGTCCATCAAAGGCCTTGGGATCCAGGTAACCTATGCGGTTCTCGCCCAAATTCAACTCCTCGATCTTGAGCAGCGGCGAGAATGTGCCCTGATGCAGTTCCGAGATGAGGTTGCCACGCAAATTCAACACTGTCACAGCCGATAGGCCGATGAAGGTCTTATTGCTGATCTGGCCAATCTTGTTGTGGTTCAGATGCACCTCCGCCAGTTTCTTCTGGTAAGCAAAAGTACGTTGGGGTATGGTCATCAAATGATTCTGTGACAAGTCCAAGAATGTCAGCTCTGCATAGAACTGTATCGACGAATCGATGGTCTTGATTTTGTTGCTCTTGATGACTAGTCGCTGTATGGAGGGATTCAGGGCAATGGGCAGCACATCCAGCTGACCCTCGCCACATTGCACCACTAGGGTGTTATCATCGCACTGGCAGCCGGGCGGGCAATTAGCCAGAGCCTCCGTTGGCCTCAGCCAGATGCTGATCAAGATACAACTGCAGATGCAGATCAACTTTTGTAGCTGCAACATTTTGTGTTTGCTTTTTGATCTGTGTTCGTCTCTTCTTCTTGCGCTCTTATGGCGTCGATTTGTGGCTTGTTTCGTGTGTGTCTTGCTGCAGTCTGTGGCTTACTTTTAGTAGTCCATAGCGCTATGGGAGTGGAGGAAGAAAAGGGAAACGAAAACTCATCATTAGCTGTGTGTTGTCAGTGTAAAAGTATTTTTAAGCATTGGCTTTTGAGTTCACTTAATTTATGTAGCATTATTTATATATTTTGGAGTCTATTTTTATGTTATGTTAATTTATTTGTAATCTGGAGATGCTTTCGAATTTCTTTATAAAATTAAAAATTATAGAAATACAAACTAAAGCCTTTCATATTAGAGCATTAAACAAATATCTTTAAATATAAAAATAATATTATTTATATGAACTAATTGGTTTTAAAGTAATATATGAATGGCTTTACTACTATTTTCATAATTTTTAAACTAATTTAAAATCTACATAGTTCTTTATAAACAACTTCACTAGAGCATCTAAGCGATAGTATTGCTTTATATATTTTTTAAATAATTATTTTCAATTTATTTAAAAACTATTCTCTACACAGTTCTTTATAAACAACTTCAGTATGTCATCTTTTACACATTCTTTAAATAATTATTTTCAATTTATTTAAAAACTATATTTTTCACAATTATTTAGACATTTCTTATTCTAAAAATTCCCTAGTTTTATTTCTGTTTTTCACTGCACATTTTTTAAAACTAAACTCAACTTACCTTTTGGTCATTGAAGCAAATACAGATCAAATTCACTGAAGTCAGCAGGCAGAAGTTGTTCGTTTAATTTGTGAAATTAAAATAAAAACAAATAATAGATTTGTTTCGTTTTGTGTTTTCGATTTTGTTGAGCTGTTTTAAGCCAATTTCACTGCACTTTGAACAATTTTGCATAGAACTAAAAATTTCACATGCAGCTAATAAATGTATTATTTAGCCAATTCATAACTTATTTACTTGGTGTGTGTTTTTTGAAATAATATAATATATTTCGTATTGGTTATGACTGTGGTTGTGTGTGTTATGCTGTGTGTGTGTGTGTGGTTTGTTTGAAAATCGTGCGCGATAATCCAGTGGTTCGCTTTGCTGCACGCTTCAAGTTGTTATTTGGTTTTACGTTCTTTCGACAAATGCGGCCAAGTTCCCACAATGTGCTACAGGGGAGCTACAGTCTATGCTGGGCTTGTATGACCGAACACGACGAGGCAACGAACTACACTGATTTGCCAGTGGCACGTAGCGTACTGACGATACCTCGGTTCGAGCGTATTTCAGATACGACGGCAGCAGCTGCAGACGGGGGCAGGCAGGCAAGCGTAAATAATCCACGACACGGCCTTGCAACCAGATAACTGAGCGGAGAGAAACGGAGAGCATGCACCATACGAAGTGGTGCAAAAGAGAGCTCAGATAACATAACAGAGAGCCAAACCGGTTCTGAGAGTAGGCTCACTCAAAACTCACTCAACTCAGTCAAGGCATTTTCACTCATTTATCTGAGAACGGAGTACAGATACGAGTATCTGCAGCGACACCCGACACTCTCGGGGCATTGCAACACGCGGCACACAGTTGTGGCATGGCCAGCCATCAACATTAACACGGCCCAGAATGCTGCGAACCATAAAAAAAATATACTACTGCACTAAGTGAGACGAATAATTTGACTGTTTTAGTTTTATTAACCACAAAAACTTAATACAAACTGCTGAAGATTTCTGTAGAAAAGAATAACAACTTAAGTAACACGGAATGTGTATAGCTCAGAGTTTATATTGAATTTAAATGTATTTACGCACTTTAAGACGCAATTGCGCTGCTTGTAATTGATACGCCCCAACTCCAGTTGTAGTTGTAGTAGCAAGTGTATCTCACAGATACAGCACACACTTGACGCAATTGGTAATTCAAAACAACTTCAAAAAGGATGGTTCCCAGGAACATGTTAAACATTCAAGTGCTGAAAACCTTTTTTCGGCATAAACACACACACCACACACGCGGGGAAACCACGAGAGGATTGCTATATAGCATTCGATACTTTGGGACATGCCAAGTCCATTGGTTTGTTTAAATGCATTTTTGATTTATAGCAGAGATACAGATACGTGAAACAGAGAGAAAAATGCACACACATGCGTACTCCTAGGAACCGTTAGACCATTCACACACACACACGGCGACTGTGACAACAAGAAAATCAACTATAAATGGCCATAACTTTGTGCCAACATGCTGGGGCCGAGGGGACATGATATTTCGGAGGTTTTTGTGTGCTGGTATTTGCCCCGGCTGCATAACTTGCATGCTTTTCCTATCTCAAAATATTTGTTCAAGTATGCAAAATATTAGTTTGGCTGCGTGCCTCACTACGCAATGTAAATCTGTTCAGCTGACTGCTGGAAATACAAATGATCTGTCCCTACCTAGCAACCAATAATTATTTCTGTCTGCTATCTGCAATGAGTGTCAAGCTCTCGAAATGGTAACCAACACAAGTCGAAAGATATTTATATGCAGAGAAATTGAAAAACTCCAAAATGCAATAAATCTGATACGGAAAATATTACAGTAACTCGAAAACTCTTAATAGAATTGTCTAACATGATGTACAGTTTTGGGAGTGGATTCTTTGAAATAGAGTTAGTGAAGTGTTAATATTCGTAGTTTATTTTAAGCCTTGTTTATTGAACTATTCTCAGTAAAAACAGTTGACAGTTTTTTCTTTGATCAACCAATTTCGTTGTAAGCTATACTCAGCTTTAATTTTCTTGTATATACAAGTGTTAATAGCTTTAGATACTAGATCTGAGACTCTTCTACCATCATGCCATTTGAGACTTGAAAGAATCCATTGCGAAGAAATATAATTCTTAATATATTTCAATTTCTTTTGATATAAATAATCACACATTCTCTCTACTTAATTTCAGACCTAGTTTTATCACTCTACCTTTAACATTTCACATATGTATTTCATATAGTCCAGAGACTATTTCCCTGCCCATCACTCTTTGTTTCACTCATAGTGTGCAGCTCTATTTTGACAACTTAATTGTAATAATTATTTAGAAAGTTTCTATCCGCGTTTAAAATACAAAGTAGACCGCAACATAATTGTTATAAAGGTTGCACCAATTATGTCTTAATGACAACAGCACGTTGCCACTAGCTGCTTAACACTTGCCACATGTGGCATAGTACATAGTAGGAAGTAACTGTCTCATAACTAATTACAGCTCGCTCCATAAAACATTGCACAAAACCAAATAAAAAACGTAATGTGAATAAAGAACTGCAGCACAATTGTGGCACCAAACCACTGGTGGTGCTACTTAGATCCAAATCTAATGCCACAAATAGCTACAGTAGCAGGTGTACAGAAAGGTGTGCTGTGTGGTATTGTATTTGTTTTGTTTCTGGGGTCTCACGTTACACATACCCAGACACACGGCCAAGTCCTCATAAAGCCCTGAGCAATAGCAAGTAAAGCAATAGCAAAAGCCAAGTCAACATCATTTTGACGGTGCTTTCAATTTGCGACAATGTGTGAGAATTTCTTGGCAATAAATTTTAACAACATTTGACGCTAGTTTTCTTCTGGCTAGAAACAACAGCTGGCTGCCAGAGAGAGGTAATCACTGGAAATGTTTGTTTTCACCGTTCCATACGATGAAAATTTAGTGAAATGCTAAAAGCACTTAAACAATTAGAGAGATTGCTAGTAGAGGGAAAAGGGAAATGGTGAGGTAAGGGTACCCCATGTGTAATTAGGTAAAACACAACTACCGTTGCATTCAACAAAAGCATAAATGCAAATAATGCATAGACAATGAGTTAAAATGCAGCCAAGTCAAGAGCAAGCAACAACAACAGCAACAACAGCTGACAGACAAACAACGAGACACTTTGGACAAACATCAACAGGAAAAACTAAGGGCGAGGTAACTTATGGGAACGTTTAAGCTGATCAGCCATCCGTCCAGTGAAACGCTTCAAATGAAGTCGACTAGGAGATGCCCTGGAAGGGAAACTATGTATGCTAGAACTAAAGCTAAGAATTTGAAGAGATAACAGACTTGTGTCGATCCTTTATTGGCATTCATTTCACAAAAGTATTCCATATACCATCCTAGCATCGAGAAATTTATATGTTTAGGGATGTGCTTTTTAGGGTTTCCTTTATACATATAATTTTTGTATACACTTTATTACTCATTTTCACTAGTTGTCGTATTTATGACTTTGTTTATTATTTTAAAAATTTAAAAATATTTTTTATAAATTTATTATATGTACTAGAGAGTCGTATAATCATCTGTCCAACTATACCCCTTAACTTAGTCCCGTTCACATATTTTATAGGGTATCAATATCATTGCAGCTGGCTGCGCATGCGCATGAGCCATGGCCATAGCCATAGCTATGGCCTTTGCTGTTTGCCGTTGCTGTTGTTGTCTTAACAAGATACTTGTTAGTTGCAACGGATTAAGGCCAACAAACCGAGGAAGTAGAAGTATAAGAATAAAGTTAGAAGAAATCTCTCTGTTTACTTGTCGCGACGTCTGTGTCTGTCGTCGGCTGGACACTTTGAACATATTGTCAGCTGCCGATTTCAGTTTCAATTCCCATTTGTCAGCATTTAGGCAAACATTTCAACCAGCCCATGACCAATTGCCGTCCTAGCCAAAGACATACTCAATGCATCTGTATGTATGTAGTTCCGGTGCCTGTGGACCATGTTAAATGCAACTTCCGCAATTTGTTGCTGTGTGTAGCTATTTCCTATAGGCCGACAACATTGTCTTCAATCCAATAAAATATCAATTGAGTCGCAATTAATCATATGCCAAATGAGCAAAGGGCCAGTTAGAGGATTGGTAGAATACATGTACACAGTTTCCATTGCCTTCGTCTGAGCAACCGGAAAAAGTCTTATTGTGTCCATTGTTCGGTATTGTACTACTTATATTTCCTACCATTCCATTATTCGCTTCACACTTTTTTCTCTCCTTCTCTGCTCTGCCTTAAAGTCGTCCTCCGGTGCTACTCGTTTTTACAGAAATCACAATAAATAATGAATCAAAAAATGAGCGTTAAATGCAACGAGTCGAAGAACAACGACAACAAAAACCAGGCAACGGAAGTGAGTACACAATGGACCAAAGACCTCAGCAGCAGCAGCAGCAGCAGCAGCACAATGGAGCTCAAAGACCGTGTGTGCCTACGTATGTGTATGTGCCTACCCCTGGTAAAAGTTAAGTTTAAATCGATGCCATGAAAAGTAAGTAAATACCTTTGCCTATACCATTTATACTTCTATACTCACATGCTCCCTCCCCTCCCCTCCCCTCGTTCTAGGTGTGTGTGTGCTGAAAGGTAGCTGACCGTCTGCTGACTTGTGATATTTCTGTTTCCACTCTCTCTACTTTGTGTACTTACTCACAGCTTTGCTAATGCATCAGGCTGGGAACTGAAAGCGTCATCAAGAGTGTGGTATTTGAGGAGATCGGAGCACATATCAAAAGGTAAGCAGACCTACAGTACTTACAGTAAGCCTATCAAAAGCTGCGGCATGAAGAATATTTTTGATTGAATATAAGTTAAACTATAAATATACAGCTCTATATCGTAAGCTGTAATCTATATAATTTATTTATAATTTATTCAATTAGAATAACCGAATTGCTAGCATATCTCACTGGCAACCAAGTTCACTTTAAATATTCACAATTATTTTAGTTTTTCGAACCAATTTTATCATTTGTATCGTCTCCGATAACTCTTTAGTTTTATGGCTTGTAATCGATCCGAGTTCGAAGACAATCGTAATAGAAACTACTTTGCATATTCGAGCATTCCAAGCTCTAGATGCTTAACTCATCTTTGACAGTTTAAAGAACTCACTTTCTTCCGACCAGCCCACACTTTTTGTTTTCGTTGAACCATGACTCATATATAGTAGAAGAGAAAAATACAATTTGAAGCCCACAGATACACGGAAACCGAGCCTACACCTGATGCTCAAGCTGATAATTTCAGTGTGAAATTGAAGATACTCTCTTGGAAAATAGAAACTTAGATTTCAAAACGATTAGGTGGCACAACATGCCTTTTACCACTTGGTAACCCAAAAAACAGAAAAACCACATAAGAAATTAAGTTCAAACCTTGGGCAATTCCAATGAAATGGAAAACCCAGGCGCCACTCGAAGATTGCTTTTTTTCCAATGAAAATTTGTGTTTGTTGACCACCATAGGAGTGCACGCTATATAATTACCTGGCCAGAGACAGAGACCAGAGAAAAGCAAAACAAAAGAAAAGCTGGAGAATGTCTCTGGGGCATAAGTATTAAGATTGGATTCAATTAATAAATGACGTTAACGTGCTGTCAAAATATGAAATTTGTTGATGATGCAGTGCCATGTGAAGCCAGCATGTGGTTGCCCAAACCAAACCTTTTATCTGTGTATCTGTGAGATACATCTACAAAACGATGGCACGCAAAGTGCAAGTTGATACCATAGACTTCATAAATTATAATTTGCCTGGCCAGAGCGTCTCATAAATAGCCAGCAGCAGCAGCAGCAGGCTGGGCAAATACGAACCTCGGACACTTGACTACCGATTATAATCAATCTTAGAGATAGATTTGCTATAGACCACAGACAGGCATAAGCTCAAGACTGATCACGCAATGTGCAGAGAGCCCCCTCTACTCCCTGCTCCCTCCACTTGGGCAGCACTCTGGGCGAATTTACATATGTCCGTGTCCAGTCAGCCGCTACTTGCAACGATCCTTGCCAGCTGTCCAGATGTCCAGCTGTCCTCCGTATGCAAACATGTGTCTCCGCATTGTCTGTGCCTGACTGCGACACGCATTTATCAGGCGGCATTTATCACGATGATGACGATGACGATGACCAAGGCCCAAGACCACGACCAAGACCAAGACCGAAGAGCATGCCATGGCTCTATGACCAAGACTAGCATATCAAGTTGCAAGTTGCTAGTTGCTATCTTTCTTCATGATTTGTTTTCGCTCTGCTGTTCAGATAACTCAAATGCGATATGCGTATCTCATAGATTATATTTGCTGCATGTCAGTTTGTTATTTTTTCTCTTTTCCTGGCTATTTTTGGCATGTAACTTTGCTGCCTGACTGTCTCGCACCATCTCCTTGCGTCTGGTCTCGCTTGCAATTGCATAAACAAATCTGAAATCTGCTGGCTTTTCCTGTTCGTTAAACCGGCGACGGGTTTTGCCGTTTTGTCTAAACAAATCTCATTAATAATCTGCATAAATTTTGCGCGCGAAATTAAATAAGCTAAGCAATTACAACAATGAAAACAACAACGGATGTGCGGGACATTCCAAGGCTCTCCGCAGAGTGTTTACCGTGGTAATAATTTAAGTAGTATAGTGTGTACAAATTGGTTGTGGCATTGCAGTTTCCGGCTTGATAAATGTACGAAAAGTGGAGACAGTTAAGAAGAGCATAGATTAACATCACAATTTATAATGGAAATAGTGATAGAAGTGGGGAACATTTGAAACAGAATTTAGTTCAATCGTAGAATGAATGAATTAGACATAAATATACTTTGTTGAGAGTAGTGTAAAAGGTAAGAAAAAAGCATAGATCGTTTGCTTCCTTAATACTATAAAGAATCTTTCTAGGGAATCTATGCAATGAAATTACTTTAAATGTGATCTTTAACACTAATCTATAACATTGCAATACTACAACTTTAAAACATAATCAGCAAGAGAATATAATGGATCATCATCTATCTAGCCACATTTATCACTTATTTTAAACAAATGTTTCTCAATCTGAACATATTCAATTTAATGGAATTTAGTCGAATCAGTTACGCAGGTTAAGGCATGACTTAAAGTCAAATATTGTGGCTCAGCTTAACTGAAATTCCAGAGTTATCCAGCTTCATAATGGATGTCAAGTGGCATTAGCTAAGTCAAGCGATGCGCAAAGACAGAAAGTCTTCTAAGTTGTAGCCCAGATACATGCTGCTCCTATGTATATAGCATTTAACTTGGCTAACCCGTTGCGGAACGTAAGTCAGCGCCAAAAGTGCAGGCTGGCGTAAAAATTCAAAGCCAAATGAGCAAAGAGCTGCCAGAGGTTGAGGGGGACGGGAGGGAAGCGGCTAAAACACAGACGCACATCCTCGACGGCAGCAGCGATGCGTGTGTAAACACAGCCCAAAGGCAAGCCACATACACACACACACACACAGTCAAAAGGTAACTTAAAGATACAGATACAGGTCGAGTGTCCACACAGCCGAGACTAGGCGCACACCCGTCGCACCGAGGCAGGTGTGTTTCTCACGCAGAGCGGGGCAGGCCACAGAGAAGAAGGAAGCGAAGGAAGGTAACAGGCAGCAGTGCCATGGTTTCAGCTTCAAAGTGTGGCAACGTGTGGTAAATTTGTTTCTCTTTTTTTATTTGACCGCCGGCTAGCTGCCACTACGCTGCTGCCACACATACGCCTGGCTGGCTTCAGCTAAACAGTCTCAGTCTCAGCTTTTGGAATTTGCAACTCAACTCAACTCGACTACAGTTTAAGATTGAGCTCATTTGGCCAGTGATTCGCAAATGCTCTGGCTCTACGTATGCGTATTCCTGCTTTTGATGGCATAAATCAAATGTGAAAATAATTACGGCTGCTGGCGCAGAAATTTGCACGTGTATTAATTTCTAGTTGCTCCTCGACTAGACTCTCGACTCTCGCCTGCTTTAAATCGTAGCAAAAGGCTAGCAACTTGCAATTATATTCCCTGCAACTTTGTCTGCCATGATTTGAGAGAAGGCGCGTGTTTCGCTCTGCAGCTTATCATTTAATACGCATCTCCCAGTTTTTTCGCACACAATTCGAAGAGCAAGACCTCAAGACAAGACAGGGCCAACTTATTTCACCTGGGCATTAAAAAAGAGCCAAGTTCTTCTTTAATTGTAGGTCTACGCTATCAGTAGACCACAGTCTGTATCCTGCTCTCTACTACTATAACTTTGGCTGGATGTGTCTGACTTTGACTGTGATTATTGCTTTTCGCAATTTGACTTTGGCGCTGCATAAGGTAAACCGTATCTTTAAGTTAATAATTCTTTTACGGTAGGCCGGCCCTGTGCCTGAAAATTGTTTCTACTCTGTTTGCTTTGTGTGCAATGCAAGAGTTATCATAGTTTTGCTAAGATACTAGATGAATGATAGCAGAAGGGAGAAGACGAAGCACTTTGCTTAAAGTGTATCTTTTGACTCGACAACTTATTTGCTTGCAAAGTATTCATTTAAATTAAATATAAAACTAACTGAACACAATGTTTGTAATTTCTTTTAAATGTTGCTGAAGTCAAAGGCAAAAGAAACTTGTGTTATATTTTGAGTACCAATTATGAAAAGACTTGAAAAGAATTTACATAATTTAGTTAAAATTATTTACATTAATTTTATTATAAATTCCAAATATGTTTTAAAATATTTTTTAAATCATCAATCCTCTCCTGTATTATCCTCCCTCAATTAGATATTTAAGCTAATTCGATAATTAGCCTGGCCATCAAAACCTTATTAAAGCGAATGACAAATTGATAGCACACGTAATGTCAGCTCATTTGTGCCTCAATTAAACAGTCATAATTCAACTGGTTAATAAAGTTCCGACAATAAATAAATATACGTATCTACCCAGTGCTGACTTGCATACGTAATAAACGGGGAATAGAACTTTATGATTATCCAATAACAAATTTTTACGAATCAAAACAAAAGACGATAGTCGCATAGAGATATTAAAGATTTGCCTAACTGTAGTTCTATTATATGAAATGTGTTTTCCCGGGAAATGAAAATTATGCTCCCAGTAGGTTTCCAGTCAGTTTGTCGCCAATGGGACAACAACTTATTTTGATTTTGATTTTTATTATAATCAGAAAGAGAAAATGCTGACAATGGAAATAAAAGAACTGAGCTGAAAGGAATCAAAAGGTGCACAACACACAGTGGGTTCTCCTTTTCGAAAGATCATTCCATCCCAGGCAAGTGAAAATTTATGGATAAAGAAGTCGCAGAGACGCATTTATCTTGCATTTGAAAATTAGAATCTACGTGTGGCACAAACACACAATCACAATCAATGACCACAATCTTCAGGTTTTGGAATTGGATTTTCAGTTTGAGTTTGGGTTTGGTCTTTTGAGCCAATTGATTGTTGTGAACCCTCAACTCGCAGATGAACCCAAGTTGGTCTCATAAAAGTGCATTTTATGTGAGTTCAAGGAAATGGTCTTGCTGCATCGCTGAGATTTATGTAGTATGTCCTGAGATTGTTCTCTAAATGCTGAGGCATGTTTTCTGAACTAGTTAAAACTTCTGCTATCTACTGTATCCTTGCTGTGGGTCCACTTAGCTATTTCATTATAAATTAAACTGTTATCGCTACAACTTAATCGTGCTATAAAGCTGACGGACTGGACCGACTTGACCATTAACCCCCTTCGGCCCTGGTGTGTGGCAGTGAGATTCAGTCGGTGGCAACATGATTTCTTCTTATCTCAATTTGAAATTTGTTAATTGCCGCGTACTTCAAGTACTTAGTGTATCTTTTAGGTCTTCATCTGTTTCTGTGTCTCGTATTTTTGCTCGTTTGCCTTTGCTTTGCTTTTTTTAATGCGTGTTCTAAATGACTTTTAAATGTTTTTAAGTGTAATAAAGTTGTTGCGCAATGAGTAATGCGTTGGGGCGCCTATGTGCCACATTTGCTGGCTATCTGAGCCCCGGCATCGCTTTAGTGCGGCAGAGACACATTTTAATTAATTTCTGTAGAGGGGACCAGCGCAAAGGCTAATAGGCATCATAGTGTTAAAATCATGCAGGTTGCTCTCTTAATGACTGCAACTACAAAAACCCTATTGAGATGCTTGCCAGAAACGAGTTGACCTCACAGTACGTTATGGCATGGCATTGTGTGTACTTGAAATCATTTAACAACTTTTCTTTTGAGTGAACGCTTCCAACTGAACTCGATGACAGTTCAATCTGCAGAAGGAAAACGTGTTGAAAGAGCCGAAGAAAACACGTTAAGAGGGCGTTGCCAACGTGCAATGTAAACTCGCCTCTTTACGCATGCTAAATAGCCCGTAATAAATCATAAACTTTATGTTATTAAACATACGAGTACGCACAGCTGCCAGCAGCGGTGAGACCTTGCCAAGTTCAAAGGAAAACGACAATCAGAACTGAGCCAGAGCCAGCGTCAGAGCCAATATTATGCCCATACTACACTGTAGTAGTAGATGGAGTTTGTGTATTTCTGATGTACAAGAAGGCATAAAATATCAGCTCGCAAGTGCTGACAGGGCTCGCTGGCTGGCAAAGGATGAGGGTAGAAAATCGAATCGAAATTGAAGTCAACTCAGCCAAGCAGAGGCAATGGAATATGCGCACTAAATTATGACTAGGTAAGAGGCGCTGACAATTCAATACGAGAGGGCCCATAAGGAAATACTCGTAATACTGGCTATGAAAATTTATGCGGCATAGCAAACCCATAGATAGCAGAGGGGGAGAGTTGAGTTGCGTTGCATTGAGTCGTCGCATAGGTAAAAGCAAAAGTCCTCAAATCGACATGCACATGTGGCATCGACATCCACATCCATAGCGAGTGCATTGCTGTTTGGTAATCCGTAAAAAATGATGTCATAATAAATTGTAATTTATGAGCGCAATGCACTCGAATTTGGTAGAGTGTCGTAGCTAGTAGTAGTAGTAGAAGGAAGGAAGAGCAATCCCAGCTAGCGACAACTTAGGCCGCCTCGTTGACAGATGAAGGTTCATTCAGACTCTGATGAAGCCATTACGATGACTTAAGCTCCATGCTTTTGTACACGATTAATTATATCTGAGAAATGCCCAAACAAAGCACACGATACATATGTATAAAAATACCAGGTGATCTGTCTGTCTGTCTGTCTGCTCAGACTTTGGTTTCCTGTGCCAGTGCCTGTGCCTGTCCCTGCGCCAGTTTTTCAACTTATAAAACAAAATGTCAAGTTTTATGCTTCACTAGCCTGGGAATGGCAGGCGGGCGAATGTGCCTGTCTGGTAGGGAGCTCTGTTTCTTAACAAGCTGACAAATAGATAAAGTGGATTCAAGTTTCTGTTTGCCAGAAGTCGCTTGGGTTAGATGTCAACGGGACTTGATGTATCGGCTGGTTGTTTTGATCTGACAATGCTTATTTAGTATGCAAATGTATGATGATGTCTAACAATCTGACAGGGGACAAGGGGAGTGGGGGAACTGCAATAGAACTACGATAAGAGATAAGCCTTTCGTTCTACAAATTGCAATATAGTAGTACAGTTAAGTTTTCTTTCTATTTTTTGGGAATTTTCCTTAAAAAAGTTTTCAATTCCACCCACTTTTTCGAGCAGGAAATTAAGCAATTTCACGCCTAATGCCACATCTAAACGACCGTCGAACGATGATGGCCAATGTTCAAAAACAATAAATATTAAGTGGCTTTAATTAAAAATTACAATTTAATTCAACAAAACAGAAAAAAACGAAACAAAACTCTTCTGAAAAGGGAGGCAGAGGCGGAAGCAAATGCTAGGCATTTCTCTTAGGGCAACAGCATTGAAGCATAACAAACATTTTAATCATTGGCTGAGGCATGCTGCCTAAAAGTATCTGTCAGATACTTTAGCTACAAACAATGCACAGCTGAATGCTGCAGCTCATTAGCGCCTGGTGACAGCGACGAAGCGCAACGACAAGCAACGAATCCGCCGGAAATCAAATTTCCCCCACATCAAAAACTGTCCACCATGTAGTCGAGTGTACATCTATATATATGAGGTTTATATTTTTGGGGGGAAAACACAATTGCATAATCAAACGGAGAAAGGGTAAGCAGCAGCAGCAGTCTTCACGCCTGCGCAGCCCCACAGCCCCCCCTATAGTAGATATTGAAACGATCCCAAACGACTTACAAATTGAATTGTTATGCATTTTAAATTAAAGAAAATTTTCGTGAAAAATGTCGCCAGTGATCGAATTAAATTAAAGTCTATTTACGGTTGAGCAAACAAAAAGAAAATTCCCCTATCTATAGTATGTGGGGAGGGGCGGGGGGAATGAGAAATGTTGTTTTATTTTTCTATGGCTTAAGGACCCACCAGGATGAGGATGAGGACGAGGATGATGATGATGCGTTCAAAAGGCAGATAAGATGAAGGCACTTAAATTTAGTTGTTCGCTTTGTTGTTCAGGGGCCAGGACATTTGCAGGCAATGTATAGTATTTGTTATTTTCTTTATTTCGTCTCTCATTCTTTTTGGCTTTATTGTTTGAACGCGAAGCGAGGCAACAAAAGCTAAAATTGAAAATTGTTCAAAATCTACGCCACATTCACACACAGCGAGGAGAGCTACTTTCTTTTAGCCATCTATATAGCTATAGCTATATAGTTAGCTGGCTTATTCTTGGCCTTTTTGCCTGGTTTACTTTCCTTTTTTTTTCTCGGTTTTTTGCTGTTTCTGTTCTACTTACTTTTCTTTTTGGCAGCGCAAACAATGTGCCAGAAGACGCCAATAAATAAGCAGAGAGAAGGCCGCACGGACACTGGACACAATATAGGACGAGCACGTCGTGGATGTGGATGTCGAGGAATGTTGCTGTTTGTTTGCTTGAAAATGGTTTTAATTGTTGTTGAAATCGTTTCTCTCTCTTTGTGGCTGCCACTTATATTGGCTTCTTCTCGCACATTGTTGACCAAACATAATAAGATAGTAGCTGTATGCTTTGCGTGTGTTTGTTTTGGTTTTGGCTAAAAGTAAATTAAGTGGCAATGTTAATGGCAGTTATGGCCGGCCATCTGGACCATTCGGGATCCATTCAAACCCACCGACCTAGCTGACCATTTTCGGGTGTCTTAATGCGGCAGTAATAATAGCTAAAGTGTGTGATAGTAGCTCAAGATTTATGGCCAAGTCAGCGCAGTGAAAGTAATGGAGGGATACCCAAAGGATAGGTACACAAGCATTAAAGTAATATTCACAAACAATTTGAATGCATACTGATTGCCTTAAAACTGTACAAGAAAATCCATTTAAATTAATTTATTAACTGATTGCAAATGCAATAAAAATGCTTTGCCAACACACACATACCACAATACAAGCTGAGCATAAAAAGGGCGTCCGAGTCCGAGACTTAAGTCTCGTTTGCCCCAACATCGTTTCTCCCAGACAATTCGATTAAAGTTAAGCCATTACAAGCCATAGACGCCAGAACAGAACAGAATTCGCCTTTTCCCAAGCTTCAGCTTCAACTTCAGCCAGAGCCACAAATAATATAACAATTTAAATAACAAGCATGGAGCTGGCAAACACCAAACGCGTTAGTTAGATAGATTGATCTACATGTACACGACAACAGCAACAACAACAGCAACAACAACAACAAGGAGTACACTGTGGCCAAGTGGCTCCATCTCCAGTCTGACTACAGCAGCTACTCCTTGCTGCCTTATGCACTCTGCATGTTGTGTGTTTACTCGACTCTGAGCTGGCCAGGCTGCTGGTTACATGGCATGGCAAGCAGCCCGGCCAGGCCAGGCCAGGCCAAGAGCATGTCAAAACAAAATAACATCTTTAGCGCGCAAACATGACAAAACATCAGAATTCCAGCAGATTAACGTCAATTTTAATTGCATTCACTTACCCCAGACAGACACGGCGGACGGCCAGACGGACGACCAGACGGAAGACTGTTGCTTGCCTAGTGCTATAAGAGCGCCTTAGAATGGAATAGCCATAGGTCCCAGCTCAGGCAACCGGATGAAAATATGCATACCTTCATAGAAAAGGGAAAGAGTTGGATTGTGAACGAAGTGTAGATGCTCTGCAAGTTGATAGAAGTAGAATTAGACAGAGTTCTAATGGGTAAAATCGCAGTCAAATATCATTGATCAATCGTCTATCATTACACTATAACAAACGTTACATATTACATAGTTAAACTTCATTAAATTAATCCCACATATTTGTCTTTTATTTCAGTTTTAATAAAGGCATTCAAGCCTTATTACATCACATTATCAAATATTAAAACAAAGTCAACGCGGCTCATCCATCTTTTGTTAATTGGACAGGTGTTTTGCCAGGCATGGCTAACTTGGCAGCAAAGTGATTATACCCCTTTGCCAGAGTGCATTAAAAATATACAACAAATCCTCATAACAAAAGGGTTTCAAGACGACCGGAGCAGCATGCACAGCAGCAGCAGCAACAGCAGCAGGAGCCGGAGCAAAAGTAGCAACAGCAGCAAGGCAAACAAAGTTCCACAAGGTTGTGATTAACATGCGATAAAAACAAGCGAGCAGCAGCATACTACTACTACGCCTGGACAACGGACCTGGCCAGACTCCAACTAAAACTGAGACGAGACCAGGGGCGAGACAAGAGGGATGGCTTGGTCAGTTGGCTTTACGTGTTTGCATTAGCACAACTGCAACTGCAGAGCCCTCGTCTGAGTTTGAGTTCGACTCTCAGCTCAGCTCTCAGTGCTCTGTTCTCAGTGCTCAGTTCTTGGCTCTTGGCCACTCAGCGTACAAAAGTTAAGTGTCTGGGCTGTCACATGCGATTTGCACCTGCCGGATGAGCATTGGTCCAGGCGCGGGTCTGGCTGTTTGGGCTTTGCGTGGATTATTTATCATCTACGCCACATCACAGAACGAGGCTAAGCTTCGTTTTAAGCATCAGTAACACCACCAGCACCAGCAACAGCACCAGCAACAACAGGCACAGATGCACGTTGCCAGATTCCTTCGCACATTGGGGCTATAATAATCAGGACCAGAACGAATTCTTGCAAACATTTGCTCAAGCTCTGCACATCCAACGATACGGTATACAAACTTTATATACTTTTCTTACTTTTCTCTCTTCTTTTGTTCATAAATTTTAATATGTTAATTTGCAGGGCAAGCCGATGAACACATACTCGTAAAGCGAGTCATTAAACGTCTGTCATAATAGTGGAACTTTGTAAACACAAAAGGCAAATGCAATTTCTGGCGAAAATCTGTTCCAGTTTTGGGTAGTGTTGCAGCCGGACACCGTTGCTGTTGCTGTTTGCCACAACGGGGTTTACATTTCCTGTGAATTTTGTGCTTTGATTTTAGGAAAATTAACAACAGCTCAAACAAGCAGCTAACCAACCAACCGGCCAACCGGTCGAGTCAACATTACGGCTCAAACGAATCAGCGTCATCATGAAGAGTAGCAGCAATTCTAGCAGGTCGAAGCAATGCAGAACGAACATTAAATACCCATTAGGGTAAGCGGAAAAGTCATGAAAAGTAATTGAATTAAAATAAAGAAATTGTATAATATTAATAATAATGTATAAACTGTTCTTAGTCGTAACTAGAGATGTTTATAGTAGCACAGATATTTTACTATTTAGGCTTAACTTTATACTATGTAAATTAATAGTTCTTGATTAGCTTTAATCTTAACTATGCATTTATTAATTCCTAAATATTATTATTAATATTATTATTTGTAACTTAGAAGTAATTCTATAGTACAATGTAGCCAGAGCATCTGAGCCCTACAGGCTGAAATTTCTTTATATTTATATGTATTATAGAGACTATTTGAATGAGCTTAAAGATGTTTTCCCTTCATCTAAATATCATTATAGTATTTAGCTAAATTACTGTCAACTGTTGCTAGTCGTAGCAACCCTTTGTAATCCAACTAGCTAGGGTATTTCAACAGCGTGCATTCATTCGTATTGCAGCATGGCAAGTTGTTTGCTTCGCTGGATTCATTTGCCCCTCAGCTCTAATGCCGACTCTTGGTCGACTCGGTCTCAGTCTCTGATTCTGACTCTGGCACTGGTACTGGCACTGGCACTGGCTATGGTCTCTCTCCTCTGTCTCTCGGCTTGACAACAGGGCCAGAAACGATAGTACGCCGAGTTGCCTTTGGCTTTTGGCTACGCTTGTTTGGTTTAGCCTGGCCGCAACGGCTAAACAGGTTAAAATGTCGTTCAAAATGTCAAGTCAACACTTTGATGTTGTCCGTGTGCAGAAGTTAAAACCGCTGCCAATGTTGGTCCGCAGTCAATGCTATATAGCATAGCTTCAGTTGCAACTTCAACTACTTGAGCATCAGCTTGAGCTTTGTTTGCGTGTGATCTGCACTTTATTTATGCAACATTCAGCACACGACGAAACATGCAACATTGCCGAAATTGTTGTTGTTCCTGCTGCTGCTGTTGTTGTTAAGTGCAGACGTCGTGCTGTCGATGTCGTCTTCTCCACAGTCCGTCGACGTTGTGCAATGTCCCCAGAAGCAACAATGTTGTCGTTGCTCTAATGCAGGAAGAACTTTTTGGTAATTGCATCAAGTGAAACAGTAGCGGCACCATGTGAGAATCAGGTCAGCAATTAGAAAGGCAAAGAGGTGAAAGGTGGCCCTTAAGAAAATGCAGAATAAAACTAAATTAGACGAAACTTTCAACTGTCATTACAGCAGCAATTAAGCCAGCCTTTAATGCAAATTATTGTAGTATATATTATGTTTATTAACTATAACCAGATGTCTTTCATTTTTAGTAATTTCGATTCCTGCCCATGGCCAGCATGGGCTGCACACTTCCCGTCACATTTTGTATCAAGTACGTCGGTCGCAATATGATAAAACTGACAACCAGGTTCTCGTCGACGGACATAATGGCACCCGCATTGTCGAACATGCCACAGTAGTTGGGAGCTGAGAATACGGTGACCAGTTGGCGTCGGGCAAAGAACTCATAGCCATCCTCGACGACCTGATGGGCACGACAGACGACATCGATGCCCATGCGAAAACAGAACGATTTCACAACATCCGCACCAAATGTAACGCTAACGCCACGATCGTTGGTGCCCCAACCTATGACCTTCTCATCCGGATCACTCCACATCAGATCGCATAGAAGCCCAATTTCGGGTATATCGCAAGGTCGTTTTATGGCGAGGATATCGTCAAAGGATTTCAGACTCGGACTGAGCCCGCCGTGCACACAAAAGATACGTCCGCCCACTATAGCTGCCAAGGGCATGCAGTCGTAGGTGTCAACAAAGTATCGCCACATCTTGACCGAATACCTTCGTTTACACTCGTCATAGAAGCCGTAGATGCGATTTATGCTGGCGCACTCATGGTTGCCACGAAGCAGCCAAATGGAGTTCGGATAGCGGATCTTGTATGCCAGCAGTAGAGTCAGTGTCTCAATGGACATCTTGCCACGATCCACATAATCGCCCAGGAATAAATATCTAGTATCCGGCGGACGATCACATGCCTGGAGTATTCTCAGCAAGTCCCCGTATTGACCATGCACATCTCCGCATATCTTCACCGGCGGCTTGATATCCAGCAATGACCGCTCTTTGAGGAAAATAGTTCTGGCCTCAGTGCAAATATACTGTATCTGCTTCTCATGGAGGTTCACGCCCGCAGTGGGATTCTCACAGTTGACCAATTGATCGATGATGACATTCACATCAAGAACCGGTGAAGGTGGAGCTTGCAAAATGCGAATGGATATACGCTTCGGGTTCAAATTGCTGCTGTTGAGCTTCTTGGCCATATTTCGAGGGAAAAAACAATTTAAAAGCAGTACAGAATAAAACTGAAAAATTTTGACAAATAAACAGGCAGCATTTGGCAGTCAATAGTGTTTTAAAATGATGTCGATCGATTGAATACTCTCTGTACACATATTTAACATTGAACGTTATTATAATCATATTTTGTAGCAAGTCGATTGTAGCTATACTTGAATTAGTTTTTCTGCGCCCCAATTTGGGCTCCCAGTGCTGAAACGCACCTGGCTTTATGGACAGCACGAGGGCAATGTTTGTCAAAATGTTGCCCAAAAGGCTAAACTCCAACAACATCTACTCAAAGTTGTTGCAATTCTCAGAATATTTTACGCTTGTTGAAGCTGACGACAACGTTGAAGCCACCGCCAACGACGAAGGCGGCGACCAAGTCCAAGACGACGGGGACGACGGGGACAGAGTCAGCGCTGTCGATGTTGGTCTCAGTTTCGGCCAGAGTTTGGTTTTAGGTTCGGCTTGAACGCTGCTCTGTTTTTGTGGATAGGGTGAACGAGGAGGGGGAGGGGAGGGGGAGGTAGTGTGGTGTAGCCAGCCAAGTCTTGAGCTAGTACTACGGTTTCGTGTTTTGTTTTCTTTGCTCTCGAGTTGTATCACATCAATGGCCATTGTGTACGTCAACTTTGATGTTTCGGCAAAAGTTGTGAAGTGTGAGGTTTTAGACGTTCTTATTGCACTTTGCCGGACGGACGGACGAATGCTGGTCGGTGTCGGAGTGCGAGAGAGCAACGAAACTACCAACCGCCTTGACAGGTGAAGAATGCCAAAAAGAAAACGTTTTGAAGTGCCTCTGTTGCCTGGTTTGGTTGGCCAGCCTGCCGTGTTGGCCACTTGAAAATCAACTCGAGTCTTTTAGGCGGAAAGCGCAACGTCGCAGTAGGAAAATCGACAAGGCAGGAGAGGAGACCCAGCGCAAGTCAAATCAAGCCGAGTCTCTAGCTTGATTTCGTATTTATTTTGTTTACACGTTTCCTTTGAATTTTCTGTTCTAATTGAGTGAGATGTGTGGTGAGCTTGCAGTTTTTCCATACCACATTCAGAGAGCCACAGCGAGAGAGAGGGTTCTATCATTATCATCATCATCACCATCACCATCATCATCGTCATCATCATCTGGTGCTTTAATTGGATTTTCATACCTGTCCCGAACCGTCGCGCGATCTTTGATTGGTGTTTGTATAATGAGCTTGCAATATTCTCTCGGACCGAACGAGCGAACAGCTGCTTTTGTTATTGTTATATGTAGTTATAGTCGTTGTTGTTGTCGTTGTTGTTGTTGTTGTCGATCCAAATGTAAAGCGTGAAATTTAACACACATCATCGCGTTTTGCTCTTCAAAAAATATCTTTCTCCTTTTTTGTGTTGGTTAAAAAAATATGGGTTCTACTCTGCTCCGTATGGTATTATTGCTTGATCGCAGGTTGGACTTTGTTTATTTAATTTATGTTATTATTGCCTGATTAAGTACGGAAAGTCGAATGAAAACACATACAAGAAAGGGTTTATATTTTTGTTATTTCATTAAAAATTGATTAGTGTTAAGGTACACATCGGTATTTGCTGAGCCAAATAACACTGTAATTACGGGAACTTCAGACCTGATGACAGTAATATTTCAAGGGTAAAAGATGTGGAATAGTTATCATTGTACGAACAGGAAGCATGAGGGAATGTTTGAGCAGGAAACAACGTGAGAACTTTATGAGGTAAATACTGTATTTTATATGGTTTCAGTTTAGTAAAAAAGTTGCTCTTAAATTCTAAATCAAGTTAAATAAGTTGTACACACCATTAGGCTTCTAATTAAGAGCTCAGCAGAAAGTTTTGTGGAACCTTAAATAAATATGCTACAGACGTAATTCTCACATGAGCGTAGACCCAATTCAAGCCACAGCATTTAATTGCAATAAAAAATAGTTAAACAAAACACACACACACACATGTAAAAAGTAATAAACCTGCCTGCCGGCCTCTGTTAACCATTTTTATGAGCCCAATAAAGCAAACAGTAACAGAAACAAAAAAATTCATCATATCTGGAGCATGCGAGTCTCCTAATGAGCTGCCACTCGGCCAAGGAACTGCAACGGTTTTTAATGGTAACATAAAAATGTGCCAAGTGGGCAGGCGGGCAATGGTGGAAATGGTAAAAAAGTTGGGAAAATTAAATGGCTGCAATAATTAAAACACCTGTTTTAATTAGATAGAAATGCATGTACCTGCTGCGGTTTGGGGTTGGGTTGTATTTTTCTTGAATTCTTCTTGGTGAGAATGAGCAGAGAACCAAAGCCGAATTGAAGTCAGTCAGCAGTCAGCGTTAATGAAGTCGTTGTAAAAAGAATACCAGTTTGATAGACCCCCTCCCTATAAGAATTATTGCGACTACTCCACTGTGTTGTAAGTTCCTTTTAGGTGTTAAGCTGCAGACACAATTAATGACCCATCGTCGTCGTCGTCGTCGTCGTCGTTGTCGTCGGCAGCATCAAAGTTAACAGCTCAGAACTTTATCTCAAGCAACAGCTGGAAATTGTTTGCCGGAAAATGTTGCCATAGCATTTCACCTATTTACCGCTAGTCTCGCATTTTCCAAGTAAGAGAGGTGTGTGTTGTGGGTTGTGCCCTTTCTGACTGCAACCACAAATATGCCAAAACATGATCATCAGCATTTGTCATTTGAATGTCTTCGAGGTACACACACACACACACCCATAGTAAAACCTAATCCTTTGGGCTTGACTCGAGCTATGTCGGCACTGTGTGTGTGCCTTCTGCATACCTGTCAATGTCTAACAATGAGCATTGCATTTCATTTTCCTCCTTTTCTCCCACTTTTTTTCGCAGTGCTGTTGTCTGGCTCGCCTGTCTGTTGTTGGCTTCTGCTTCTTCACTTCAAATGAAGTGCATTCATCCGGTGGCAATCCTTTTTTTCTTCATTGCTCTGTCTTGTGCATCATTTCACTTGAATTTGCGTTGACATCCTGCAGATGAATGTCCCTCTCCTGTATCCTGTTGTTGTCTGCACTTCATACATATAACGAGCGTCGCTGACATATCCTTTAACCATGATTAAAAACGCAAAGTAAATGAAAATTGTTTTCTGCTTACGCCTCTTAGCACACCTTGAAAACAACAAACAATAAAAATGTAGGAGCAGTAGAAAAAAGGATCTCAAACAGAATGGAAACTCAGCTCTGAACTTGAGCTGAAAACGCAGCAATTGGGACAATAGCCAAACAGCCTTTCCTGTAGGCCCAGGCTCAGCTCACTCTTCTGTTTCCACATGCACTTAAAATTCTACAGATTTTCCCACTTAGTGATAAAGTTGCCTCTGAATGGCCCAGGCAGTTGCCTTTTGTCTACCGAGTGCTCCGCCCCCTCTCTCCTTGAAATAAGCCCAAGTTTGAGTAGGCTCGTTGTGCACAAAGGGAGGTCAGGGTGAAGGGTGGGGGGAGGTCCGCCCTGCGCCTTGCGATTTCATGCTTAAATGGAGTCGTTAAATTATTTTCTGAAATTGAGTCGAGCGTTTGTTGTTATCCTGCATGTGTGTGTGTGTGTGTGTGGCATGTGTGTGAGCGTGTCATGTGTGTGTGTCATTGGCATTGGCATTAGAGCGAGGCTTTACATAGAACTCTCTCTGCACGTGGAGCTGTAAACGGAAGTACTATGCGTCCCCCCACCCTTGTTCTCCTCAACTGAAACGAAGTCACTCTGCAGGCATTAAATTAAAATATGTTGCGCGTACATTTCCTTTTTTTGTACTTGCTTGTTCTTTAATTAAAACCAAAATGTTATTGTCTCGAGTTTCTGGTTTCTTTTGCTTGTTGGGCGTTGGGAGCTCAAATGCATTTTGTATGTGATTTCACGGTTTTATGGCCAAAGCAAATGGGCCTTCATTCCACACGAAACACGCGTGTTTGAACTTGACATTGATTTCAGGTTGGTCTGAATGTTAAAGTTTTTTACAATTAAAACTGACGATTGACTAAAGTAAATATACTAAAACTAGCATAATATTCCACTATGTTTTTAGTTCACTGAATCACAGCTATAGTGCTTAAGCTTCACTTTATAAACCTACACATAGATAGCTAAACAGTTTATCATGTTTTCTCACTGACTCCACTTTACGTACTTTAAGTATCCATTTCAGAATCCTTTCTCTGAGCGAACTGGGTCAAATCTTTTGCATTTTTACACAATACCTCAATTTCGTGAACAACGCTTTCAACTTTAAACTTCAAATGGACCAACAGAAACGCAGAACAAGGTCAGTTGTTAACCAGACCACACCAATCCACACCACTCCACACCAATCCACAGCACTCCACAGTGGACGCTGCAGTGTCGTCTACTCAATGCAGTCGAATCCAGTTACAGTTCAGGCCCGGGTCCAATAAGGCCAATATATCACATGCCGCCTACAAATTTAAACTGCCAAAAAAACGAAATGCAAACAGGGCGAACGAAGAGAAATGACAAACATTTATATAAATAACACCATCGACTCCAATTAAAGTCGAAACGGAGAGGAAATTCAGCGCTCTCCCTTTCCATTCCCCCCTTCCCCTCTTCTCTTTTCGGTGCCACTCTACTCCAGGCTGTCGCTGATAAAAACCGCAATGCAATATATTTTTATATGAAAGTGTTTGTGTGTGTGTGTGTGTGTGTGTGCACACACAAAAAAGGAGAGAAAAAAGCATGCAAAACAAAAGCGGTCAAATATGTTTTTGAAGGGACGCCCGCTCTACTGTGGGCGTGGCAGTAGAGCGAGCAAAGACTTGCAGCAAAAAGCAGCGACAAGCGAACCACTTCCAACTGTCATTCGCATGGAGAACGATGACGTACCGATGCACTGGACAACAACAGCAACAGCAACAACTAACAGCAACAACAACAACCCAGTGAACATCTACAACAGCAACAACAAATGAATTACGCAGTTTAACTGTGAGTAAATTTAATAAAAAGATACCCTAGAAAAAGAGCAACTCCATTGATAAGCAAAATGGCATAAAATATAAAAAAAAATATAAAAAATATAAAAATAAATATTAAAAAAATTATTTTAAAAAATTATATATAAAATTTAAATATTTTATATACTTTTATATAGATAAATATAATACCTAATAAAATCCACATCATATTTTACTGGAATATTATATTAGTAGTAATAACATAATTACATTTAAAAGAACATTTTCATTTAAATAAAAAAATACAGTAGAGTCCGGCTATAACGACTCTTGCTTAAAGCGTCCGTCCGGTTATTGTGACGAAAACTCGATGGCTTGGTTGGTCCCCATACAAACTTATATGAAACGGACTCCGCTTAGTACGTTTCCGCTTTTAGCGACAAACCGCCTATACAGACGGGATTTTTCACAATTCAACCGGATATTGCGACGTACCGAAAAAAAATACAGCGAAATAATGCCAAATTTAAGCATCAAACGACGCTGTTAGAAATGTATGTATCTATCAGTGATCGGCACCCTTGCTTGTGTGTATAGCAGCGACTCTACTCTTTCTTAGTTTTAGTTGTCGCCTTAGCAACGCTGCTGAGAGAAAGAGAGAGAGAGAGAGAGTCGAAGTGCAATACCGACGTCACACAAATGTTTACAGCGTGCGAGTGCAGACCTAATAGCCTATTCCATGAGATGTCCCGTTATATTTATAGTTTTTTTCTGATTTTTTTCAAGTAAAACTGAATGCGTAAATTCACCAAATGTGAGTTAATGCGCAAAATGCGCCATAGTGAGCTTCTGAATAATGGTTAATGCGTCGTCCGGGTATAACGACGTAAAATCGTCGGTCCCTTGAAAGTCGCTATAACCGGCCTCTACTGTATAATAATATTGATATTATTTATAAAAATTAAAATACATTTAAAAAATATTGTTTAGGTATACAAAAGTAATATTTAAGAAAAAAAGTACAACAAAATTTATTTAAATAAAATTAATCATTAAAGTCAATTATCCTCTCGACCATTTGAATAATAAAATATAATAATATTAATAACAATTAAAATATATACAAACATTTTCGTTATACAAGAATAATAATTGACATACTAAAATTAATTAGAAGTAATAATATTAATTGGAATGACAACAATAAATATGATTTATTCAAATCGAAATTTAAATAGCAATTATTTTTAATTTAGAACTTAAAAAAAGTTCAGAATATTTATGCATAGATTAAATATATTGAATATTTCAATATTCTTAGCATAAATACATATTCATACATACATATTACATATACTCTTTTTTCAGGCAACCTAAACGCAGAACTGATCTACCCGATCTGCAGGACATAATCCAACACCATTTGGCAGCAAGTGGCGAACGACGGGTAAATAATAATTTATGCATGCGTTGCGGTAGCCGGAGACAGTGCCCCTCTGTGCGACGGGGTGGGGGACGGGACGCTGGGCAGGGTGAGAAATTGTTGCGGGAATAACCGCAAAATGTTCACTTTGCTTTATAGTGTAGTTGTTGTTGTTGTTGCTGCTGCTGATATTGCTGCAGTTTACAGGGGAATTCTTCGTCCGTCTGTCTCTGCGTCCGTCCGTCTGTGTCTCCCTCGCAACCCAGTCGAAGCAATATGCATACGCAATATGCACGCAAAAAGTGAATCTGAGCTACAGCCGGAAAACGGAAATTGTGGCAAACGCAGCCCCTGGCCGATGCCGATGTAATTCCCCTTCCCTCTCCTACTGCGTTTCGCCTCGCTAGTGCTTGTTCAATCTCTGCCCATTTCGCGTTCTATCCCGATCTGCAAAAACCACATGACTTGCGACCGCTGTACTCAAGGATTTATGCTTCGCCACCGTTTAAGTCAGCCCAATCTGTTGGCTCACAACTCTCTCTCTCTCTCTCTTAACTGCTCCATTTGGCTGGCTGCAGTCGCTTAACCAAATTTCTGGTAGCTTTGCTTTTCAATTTGCAATTGCATTGCCAGCTCAAAATGTGTGTGTGTAAATTACAGGCACAATGCAAGGCCCAACGTAACCCAAGACAAATAGTCATTGTCTCTGACAGAGAGCAACCAACGAGAGCGCCACCCACCGGTGCCACCCACCCAGTTGCCGCGCTTTGCGGTTTTTATTGAAAGCTGCCACCACAGAGCTATGCCTCATGTCACCAGCATCAAAACCACGCGACCACACCCACTTACCCCAAATGCCTCAACGCATTGTAGATTAATCGCTTTGGGGCATTTGGTTTGCTGGTCTTCACGCATTTGCCGCAGGTTTATTTTGCCGGCACAGAAGTGAACTCTTTGACGCTGCCTGAATCAAGAATTATGCATGGTAGTAGGCAGTAGGTTTAGGGATAGATGTTGGCTCTGTTTGTAATCAATTAATGCGTTCAGAGTAAGGAAGAATTGATTCAACTAAGCGATTTACAGATATCTAGAGTCATAAAGTCAGATAAACGTGATGTAAAAGAGCATATGGGATTCACATAAATAGTATATATGTATCTAGACTCTAGATTCTAGATAGACAGAGATCTGATTTCGTTGTGCTCTATTGGTATTAGTAATTGGTATTAATACTTCGACTAGTTATCAGTTCTTTATACTCTTATACTTCTCTTTCAAAAAACTTGAATCATTTCCGTTTAGACTCTTTCTATAAGCAGATTCAAATATTTCTTTTTAACAACGTAGATTCCTAGAAGCCATATCAAACACTGACTTTCCTGTGCGCTTCTGAAAACATATATGTATAAGGTTCTCTACTTCATCTGGCTCAAAACATTTCATTTATAATACATATATATTTTATATATTATTATATAAACAATTCGCTTGATTATTCTGTTCAATATCATAGGAAAAATATTAATTTTAATATAATTTTTAAATCAGCGCGGGATTGCTTCATCTGATATCATTGCCAGCTTAATAACTACCCCTAGAGCAAATCATTAAACCAATCCCATTAGAACAACTGTACCCACAGCCCGCACAGCGCAATAAGTGCACCACAAAAAATAATTCAGGAAATGTCAAAAAGAAAATTATACACATACATTTATAGGAAAATTGCGCAAAACGACATATGAATTTAATTGCCCAAATAATCCTAATCAAGGCGCGGAAATCAAACCGAACAAATGTTGACAATGGCCAAACTGGAGGGAGGGAGTTAGTGGAATGAGGGAGTGGTAGATTCGTAGATTGCTTTTAATAAAAATATAATGTGTCCGCACTCGAAATGGAATCGAAATCGAATGCGAAAAATGCGAAATGCAATCGCAAATGATGAGGAGGACAATGGCAACTTAATTTCTGCCAAAGGAGCAGCCCAAAAAAAGAAGAGGAGAAAATTGACATATTGACAGGCGGACAATAGAGAGCATTTCATGGGGTGGTTCCAGCTTGGATCAAAGTGAACCACAACGGCGTCAGAAATAACAAACATTGCGACAGCAATAAAAATAACACAAAAACATGGAACATGTCCGTCCGTCCGTCCGTCTGTACTCTGTCTGTGTATAGGCTGATGTTTAATTGAAGCTGCAGTAGCTATAGAAAAATCCAATCAAAACGCAATGTGAATCAAGAGACAGCTGTGACTGTCACTGTGACTGTGACTGTGACTGGGACTGTGACTTGGCTCGCCCACTCGTGCTCTCAATCCCACTGATTCTCATGCAGACTCAACATGACTGTTGATGTTATTCTGGCAAATAATCACAACAAGGCACAACAAGGACCTTGTCAAATACATGTAAGCGATATAGAGATACAGATACAGCTACAGATACAGCTACAGATATTGAGATACAGATACAGATACTGCCGCAGATAAAGCCCGTCTACAAACAAACAATGTGCGGATGCGGTGTCTGAGCCGAGGCAAAGGATATCAAGGCTGCAACTGTCCAGTGGTGCGTGCATAAGCGCCTCGCTTCCCCCCTCCCCGTTCGTGCAATCATCGTCATGTAACTCGACCAAATTGCAGTTACCCCCAGGCAGCAAAACAACAAATCCAATTTAAGCCACAATACACAAATCCTGTTTTTGTTTCGCCTCACAGTCTGAGCCCTTGTTCCTCTTCATAGTCACATTAATAAATCCTTTTGCTAACAAATAAATATATATACAAAATTTTATCTGCCAACCAGTTTGCTGTTTGGCAAATAGTTTTCCCTCCACTCTGCCCTGCCCTACTTCCCCCCATGCCAAATGGATTTTTGGTTAAGATTAGCCAAATGCCAGACACCTCTTCGGCCTCTTAACAATAGCCCCGCTTCCACCCGTCTAACTGTCTGTCTGTCTATCTGTCCGTCCGACTGTCCCTCTGTTTGTTATGATTATGGCCCTATTTAGGCTGAGAGATGATGTTGAGGTTGAGCGAACTGAGAGACAGTGAGACGCAGCTGCAAATTGTTTTGGGCAAATGTTTGTTTGTGGTTCGGTAATGAAGTTTTCGAAGGCAAATGTTCTTTAAAAATTATGCCGAGACCCGAAAGTGTGTGCGAAATTATCTAATAAATAACTGAAGGGTGTAAATGGGGCATAAACAATTTGGCTAAAATGCAAACTGGAAATTAACTAACTCGATTTGGGAGAATTTTATGGAACTTACACTTGACTGCTATAAAATGAAATGAAATTCGTTAAAGCAAAATTAAGATTACATATTTAGATTATGCATTTCACAGTCTTTATTTCAATTTAGCTAAACTGCAAACTTGAAATTGACTAACTCAAGTTATGAGAAGTTAACAATTAACCGCTATAAAATGAACTGAAATTCGTTGAAGCAAAATTAAGACTATATATTGAGCTTAAGAATTTCAAAGTCCTTATTTCAATACCAATACTTTTAATACTATTTTTCTGCTATTGTTTAAATTACAATAAATTGATGGTCTAGTAAATATATAAAGAAAAGCTAGCAATGTAATTACTTTTTTTTTAAAGAACTAAGCTGTAAGCGCTCATCTTGTGTTCAGGAAATTTGTTCGACTGCACTTAAACAATAAAAAGTTGTAATCCTCTGGCCACACATACGGCCATAAAGCTGCGAAGCCCTTAAGCTATTAATAAGCACATCTCCAGCGTAACCCCAGCCAACTGCCAACGTAAAAGCTGACAACTAATTTTATGGCCATCACATCAACCAAACGCCAACAAAACAACTACCAGGCCAATCAAACATGACCCCCCGAATTCACACACGCACACACACACACACACACTCATGTGTGTGGGGGTCTAACCCCCTACAGCACATAAAAAACGCCCACATGACAAATAAGACAAAGCACACATAAACCACGCCCCCTCGCAAACTCATTCCGCTGATCAGGGCCAAAAACAAAGAAGACGAAGGGAAGGAATATAAGAATTTGTTAGCTGTGTTATGTAAATTGCACACCAGAGTGTCGAATGGGAGATGAAGCAGAGCCTATAGGAGTACAGTACATATACCGACTGACATATATAAATATACTATATTATGTAAATAAAAGAAATAATAAGCTGCCTTTAGCCGCAGAAATCCTAAGATGAAAACAGAGAGAGCCCTGGCAAAATAATTTTCATGATGCGTTGATGATGTTTATATTTACGATACGACAAATATGCAGTAGGCAGTTGACACGGTGCAAACGACCGAGGAGGGGGTGGAGGGGCGAGTGTAATCATTTTGTAATACAATTTGTGTTGTTGTTGCTGTGATGGCTGGCAATACACACTTTTATGGGCGCCCGGGCATAATCAACATTATCCAAAAACCGCAGAAACCCGCCTACAAAAAAAAACAAACACTGTTTGCCCTCCTGCAGTGGTGTGTGTGTGTGTGTGTTGGTAGGGAAAAGGAAAAGCCTGCTCGCATTATCATCTCATTGCACAGGACTTAATCCTGCGGCAAGTTATTAAAGCGTAACGTTTCACGTTCTTTTTGCCTCATTGTCGTTCTTGTCGTCGCCTACCAATCCCCCCTACCTACCCCCTTCCCCTGCCCTTGCCACCCGCACATTTTATTGTTCGCGCTGCGCTTAACTTGTTTCGCATTGTGTGGAGCGTGGAGCGTGTCTTGTGCCTTGGCCAGGCCAGATCCAAAGGCGAAAGGCGAATGGCGCTGCCTTAATGCTAAATGATCCAATATCCTGTTTCCTGCATTTGTCTGTGAAGCAGCAGCGGCATCAGCAACGTTAAAAGGTCCTTTGTGGCCTCGCTTCAACTCTACTCGTCCTGGCTATTATTTACCCGTTCACTCTCTCTCTCCTCCTCCCCCTCTTGCCCTGCTGCTTCTACTGTGCCAACTTAAAGCAACTTCTGTGCAGAGATATTTGCCAAAAGAAGAGTAACAAGAAAAATAATGTCAGGCATGTAAAGGCGAGTGGGCAGACTGTAGTCGCGACTGCTCGACGGTGAGAGTATCAGGGAAACAGTGTTAAGGAATAAATAGTTATAATTTAATTTAAATATACTGTAAATTAATCTCAGTGTTATTCACTGTTTACAACTTACAAAGAAATCTTTTCCAACTTACTTTATGACTTGTATCTTTAGCTATAGAGCATCCGCGAGTGCTGCTACCTAACATCAGGTTAAATAACTGAAACGTAAAGTTTTTAATTATGCAGTTCGTCGTTAGACTACGACTAAGTCTTTTCATTTCGCCTACAAAAGAAAGCGATGCCCAAAAGTTAAAATACACATAATTAGCAGTAGTTTTCAGTCGTTTGTGCAGCACACTAAATTCATCCAGTTTTTCTTTTCTTTTGGGGCGCCTTTATTTTGGCACAACTCCCAAAATTCAGCCGCTATTCATTGTATGGTCTGTGTATCTTTGAGATACGCTTGTCAGTCCGTCAGTCAGTCAGTCAGTCCGTCAGTCCGTCAGTCAGCCAGGCAGTTAGTGTGTCTATCAGAAACTAGGGCAACAGTCGCTGAAAGTACTTTGTGTTTAGTTTAGCGTAAAACTGTTGACAAGCGACGAGGCCTTGGCTAATTAAATGAAAATATTAATTTTGACAAAGGCATATAATAGGCTTTGGAATGCTTTCGCAGCACACTGCGGGTGGACTACTAGTTAATTATGTAATAAAACTGAAAATGAATCCAAAAGAGTGCATTTCTATGCATAACTAAAGTTCATTAAGAATGTAATGGGAAATGTAGAAATAATAGAACTAATCTGATTTCTTTGTGGATCAGGAAAGTGAGCTAAAATATTTCACAATATGTATATTCAAGATTGTTCTACTCTGAAAATAAATCTAAAAGAGTATTAATATGAAAATGAGTATGAATATGAAAATGAGTATAAATATCTAGAGTTCATTATGAATAAATATATAATTATACAATTAATCTGATTTCTTTGTGGATCAGGAAAGTGAGCTAAAATATTTCAAAATATATTCAAGATTGTTCTATTCTGAAAATGAATCCAAAAGAGTATGAATATGAAAATGAGTATGAATATCTAGAGTTCATTATGAATAAATATATAATTATACAATTAATCTGATTTCTTTGTGGATCAGGAAAGTGAGGTAAAATATTTCAAAATATATTCAAGATTGTTCTATTCTGAAAATAAATGTAAAAGAGTATGAATATGAAATTGAGTATGAATATGAAAATGAGTATGAATATCTAGAGTTCATTATAAATAAATATATAATTATACAACTGTTTTCTCTATAGATCAGAAAAGTAAGTTACAGTTTCATTTATCCCTCCCCCAAACAAAAGCCGTTCTAAACAATAAATCAAAAGCTGCCAAATATTTGAAAACAATGTTTTCAAAAACAAAAAACCTGCATTCCTCGAGGCACAAAATTATTAAAAAAAAAAAAAAGTTTCATTTTTGGCAAAAAGTTTTTAACAACGCCGCCTTTTGTGTGAATGTTTTTCGTACTATATACAAAGTGTGACAAAATTGTAGCAGGAGTTCTGTAGCCTGGGAGCAAGGCCTGCGCATAAATGTTACATGTCGTAATATTCGCCACTAACATCAGAACAAAAAGCAAAATAAAAACATCGGCAACATGCCACAGACATGGCATTGAAAGCCGTTGCCAAAATCATAAAAAAACGAGACCTGCAAGAGGCGGCAACAATGAATGAAAAGGCAAATTTTTTGCGCCTGGCCCAACATAATCTTGTTAACAATTTGTGCGTGTGCGTGTGTGTGTGTGTACGTGTGTGTATGTATGACACATTTGAGAACAACAACAACAACAACTGCAGAAGAAGAAAACAGAATTCTTCTTGAAGTCAATGCCAAAACATGCGCATTTTTTTTTGCTTTTGCTTTTGTTCTACATAATCCTGTAGGTGTGACATTTGTATGTATAAATTTCAACTTTGATCCTTTAAGGATAACTCTGAGCCGCTGTGGGAGCACCACAGCCAATTGCCTACTCGCACGCAATATAAATAAACAACAACAACGAGAACAACAACAAAAATATAATAAAAATGTATAAAAGGAAATTTTGTGGCCACGTTTTCTTTTGCCCACTCCAGTTGAGCACTTGAGGCGTTTGTCATGTCACTCCTCCGTTCCTCTCCTTGCAACTCTCCTATGGAGTCTCTCCTGCTGCCAACTTAAGTTGTCAAAATCAGCAACGTTTTTCTTTCTCAGAGGCCTCATGTTATTTTTCCTTTCATTTAACTGTCATGTTCTTTTGCATACACTCTACCAAAAAGAAAAACAAAACACGAAAACACGAAAACATTCTCATTCTGTTTCGGTTTCTGTTTCTGATTTTGTTTGCTCGCATTTCGAGTGGCAACAACAAATTTGTTGAGCATATCACGAGTGGGGTGCTGTGACATTTGACCGCAGCACAGCATCAAAGAAATGTGCCCCAAAGCATTTCATAATCACACCTACATTATAACACATACTATATTATAATTTTTATGGAATTAAGAATATAACTAGAGGTGAGAATAATGACGGAAATCGAGATAATGCATTTTGGATAGAATATGTTTAACAATATAGCAAACTACATCAGTTAAAGCTATATTTTATTTAGTTCTTAAAATTATAAAGTTTATATAACTTTTATATAACCTTATATAACCTCAAGTTATTTCAATACAATGAATTTCGACTGATCCCTACTACTATATAGATTGTAAGTTTCAAATAAATCCATTCAGGGTCTTGAATAAAACAATCGTTGTCTGTACAAATAAATCAATATGAAATTATAAATTAAACTTTTTATTCAAAAGAATTTTTGGAAAGAATTTTTATTAAACTCATAACGAAAATATATCACTAAAAATGTTGTAATGAAACGAAAAGTTGTTAAAGCAACATACTGCTTATTCCAATCAATTTGAAACGGAATGACGAGGCGAATGTTCATTTTTTAGGTAAACCCCTCTTTTAGTAAGCACCCTTAGCATAACCTCAAAACCACATTAACGCCTACTAACTGACCTACCCGCAGCCAACTGGGACAACCCACTGGCAACCCCTAAAGCAAATAGAACGGCAAGCCTCTACACTGTAACTACACTAAACAAACAAACAAGGGTATCATAAGTACTACTATGGCCCGACAAAAAAAAAACAACCGAGTGTAGGAATATAAAAAATAACTACACGACATGTAGAAAAACAAACGCTACCCTCAAAAAACTATACACTTGAACTGCCCTGCAACATATGCAGTTTCTCGTTGATTTTTTGCAAAGTGTTGCAGATTTTCGTGCTCGGGTAAGCAGGGGTGCAAATATCTAAATTATGAACTATGACAAATATTCTATTGCAGCGGGCAACTTGACAACCCTGGCCGATAGGCGCGCTGTTGCCAATAGGTGATTAATCATTGTGGTATATTGAAAAACCCAAACAAATGAAAAGAGGGAAATTGGAAAATAGGAAAAGTAGAAAAAAAAATAAGGGCTGCAGCCGTTTCGTTTCGTTTAGCTTAAAAAAACGTTGCATTTTGTTGGTCATTTTGTCAACTTTAGTTGCCAGCGTGGCGCATCCCAGGGCCGTGCTATGAAAAATTTATTGCTTTAAGCCGATTACGATGTACTACCACTACTCGTCCCGTCACTAGTCTGCGCCGGATAGTTGGCTAGTAGTCGACATGGTTGCGCTAAGTAGCAACATTTGCCGGCAGTTTCCCTCTCTCCATCCTCCCTGGTCGTTTCCAGAGAACGTGCAGCCCATTCGGTGTTGACACCGCTCAAAGTGGTCACATTAAGTAAGCTTAAGTCTTAGTAGTTTTTAGCCTTTGTTGATAGTGCCCGACTACGGCTTGAACTCTCGCTGAAGAGTTGAGAGAGGAATGAAGTCTGCAACATGTTGTGAAATCCTCTTGGAGAGAGAGACGCTGCAATGTAAGAGGCGTTGGAAACACGCTCATTAAGTCGATGCTAATCGGAGTACTGATGGAGTAGTTAAAAAATAGTTAAATCAAACCACTAATCAGCTTGGCTTAGCTGAGATATGTTGTCTAATAGTCGGGGTGGATGCAAATATGATTAAACTGAGAACTTGGAACTTACACGAGTATCTATAACTACATTCTACTGTTTTCTAATTGTCCACTATAAGCATCGAACTAATTATTAATATCCTCTCAATATCCATCCTTCAACTTCTAAACAGGAAATGCTAAACAAATTTACCAAATGTGTCCTCGTTCCAGCCGTTGACTGCGGATGCAATCAACCTTCATAATGAATGATAAACTGAATCGAAAGAAAAGTGCTCAGCATTTTCCGAAAATAATCGCAAATGTTGGAAAAATCGACAGGGCTAATGCTTTCCTGCAATTGATGTCGGGGAAAACTCATAAATTTGCTCAGAGTGCACTTGAAAAATAGAAAATAAAACTGACCAACTGCAATCGATAAGTGCCTCCATGCGGGACACACATAAAATGTCAGGAGAGTAGCAGCAGGCAATACTTTTGAGGGGCAACATCGATACGCAATTGGGAAAAGTGCGCAACGCAATGAAAAGTGAAAAATGGAAAATTATTAAAGCGCATTTAATGCAGTTTGACGCATGCGTCGCCGCTGTGGCAGCAGACAAATGTTGCTGCCCCGATAACTGCGCAGTGGCAGCTGCTGTGCTACTGTGGCACACCCCAGAAATACACACCCCATGGCAGAGTCACCCCAACAGCATCATTATCCTTTTCCACTCTCTCTCCTCTCTACAGGCAAATGTGTTAATTCCCCTCTGATCAATCTGCCAGTTGATTCGGCACTCGACTTTAACTTCGGCTTGCAACATTTCCGTGCCACATGTCCAACTATGGGGTAGAGTGCACTATGAATTGATGTAATTTATGCCAGAATATGCTGTCTCGCATCCATTATGAAAACATCAACACACGTTGTGCAAATCAAGTAATTATCATTAAGGAAACGTTCTACATAATTATCGGGCGTTTGCCTGGGATTTGCCCTTCCCTTCGTAGGATATTTATGGGCATTTTTGTCAGCATGTTGAAATATTTTGATTTATGGGTATCTAGAGAGATATAGGTTTATAGATATCCATTATTATTATTGTAAATTATATTATAGCCTAGTTCTGAGAAAATTATATAGAACAGAAGTAGTAAACTAAGTAGTAAATTATTGAGTATCTTACTATGATACATTATTATAGTATTATATATAGGGTATATTAATTACTCGCTACTGTTGGTTAGACGTCCGACTGTACCTTTCCAGACGTAACTTCGCCATTAAAGGAGCTAGGACGATGTCCTTTTGTTATGAGCTGCAACTTGCGGTCTAAAATCAGAAACTGCGATCAAAAGGACGAAGGTCCTATTATGACAGTCGAGTTACAGAGGACTTCTTTGTATAAAGGAAACTCGCTATTACTCAGGTCATACTCCTGTTTGATCCTAGCGATCCTGGGTATCAAAGAACGCGCCTCACTACGTACTACAAACTGTCCCAAGGACATGTAAATCTTCCTATTAAGTAACGGAGTTATTAAGGAGTCCTTTCGAAATTCAACCTTACATAGGACTTTTTTGAATATAAAAAACTCGCTATAACTCAGCCATATCCTGTCTGATCCTGCCGAAATGGGTGTCAACGAACGCGCCTTGTTGAGAACGCGCCTTGTTGAGAACGCGCCTTGTTGTATATAATTCCAGAAACAAGTGTGAAATTTCGCGTCATTTTACATACATTTTAGTAGAATGATAAGTCATAGGTTTCTCACAACATTTTGCTTATGCCTACCACAGTTTCACACACTCTCATTGAATTCGAGAAATGCTATAAGAACATACATTACGAGCAGAGAATATTACAGCTAAAAATTCCATAGAGTGTTTCAATTTAACTAGTTAACCCCTATCCTTGAAAATACTGAATGAACTGGTAATGGGTAAAAAGGTTTTCTGGAGAACTCTGCATGCTTTCAGCGTTTGTATAGTTCATAATGACTCTATTTTGTTTTGAAAGAAACCCATTAAGATATTAGCGTAAGAGTATCGCAGCTTCCAAGGATATCGATTGCAGCTTGTGTCCTTGAAGGCTGCATTATGAGTTTATTGCCAACACACGCCCTGGGAGGATCGCAGCGAGCGCCTTACGCACGTGAGGCGCGTGTTAGGCTCTAAAGGACAAGTCAAACGGTGCGGGATAATGGTCCGAGCTCTGTTTCTCTCTCAAGGTTACAAGTTGACCTTGACTTGACGTTATTTTAGTTTAACTACGCTCGTTTGTGTAACCCATTTGAGGGCTAATTATGCGCAAGGTCTGCGTGGATTCGTTTTCTTTTAGTTTTTGTGTGTGTCCAAATGTTTCACATTGTTTGACATTAATTGCACTTTTCCAGCTGAGTGCGTGTCCTTCGCTGGCTACTTGCTCAGCTCAGGGATAAGTCAAATTAATGCCCAACGATGACCAAGGACGATGCCTCGATATGGCAATTGGTGTGAAAAAATGACAATGTGTGTGCGTCCGTGTGTGCGTGCTTCCCAGAATGCCCTTTAACTCATACATCTTATGGCGAAAAAAATACTAACACACGGATGGAACAGATGAGTGTGCGTGTGTGTGAGTGAGTGTGCCTGCTGCGCACTTATATTAGATAAAAATTTAATTTTGTTTTTGCTTTTGCTGTTGCTGTTGCTTTGTTTATCTGTTTTTGCTTGTTTTTCCTTTGACTGGGGATTTATATATGTATGTATCGACGTGTCCTTGGTGTGAACTGCCAATAAAAATGTGTGTGTGCGAGTGTGTGTTGTGTTTAAGAATGCCCTTGGTTGCTGTAAAAATGCAATTATGATTGTATTATGGTCGCCTTTGTGTTTAGTTTAAACACATTGCTCTTTGTTCAATTGTTGTGCAGCCCGTATACCAAAGCAGTCCAGTCCAGGTCCCAGTCCCACTCCCAATCCGAGTCGTATCGGTATCCTTATCCGCAAGTATCCTCAGCTGCACACATTTGCAGTTGTCATTCGCGCCTGCACACGTCATGCACACTCAACTGCAGCTCAGCTCATTGGATGCTGGTCGATGGCTAATAAATTATCAACGTATTATCCTTCCACAGAAAGTGGTCTTTGTGAGTCCTTGGCAATGTGTGGCTTATTGTTTGACTTGCTGTATCTCTAATTGTCTATATATCTCTAATTTTATCTATAGCTTGGCTCCAGGTGAAGCAGTCTGTGTGTGGCACAGCTGAGTTGCCATTTAATAAAACCAATTGCAAATGAAATTGTTTTTCTGAGAATATTGAAAGTGCTATGTATTTATACCTATATCTAAAGGCCTACGACTCTCATTCAAATTCAATTTGAATGCTTGTAAATTGTTCTGAACCTCTTCCTCATAATGTATTCAGAATCTTTTCATTTCAGATACATCTCAGCTTAAACCTAACTTGACCTTAAACTAATATCTTCACATTGTGCCCTGTACCCCACCTGTGATATCTTTGGCTACCGTGTTGAAGCTTAGTGCTTCAGCCAATACCCTCATAATTTATATTTAATGATGCACTTTTCCTGCCTCTAATTGACATTTAAATTGTCTACACAGAGTCCAATAATATGATAAGCTGATTGACGAGCCCGAAAAGTATCTAAGAGACTGCTTAGTTCTACAGTCGAATGCTGAACTTGATTCTTGTCCATTTTATTAATTGATGAGCGCGCAACCGTATTTATGTGTCTAGACAATGATGACAACACTTGCTGCAGGTCAAAACTGAAGAGAGAAAAAAGGAATTGAAATGAAATAACTCGTAGCTCGCATAAAACCTAACCCGAGAATGCTTTTAATTTGTGTCTGCCGTTGAAATCATAAATCAAAATGAGTCCGCGACTGTTTGAGAGACAAGTGCCGTCCGTCCGTCCGTCCGCGTCTCTATCTGATAATCAGCATTTTGTATCTGACGGATCGCGCGGCTAATCGAACATAGTATCACTGAGCTCACTGACCATTGAGAGCCCAGTGGCATCATCACTCCGCATAAATTACACAAATTGCATTTCCATGTCTAGCGTTTTCTGATGGATCATCGCCCGCGTCGTCGACGTTCCTGTATGCTGCTCCCCTCTCCCCTCCCATTCACGACTCACATGCTCGATACTCGAATGCTCGGATGCTCATCAGCATAATCGTTAAAATAACAGCGCAATGCACTTCGATTTCGTTTGACGATGAAGAGTGGCTACCGTTGTGGTATAACTGGTACCCTGGTAGCCAGGAGCAGGCCCATATCCATTCCCATTCCCATTCCCATGGCCCCAAGCGGCAGCATCACAGAAGAGTGACAGAGGAGAGAGAAAAAAAGAAACTGGGCGCCTCTGGATTGCCCCAATGCTGGCTCTCTGTTGTTTATTGTGTAGGTAAATTCGGAGGCATGTTTAAACAGCGAAATGAACTTGTGGATAAACACCATTATGGTTATTTGGCATCCACTTTGGCAGCCACTATGCGTATATTTGTTTGCCCACCAGCAGCAGCAGCAGCCGCGGCTCGAGGCTGGGCAAACACGGCTGAAACTACTCCTCAGTTCTACTCCTACTCTTACACTTGGTTCACGGCCTCTAATAGTTAGTATATGGCGACTGAGTAGGCGCTTTGTTTGAGCTTGATTTAGTTATTTAATGCAAAATTGAGATCCCACTCACATGTCTCACTGACTGCCACAGTTCAAGCTGACTTCAGACACAAGTGGGTGGCATTCAAGTGTGTAAAATCTCTCTTAAACACTACACAAATTCGCATCAAATTTCTTGAATATTCTCACAGTTTTTTCTTTCAATTTCCTGGCAATTAATAATTTAAGGAACAGCAATTAATCATTACACAATTTTAAACACAAGTGCAGCAAACACTTCCGACTTTTGTGCCAAGTACGATTGATTTTTTTGCCAGTCGAAAGATTTAGTTCCCACACTCCACACATCCTTGCCAGCTGCTGCTGCTGCTGCTACTGCTACTGCTACTGCGCGTCTGTGAAAAATTTGCCAACAATAAAACGAGGAGACGATGGCATCAAACAATACAGAGAGAAGGAAGCAAGGAAGCCAAGTCAAAAAAGTAGGGAAAGCTACAGTCGGACGCAAAGCTACAGTCGGACGCAACCGACATTAGGAGACCCTGTACTTTGGTTTGCCCTGGGCGTCGATAACAGAGGTAGCATATATGAACATACTCACATACACATACACATGCACTTATACATACACACATACGCACATACACACATACACTTATACATACAAATATACGCGCAAATACAAACAATATCCAATACTCATACAGACATTCATACTCACAATCAAAAATCACGCATACGCCCTAGTGGCCGCGTACACTGTGGCTTCCCCCTTCCACCGACCAACTGCCTAGTATAGAAAATTGTTTGTCCAATATCTCCTGTGTTTATTATCCGATTGGGCTGCAAATCGCACCAAACATGCAAAGCATCTAAAGCTTTAATCCTGCGAATCCTGCGATGAATCCAGTGACTCTAAAACTGTATATACTAAGAACATTTTTGTAAATTTGAGGGGGAGGGGGATGACTTTTCAAACATTTGAAACAAACTTGACCTGCCTATGTAATACACAAAGCTAACAAAAAAAAAATTAAGTCTCTAGCTCTTATAGTTTCCGAGATCTAGGTGTTCATACAGACAGACGGACAGACAGACGGACAGACAGACGGACAGACGGACAGACGGACAGACAGACAGGGCTATATCGACTCAGCTCGTCGTCCTGATCAAGAATATATATACTTTATGGGGTCTGCCACGCCTCCTTCTGCCTGTTACACACAAATGTCATTTGCACAAACCTAATAGACCCTTTGTACTTTTTTAAAGTACAGGGTCTAAAAGGGTGCGAGATGTTGCAGCAAACTTCCGGCTGACCAAAAATGTGCAACAGGACCTGATCTAAGCGAGGACTTGGTCCATGGTCCATCGCCCAGAACATGGAGTTTTTGACTCCTTGTTGCTGTATCGTTGTTTCGTTTCATTTCGTTTCGTTTGTTTATTGCCAACACCATGGCAAATGCCAGCCATACAATGTCCTTCCGGTCATTTATTAACCGTCAATGAAAAACGGGTCCAGTCCAATGCAACTATGAGATGTTTCTCTTCCTTTTTTTTTGCTGACCATATTTTCTGGTCGAGTTGGCAACGATTTGTCGCAGAGTCAACACACAATTTTGACTCACTGCGATTTTTGACACCCGAAGGTTTTGGCCATTTCCATGTCCACATGCCTGCATTGACATAAAGCGGGAATATAGATTTTTCTGTAAATCTTGCTTGGACTAGTTTATGGATAAAGTAATAAAACTGTATACAGTAAAGCTGCTGAGTTATTCTTTGTGCTCCAAAAAGATATACATAATTCTAATTTAATCTTGTGAGCAGATGGACTCACAGTAAACTGATGAATAAATTTCTAGCATCTTTATGCTTAAATTAACAGTAGATTTTCGAACGTTCAACTATGAATATTAGGACAATAAAATTCAATATAAATTATGTAAGAAAAACTCAATTGGATTCTAAGAACTAACCTAATTATATTCCCATATATTAATCTTCCCAAATTTATTCTTTCTTTTTTGATCGATCTCCCTATTTTATTTTGAATTCATTTCCAACTTGTTTCTCTGTTCATGGCTCATCTTACATCTTTGCTTTCGACATATCAGTTGTCCACTTCCTGTCTGCAGGGAACAAACGTCTTCCGCTAGACATTAGACACGCTTATTAGATTCGACTACCTGTAGGTCGAAAGGTGGTAACATCTAACCAAAGATACAGCCACAGATACATTAGCTATGGCGAAAAAACAGCGTAGACAATGCCATTCCTATTGCTCCCATTGTTGGCCAATTTCATGACAATTTTTCAACATGAGATCGACAATTCCTTCAGGGATAACTACGAAAACAAGCAACAGCCGAGTCAGGCTGTATCTGTACATTTGTTTCATATTTACTTAGTGTTAAGGAAACCCCCGAAACAGCTGCGCAATTGGATTTGTTTGGCTGTTAGTTATGTATCTTCTTCCTCCTCTACTGCTTGCTGTCAGTCATCAATGTCATGCATACAATTGTGAATGACACATAAATATTGGCACAATGGCCAGGACGAAACAAGGGCTTACATGCAGCCAGAGCCAGAGCTGACTCAAACCCACTTCCTTGGCTTGTTGTTGTTGTTGTTGGCCTGGCCAATCTTGCGACATTTCCGTTTCCTTGTACAATATTGGTCTTTGAGTGAGTGACACTTTTAGCCAGGAGCCTGGGACCATAGCGGCAGAGCACAAAGCCAAATGGTTGGCTAATCCTCATGTTTACGGGGCTATTTACAGCATGCCCCTGACAATTTTAACAATAACCCGAAAAGAATCGACAACGAATACGTTTACGAATACCCAAAATGCCATTAGAAATTTCTCTTATACTCTTTTCACCTTTAGTTGTGGCCACTGTTTGCTTATCTTTTGCGACTGGCGAAAGGAAAAACTTCTTTTTCGAAATTGCTTTAGAATAAAATTTAATTGAGGATTACGAAAACACTTTGGTAGGTGTGCAGAGTATCTGTGTGTGTGTGTGAGAGAGAGAGAGTGTGTGTGTCGCATATAATTCCTGTTATCCAGCCTTAAGGCTACTTAGGGCTTGTCTCACATATTACACATATTACATTAGTTGCCAGCTCTGGTCTCGCCTCCTAAAAATGGCTCCCTAGCCAGATCTCCGAGTCTCTCTCGATATGAGTGTGTGTGTGTGTGTGGGGCTGAAGCTGGTTGAAGCCATTGCCAGCTGCCACTGTGAACATGTGTAATCATCGTACGTGTCGGCAATTGACAATTATTATTACGTAGTTTGTTGCCATTAGCAGGAAGTGCTGCCAATTTTACCAGCAGCTGTCTTTTACATGCGTTTTGAATGGGGATAGAGGACGCCCTATAGCACTAGATCCATTCGAGTATTTCGTTTTTATTCTAAAGTAAACTAAATGGAATATCGCTATCTACTAAGGCAGCTACTGACCTTTCCTCTATTGAATAATATTCCATACAGACCACATTCCTCATACTCACACACACGTCATAGTTAATCACTGCCCTTGGCTGGCCAAATCAAACTCAAATTATATTTAAATGCCATGAAATGCTATTTGATATCTTTTTACCTAAACCCCCTAATTACCAACAATTGTCAGTTGAGCTCTGTATACTTCTCACCGCCGATTATGAGGACGCTAAGAAGAAGAAAGGGCTGCGTGCTGGTAAATTATACACGTTGAACAAACCATGACTGGGACCAGAGCCCCATAAACAAGTAACAGTTGAAGTGGTGCCTGGTGCCTGGTGCCTGGTCTGGACTCCTGGTGCTCTCTGGCATTTAGCGGAATCCAATCCAAAGTCGTCAAATGACATTTGTCACGCGAGGCTTTCGTTTTCAAATGCAGATGCCTATTAAATTTGATTTCTTATTGAACTTCTACAGAATTATTTTCGCCCGTCACTTAATTATGTCTACAGCTTTGAGATACACTGCCAAAAATTATAGTGCAGTGAGAATTTTTACCTATACACAACTGTAGTTACGTTTTCTCTCAGTGGAGTAGAGGCCATCAGACAACGCTTCGTTGATTTTAATAACTTTCAACAGGACGAAAAAGTTGCCGACTTTTTCTCCAACTTCCCTTTCTTTTGAATTACGTTTTTTTTCCTTTTTTTTGTGCTGCATTGCATTTTATGTGCTTAAAGGTAAAGTTTTTAGCGGTCTTAGCTCATTAATCACACGGCACAAAAGCACAGCATCTACTATGGATGGATTTTTTGAAAATGGAACTTTGTGAGCTGAGCAAATATCGTCGCATGCATTCAAGTCTAACAAATCAACGTGCAATTTGCTCATTGAACTATGATCGCATCTCCACAAAAAATGAGCAAAAAAAATGAGAAATTCAACTTGAAATTCCTCTTGTTCTTATTCTTTGTCCTGGACTTGCCAAACTTGATGACATAAAACTTATGCTTCTGCTGCGTAAAGTTAGCTGTGTCGCTTTTCCCCAAAAACTTTGCGTGATTTATAACGCATGCCGAACGACATGGACTCAAAGAACTAAGTAGAGAAATGTGAACTGAAAGTTGCCAAGCGAGAGATGGTAGATGGCTGATGGGTGTAACCCAAGTGATAAGGGGGTGGGCGACACGTTTTTCAATAAACTTTTCGCCCAGACGTATTCATATTTTATGCATAAATTCACACAAATGACATTCAAAAATGTTCTGCAATTGAAATGTGAAAGGACATACTGCGATAAATGGCCTCAAGTGTTTCATAGTCATCTAATTGGGAATGCTAAATGAACTTCAGTAAACGATTTGCATTAAATACTCAAATGACAAGGCTAAAAAACAGAGCAGATAAGCAAGCAGCACTAATGGTGAGAAAATCTCATAATAATTCCCAGTTTATTTATATATACATATTATATTATAGTTAATTCTTAATAGACCCTTTTGTACTTTTTTAAAGTACAGGGTCTAATAAATAAATTAAATTAATATTACACTAGAAACCAAATAAGATTCTTACCTTAAATTAACTGCATATTTCTCGCACACACTTAACACTTTATTATATTTTTATTACATATTGTTTAAATGTAATAAATTACACAATAATTTCACGCACATTAACAAAAAATAAAAAATTATATTATTTCCAATTATTTGAGCACACTCGACTAGCGCTGAGCACACGGCGCAAACAACCGTTATGTTGGCGAAAAAACGCGACGGCGCTTAGAAAGAGACAAATTTTGGCTTGCCTTCAACATATTTTATTAATACAGCAACTTATTAGCTGCTGAACTATATTTTACATTTAAGTTAAACACTTTTCACATGTTTTCACCAAAGAAAAAAATCACGAGAAAAAAACGCGCCGTTACAAACGAAAACAAATGAACACTAACTGTTCCCGCTTACGCTCTCTCGCTCTCTGCTCTCTTTTGATCGGAACTGTTCCCGCGAGCAGCAGCAGCATTTTCGTTTCTTATTGGCACACAACTGTTCCCGTTGCTGGAGCTGTTCTTGCTAGCGAACTATTAACCGTTATCCAAATTTTGTTTTGCCTGCAGAACTATTCGCGCTCGCTCGCTACATATTTGTGTGAAGGCAATGGCAATGCCAGGCAATCTATTCACACCGTTGCAAAAAAGGAACAGAAACTGTTCCCGCTTACACTTTTGTTTTGTCTGCAGAACTATTCGCTCTGGCTCGCTACATTAAAGGCAATGGCAATGTCAGTGAAAACTGTTCCCGCCGTTGCAATAAATGAACAGTAACTGTTCCCGCTTACGCTCGCTGGCCGCGTACACTATGTCTTCCCCCTTCCCATGCTAAATGCCCAGTACAGAAAATATATATACTTTATGGGGTCTGCTACGCCTCCTTCTGCCTGTTACACATAAATGTCAAGTGCACAATCTTAATAGACCCTTTTGTACTTTTTTAAAGTACAGGGTCTAAAAACTGTATTAAAAACTTACAAAATTCGCCAATCAAAAAGTTTATCAACGCTGATCGCGCATTTCTGCTGGCGCCCTTATAGCAGAGCCACACACGCCTTATACACACACACACACACACACTAACACGCACACAAACTGGCCGACCCTTTCCTCCTTTCCTTTTTCTTTTGTTTCTTAAAAATCAGTTTCCACCTGCATCCTTTCAAGCGAAACGACCAGCAATTGTATCTCTTTCTACCTTTTCTTTATGCAGGTATAATACGCGTGCCCTGGTCCTGAGGTATGTCTGTAGTATCTTTTTACCTTTTTCATACGATTAGCATTTGAAATCATTAGCCAGGCTCTGGTACTGGTTCTGGCCTTGCAAGGTGCATTCTGGAACCACATATTCGTGGTCGGCCAACTCCATCGCCATCGTCATCATCACCATCATCATCTACCATTTTATCTGGCAATGTGCATCTTTTTTTCTGGTGTTCTTTCACTCGGCCTGCCTGTTTTGCCTTTGAATAGCCAGCGGCGTCAAATTTGTAAATGCACCTGGATTTTGTTATGTTCCCTTTGTCTACCTTTCTTCTTGGATCAGACGGACAGACAGACGGACCGAGCGATATTTGTTGATTTTGCTCATCTCTCTTTGTTTGATATATGTGAGCATTACTCCATGTCTTGTTGGTTTATCCTTTGACATTGTGGCAAGAGGCAGCCGCATTTGGAGAATCACCATCCATCAAAAATGATTGCCGAAAAGATGTTTCATGTGATTTGAAATTCAAATAGTACGATTTAATTAGTTTAATTGCAGTTTACTTGTTCCCTACTCCCAGCAGGTGAAACTCCTATTTGGCAAGCTGAAAAGTGCAGATACCCCACTGTGTGTGGGCGTATACAGTTGGCAAAAAAACTATAATTGTAGGAAATTATTTAGCTATTGTCTTAGCATAGAGAGAGGACAGTTACTGGAGATACCTGTGAGTTTATCTGCGAACTATAGAACCCATCTGATCAGTCATATATTTAATGTATCTCCACACTAACTGAAGTTTGGCTTTGATCAAAGCGTGGTCGTATTTCATTGATAACACATAAGTAAATATATTAAATGTATACCTCCAACTCTAATTTCGATATATTGTCAGGCCACTCTATCAGCTCGCTCTTATCTAAACTAAAGTTTCTTTTAATTAAAAGCAAAGCCCAAGCCAAAGACAAACGGAGACTGTGCCAATGACCCGCATCTATACTATCTGTTTAACAGTCTCAGGTCTCCGATACTCTCTGTTCACTGTTCACTGTTTCGCTGGCAAACAGCCGAAGACTGTGAGGCCAAAGACAAATGCAGTAATGCACCGGCACATTATTCATGCCGTTATCAGTGGAATGGTCTCCACAATTCGACCAGGCCAACACATGCAACTTGGCTGAGAAATGCGTGCCACGTACGTTGACTGAAACTCTTTAAATATTTCAAGTTGCCTACGAGTATAGTACACTGAGAAAAATCGACATAATGATGTTGATATATGTATGGCAATAAAAATAGTATTGAAGTGAACATACTAAGCATAATACGATAAACATATTATGCATTTTCTTTCCATTCAATAACTTATAATAATTGAAAGGTAGCTTACGTAATGTTATTATTGTTCTCAGTGTACTATTGGCTTTCCGTTTTTCGATTTTTCCTGGCAATTGGCCAAACAGTCAATTCACTTCTAAAATGCTTTGAAACTTTTATGTGGCCCACACTTTTGGGCCAATTTAAAAAGTGGGCGAGTTGAGTGAGCGATAAGAGTTGCCCGAGTACGAAACGTGCAAAAATTGTAAAAAGCGCAAAAAGCAATAGGTTGAGGCTGCTTAATTGCATGGTAGGAAAAACACTTTCCCATTCGTTCGTTCCGTTCGAAATGCACCTGCCTACGTCATCACAGCGCCAGGATAATCGACAGAAATAGCTTCACGCATTGTCCTGGTCCCGGACCCCATAATTTTCTTCATTTTTATTTCTTCTGAATCTTCTGCGTGCTGCAGTCGAATAAAACCTGCATTTAATAACGGTCAGGCAATTTTAATTTATAGGCGTAACTCTGGGCCAACATCTTATCCTTGAAGGTGCAGTTCGAATACCTGTCGTTTGGCTGTAAAAAATGATGCGATGCTGTCCCAGTGGAGAGTCGCCGTGTGCTATAGAAATGTATTAATTAAAGCAAGAGCGAAACTGGTTTCTTCTACTTGATTCTAGTTGCAGGTGAGTGTGTTGAGTTCTGTTTGGAAAATTACGTTTATAATTGCCGAGATTCTTGAAGTTGTGCCCCTCATTGTTACAATTTAGCTCTGATGAGTAGCTGTCAATTGTAGTTTTCAAAATAATTGCCTAGCTGCTAAGTGCGTGCATTTAGCAGGGATTTCATTAGACAACGAGATAATAGGAGGCAAAAGTTCCAAGACTATGTAGTAGGTTCCACTCGACAGTAGCAATTAGTTAAACTTATGTAAATACAGCAAATTAAATATAATCCTCAGTAACAGAAAAGTAGTAGTAAAGTAGTATTTGAATATAGAATTTTTCATGTTTGGCTTCTTCATCTCGTGCTAAGTTCTTAAGCTGCTGAAATGTTTTAAGAAGATTTTCAAGGTTCATAAAACAGGCAAGACTACTGTTCCTTAGGTACCTCGGTTCACAGTTTCGTTTTATGACTCCACACCTAAATCAAACAGTGGAATCTTTGTCTATCAATATCAATTTTTCACAAGTTTTTTTTTGGGGGGGGAAAGGAAAAACTTCTTCACACCCAACAACTGACGTGCTTTTATAATGTCACACAAAGAAATCCTAAATGATATTTATGTTGGCATTTATGTAAAAACAACAAAAAGATACTGAAGAAAGCCGAAAGAAAGCCGAGGAATAAAGGTAACATGCGTGTAAATAAATGCGAATAAGAGCCAACCGAGTCTTAAGCCTTTGAGTGACGCGTAAATTAAATAATTTCTTTGTCCGCTTCAACAGAATACCAAAGAAATTTACATAACACCATCTACCATAAAATTGTAATATGCCCCGAAGACAGCGGGAGACCTCCTCCAAGCTACACCCTTTGATTAGCATAATGTATGAGAAGGGGAGTGGAGTAGAGAGAGGAAGAGAGTCAAAGTGCCGCAGACAATGTGACGACCCTATTGAATCTGAATTGCAGAGCTCTGAGTTGGTAATTTAAATTTCATTAACTGCACTATTCGGAGAATCTCAAACTACTGTTTGACCCGCAGGCACCGAAAATGTCAAACTGGCGAAATGCTAATAGTATAACTCCTTCTGGCACCTGCCTCAGGCTATGGCTATGACTATTACATCAAAGACAAATGCAGGACAATGGACATGCATTTTTAATGCACTTACACACACAAGTATTATATGCACTTTGATTTCTAATTAAATGTTAATAAGTATACGAGCAACACTCAAAGGCTGCCAATGCCAACTCTTTTCGAAATTGTTTACCTTCGGGCACAGACATTGAGACGCTTTCAATTGAGAGCGGAAATCTGACGGCCATTTATATGCTAAGCAGCGCCCTCTAGTGTCAGTCGCATAAATTACAGCTATAATGTGCACTCTACGAATTTCCGGCGCCCATATAGATAACACGCGTGTTTCGTGTCGGAAATTTCCCTTTTTTCTTTTGAGTGAAATGCCGTGTTTGGTTCTACTATTGATATGTGTTTACTTTTTGTGATATTGTCAAAATGTTTGTGCTACGCCCGACTATTAAATTTCACTCAGAAAGCTGTATAAATATCACTCGAATATACATATTTAAGCAGTTATTTAGATAAATTTGATAGAATATAATACGTATAACTTAATTCAGTTTCAGATATGTGAGAACATACTACAGCAATCAGTTTCAATTTTAAACTTTCCTCTAGGCATTAAATGAATTTCTTGTGTAGAGAATAGTTATGCAGGCCTGTTCCCATTTACGAAATCGATCATTCGATTTACTTTTTGAAAAAAATTGGCTTCCTAAATTCGATGTATCGTTTTCAAGAAATGAAAATGTTGATTGTACTTACACACGAAGCTAATATATTTCGAAATGGAGCAAATATGAAGCTAATCGAAAATGATGAATTGAAATTTGGAACCCCATTTTTTCAAAAAGTAAATCGAATGATCGATTTCGTAAATGGGAACAGGCCTGATGGTTTCTTTATTAAAAATATCATATTATTTAGATACACTTATAGAATACTATTTAATACGTATGTATAACTTAATTCAGGCTTGAGAGTTTCAGATATGTGAGAACATACTACAGCAATCAGTTTCAATTTTATATTTAACTCTAGGCATTATATGAATTTCTAGTATAAAGAATAGTTATGGTTTCTTTATTAAAAACATCATATTATTTAGATAAATTTAATTGAATATAATACGAATAACTTAATTCAGGCTTGAGAGTTTCAGATATGTGAGAACATACTACAGCAATCAGTTTCAATTTTATATTTTACTCTAGGCATTAAATGAATTTATAGTATAGAGAATAGTTATGGTTTCATTATTAAAAAATATCACATTCAACTCATTATTTTAATTATTTATAATTGCAATTTATACTACTTCATATCAAACTAAATGCAGAGCCCTGAAGCCTGTTGATTTTCGCGACAAACTCGACATTTATCATAAGCCCAGCTGCTTGGAATCTCACACAGTGAAAATGCAAACAACAGCGAGAGAGGAATTCAAAACAAAAGTTGGCTTAAATTAATGCCCTGGGCCGGGCTATCAGCTATCAGCTGCCTGTCGCCGTGTGACACATCAAAATAATCCCGACAGCTTAATTATGTACGGTTTAATGTGCGGCTCATTGCCAGGGACACAAACAATGACCGAATGGCAAACACACATCCGCACATCCGCACATTTTTCTCTCTATATATTTTTTGGTATTCTTTATGCCTTTTTCCCACTGTGTGTGAAATGTTTGTGTGTGTGAAAGGATTTATGCACAAAACGCCACCCACACACCGTCCAGGATAACCAGGCAAGACAAACCAAAATATGCAGGCAAAGTGTCAAGCGGGGAGGAGGTGGGGATGGATGGCGACACTACGAATTTCCATAACGCTTGGCTGAGTGGTTTAAGCGGCAGCCCGACGGCATGTGAATTTCGAGGTAATTATTTGCAAACAACAGAAAAAAAATTATAATTTTTTTCATGAAAACCCCGTCAGCACATGGCAATAATTTTCCGGCTGGGCCTCAACTTTTTTAATGAGAAAAACGAAATGAGGGGCGGGGATGGAGGGGAAATAAAAGAAATGTAAATAACTCTTATCACTTTGAATGCGAGAGGCAAACTGTCAAATATCACACCCGCTCATACAGTTGGAACCGCAATGCGTGAAAGGCAAGCAGAAGGTGTGGAAACTTACACCTCGAGCGTTTATGCAAACGTCTCTTATCTAAGACTCAGGACTCGGCCCAAGTGCCGCCACCCTGCAGCATCAATGCACTGTGAGAAACGAATGTAAATGAATGAAGGAGAAGTCTTTATGATTAGCAATATGTTAAGATTAAGATTAAGATTAAGAAAAAGTAAGTAAATGCCAAAGGCAAATAATCTGTGATTACAAATATGAAAATGGTTAATTGAAAATACTTGAAATTTTATGATTAAAAATGGAACAAATTGAACACATTTAAATAAAAATTATTCTTCATTTTGCTACACAAAATATACTTAATTTTCTGTCTGTATTCCAATCTATTATATTACATTATTCATTTTAAATTTACAACATTTGACAAGTTTTATTGACTGTATTTTCTTTCAGTGTACTCATGCCAGGAAGTGGCTTATCAACGCGCAAATAATCACACTTTAAATATATATCAAACGAGGCTGAAAAATGAAAGCAAAAGCCCGACGCGACATGTGTTCTAGATGTCTGTTTGTCTCTTGTGTCTTGTCACACTTGCCTCTCGTCTCATTCCCATTCTATACTATTCTTCTAAGACATTGTAGGTGTTGTACAAATGTTTGTTTGGGGATTTTTGGTTAGTTGAGCCAGAAGTTTTCCCTCACTGCGCTGCGGTTCCAGCTAATCCAGAGTGATAATTTTCCGTGTGTGCCCTGAGACGCGAGTGTAATACTAATAATAGCTGACATTGACATTGCTCAGGCAGCGATAAGTTTCAAGTAACACATGCCGGTAATGGTTCTTCTTTTGATGCTGATGAATGTTGTGTGTGTGTGTGTGTGTGTGTGTGTGTGAGGAGTGGAAACTTGTAACTTCCACACGATAAGTACGTGTGTGTGTGCCCATGAAATTGTGGGTTAAAAAGTGTGCTAGCTTAATGGGTGTGGCGTGGTGCTTATTGTCGGCTAATACCACATCAGATATCCGAGTTACTCGAGCCGGGTGTAGGTGCCATTTAAATATGGTCATGCCTCAACTTAAGCTGAATATGATAGGCGTGTTAAGTACTGAGTTACGTGAGTCAGTTTCAATCAAAATGCAGAGGCCAACTAAAAGTTAGTAATACTTATCAAAGTGAACTTAGATGTGGCTTTGATACAACTACAACTAATTGAAAAAAATGTGAGTAAAATGTTATGAGAGTTATGGGAATGATACTTAATAAACTCACTATAGTTATATATATAATATTATATTAGTATTATAGTTTGTATAGTTTTATCTTTCCTACTTCTTTACCCACTAAATAGCATAATTTTGTTCAGGCATTCATCTATTTATTGTTGAATATATCTTCTAGTTTTCCTCTCCTACTTCTATACCCGCTAAATAGCACAATTTGGACCCAGTATTCTTCTATTTATAGCTTAAATGATTCTGTTATTATCGGGCTGTGACAGCTTTGTTCATTGCTCTCTTTCGTCACACCCTTAAAAGATTCCTTACAAATAGCTGAGAGTTTTACACCCTCGACATTAATTTAAACATAATTTATAAGAAATCTGTTAGAGTCTTATTAACTAACCAACTGTAGCGCCATCTGGCATCATCTGCTTAACAAATTGAGATCTTCTTGGGAGAGAGAGATGAGTTGGCACCTTCTTCCTTACTCATAGCAAACCGCATCGCGACATAAGAACATAAATAAACGAAGAGAAAAGCGCAACGAATGTGTTGCAGCTGTGGCCATCGAGCAATTTGCAATGCCTTGTGCCACGCCCCTTCATCCCCCATACACACATACTACTACTACTATTTTATTGCACAATCAGCGCACAAGTGTTGCACTCGAGGCGCCTCTAAAGGGCATTGCCAATGCCAGGGCCAATGCCAGAGCTAGGGCTTTGCATCCACACCCACTTCACACACACCGCAGAGTATCGAATTGGAATCGGTGTGATCGCCCACCTTTTTTGTTTGAAAAATGTGAGGCACTTCACACCCGGTGCACAAATAGACGAATAAGACTCATACTCACAGAGATCAGGGAATGACTGTGCCTAATGCGCCTGCACTTGAGCCATGTTTGCCCAAGTTCCAGCTGATGATGACTCTACGCACTCATCCGCTCTTCGGCCTGTCAGTCTGTCGGTCTGTCTGTCTGCTTGTAACGAAAATAAATTAAGAATTTTAATGCGGAGAAAAAACAAAGGGATTCTGGGTCCGACGGCGTCGACACGACTTCATGCTTAATCAAAATGTGTTGTAGGCTCACCGCTTCGGATCCTTTTGTATCTGCCGCCGCCTGCCACTGTATAATATTTAAACCAGATCAGTTCCATGCCGGCACTGGGAAGCAGTCTCTCATTCATAGAGAGTGTAGAGTATATAGATTCAGGGAACTTCTAGGGAAAATTACCACAGCTTTGCTAATGAAAGGCAAACGAATGTGAATCTAATGAGCCCTTGGGTTAGGCATGCATTCCATAGGACTCAGGACCTCCTGTGTTGTTTGTCCTTTAAAAGTGATAACGCCGCCGTTTTGTGTAACCAATTTACAATTTATGCTCGATTGTCTTAAGGCCTATTAGGGGTTTATTAACGTCCTTTTAGCGCGATTATTTGACTGCCACATCCTTGCTTTCTCAGGTCAGGCAACAGACTCCATTCTTCCCTGTAAAGTAAAAGGAAATACAGTTAAATTTATAATACAATTTTTAACCTTCTAGCCATAGTTATACCTAACTAAATTTAGAATTTCCTACCTTCAGTAACACTTTAAGTTGGCCATGTCAAACCACATAAAGCTGCATTTAGACTACAGATTTAATTAAGAGGCAAAGCGCAAGCAAAAGATAAATTCAGGCTGGCTGAAAAGAAACTGAAAAGCCAACATGTGAGGTATTCAAACATAGGTGTACATGAATGAGGAGGCGAAAGCTAAAGAAATGCTTAAACAAATGTTTGCATGTGCTCAGAAAATGTGCTCAAGTGGGCACTGCCAGATGGGCGGGTTATAGTAGGTAACTTACTGAATGCCAATGACAAATTTATGTATAAACTTTAGCGCTAAAGTGCCACTAACTAACTCATACACACACACACACACTAACTGTAGTATGCATCTCACACACACATGGGGATATATTCGAGTGCAATGGCACGGCTTGGCGCCTGGGCGTATACTTGATATGAATAGAGCACACACAAAGTGCAATCTATGAATAGAGAGGCCGCCGCATCTCTCCGCATGGAGAGAGGCAAAGGGTAGGTGGCTCCTCGGGCTCGCCTGAGCACTTACAATAAGCACTCCCGCGTTGATTATTATTAAAGGCGCCTTTTCAAAAAGCCCAGAGGCATTTCCCACTCCCCACTCTTTCAATCTTTCTCCTCCCGCTAGAGCCTGACAATGTCAATGTGCTGTCTGGTGCTTTTAATGATTTATTTGAGAAAATTTACACGTGAGCGCCAGTCCAAAAACAAACACAAGATGAATGGACCCGCACACACAGAGAGAGCGTGTGTGTGGGAGGGGGGTAAAGGAACTGCTTCTTTTTTTTTGAGTGTAGAAGAAACAGATTCGTGGCACCTGTATTAAGTTGCCAGACCATGAAATGCTTTGGCACGTACATACGTAGCGCCAATTTTATGAAGGCTTTTTGTGTATAAGCAAAGGCGGCAGGTGAGAAACAGGTGTGCCACCCCTTGCACTCTGTAATTTTGAGCTACAATTCGCGCTTTTTCATATTCTTTTAACGATTTATCATGCGAAAATTGTCTGGGCCAGGGCTACGCTCACTTTGCATATGTATATGCAAAATGCAAACGTTTTGCCATTATTATTTTACTGCTCGTTTTTTCCCTCTGTGTCTTTCTCTTGGCACTAGGTAAATTTAGTCACGTTGTTTAAACAATAATAAACTGCAGCAGACACACACACACACACACAGACACACACAGACCAAATTATGCAAAATAACATCTGATTTCAGACAATGGGCTAAGTTATGATGACAATGCGCATACGCCAGGTGGTTGTGTGGTTTTGGATCTCACGCTTACCAAACTACTACTACTACTACCATAAAACTGATGCCACACAGCAGATACAGATACAGATACAGATACAGCTACAGATACGTATACAACTTAATCAGTGAGTTTGGGGCAACTCCTTTGCATATACAGGTTTAGCGATAAAAAATTAAACGCAATTAATTATGAGATTTCATCAGGTAAGCATATTTGATTTCCAATTAGCATGAAATACATATATAAACACACATCGCATCTGCGATAAGATGTGTAATTTAATGGCTGTAATCAAATGTTTGAAATGGGAAAATGAGTTTGATTAACCGTTAAAAGCGAGCACTGAGTAGCGATATGGATCAAATGTGACATAAAATAAGAACTGGTAGTTGCCAATCACATAAAGTGGACAATTTACGATATAGAAATATATTTGCACTTTATTATGTAATCTAGGAATGGGTAAACTTTATAGTAGGGTAATAATACACAAGTTTTATAAAGAGTAAAAAATAGTTTAATTTAAATTCCATTTAAGATTGTAATTAGAATTTGATGAGAGCACTAAGAGAGTAAAAATAAACTCAGTTTCAAGGTAGACTTTACTTACTATAGTATAAAATACGATATATTGTATATTTTGATTGCAATATTTGTAATTAAATACTAACTAATAAGAATTTGAACTCGTTTCTACTTCTAGTCTAGTCTGCCATCTTTATAGTTCTCACAATGAACCCATAAGAGCTCACCTCTGACCACGTAATTAGCCTTGTGTCAGACTACGGAGTCAGTTGTTAATTTAGCATAACACCCAAAGGCTCTTTTTTGCCTACTTATAATGCAGAGAGCGAGCATATCCTACCTTCAATTGGAACAGCTTCTTGCCCTCCTTTAGAATGTGGTCCATGGCGTCGACCTACAGCTATTTGTTACATTTTAGCCCCGGAGCCAAAAAATTATTACACCAGTTGCCAAGTTTGGGCAAACTGTGGCACCTACTTTCGCTGCAGAGGCATGGAGAGTTATCCAAAAATAGTCGTGGACCATATAAAGAAGCTGCTGCAGTCCCTTGTGTGCCACCTCTGGTCCCTGCCACCTGCAACATATAAGGTCATAAAATAGTTGTCGCAACCTGGCGGGGGATAAGCATCTGACTCGGGGCATTCATCTGCCACAGTATATTCCTTGCCACACTCACACTCACACACACACACACTGATTACTTCGTTAAGTTGCATGTTGGTACAAATTGTTTCCAAAGAAAGGCAATGGAAATAAAAATTATTGCCCCAAAATAAACAAACTGGCAAAGGGTTAAAGGTAATCACAACTACATGAAAAACTTGTGAAAGGTGCGCTTGGATTTTCCAACTTACTACTAAGCTGCGCCACTAAATAAAATCTAGAGAGAAATTCATGATCTCGAGCAGAGATTCTACTACTAGTTTGTGGCGAGCTCTACAGCAGAAGGGGCAGCGATATTTTAGTAGACTCCTGTCAAATATACAGCTCTTATCATATGTTGTCATCATCTATCTACGAATGATGCACAAGTGTACCAGAACCAGATGCCAGAGACAACAAATTAAAAGCCACTCGCTGGGAACTTCATTAGAGAAAGTCACAGACGATGACCTGCAGATCCCAGACCCCGAAAGACGAGCCCCAAGAGACACTCTGAGAGACTGAAACTGGAACCCTTTGTCTACTAATTTTTTAGTATCTATGTTATTTTGTGTTTTGTCAAAGCTAATTAGTACGTAAAAACATTAACATTGTGACGAATATATGAGCGAGTCCAAGTCAAGTTTAGCCACAACATTTCGACTGCATTTCAAGTGTGAAAAGCATATTTGAGCTTTGTGTGTGTCGAGTGTGTGTGTGAGTGTGTGTGTGTGTTTCCAACTTGATGCCATTATGACATTGGCATTTGCATAATACGCGTATTATGCGTATTAATTACAGCGCGGACATTTGCATTTAAACGCCTATTTGTTGGACTAGCGGTGGTGGGTCTGGAGAGACCCGGTAGCTAATGCTCTATCCATGAAGCCCAGCTATAATTATTAAATTAAAAGACAATGCGATCGCTGTAACGAAGATGCAAGATGCGTACATTTTGATAGGGAGAGGGGAGGACCACCCGAGCGTGGAGAAAGAGCTCAAGATGGATATGAGGCTTAAAGACGAGATAAAGGTGGCATAAAGCATAAGGGGAAACATTTTCAAACGAAGAAAGGTAAAACAATAAAAACAAAAAGAGTTATTATAACAAATTTGCATAAATTTCACGCTTCACAGTGAAATGATGCATAGCGGAAGTAGTTAGAATATTCCTATGCTACACAGTGTAGCTTCAAGCTATTAGAAGAATGTAAAACTAATTTCTTAATCACAGCATTAAGATGGAAAAGTTTACTTGAATTGACTCTACCGAGTTCTATATAACTTTATATCAGACTTATGGGTATATAGTCAGCCAAACATTTTGAGAAATTCACTGCCTAAATGATGCACATCGCTAAAGTGTTCCAAGAGAGATTTCGCACACTTGGAATAAACCAGGTTGCAATCAGCTCCTGCGTGTCCCAAGCGCTCGGCCTGTAGGTAATCGTTGTCTGAATGCTCCGACAGGGTATCCTTTGAGCTGGAAGGCCTGAAAAAACAAAATTTTAATTAGTTAAATAACACTACTATGTTAACCAAAATCTACTCACGTTAGTAGTATGTGTAGCAGTTCTCCTAGTAATCCATTGCGCTCATCAAACGGTACTGCAGAACTTTCACAGATGCTTTTCAGAATACACTGACGTCCATTTAACTGCATACGCTTCGCGAGACTCTCAAAGCTTTGATATATGGCCCAACGGTAACCATTCCATGCCTCAGCAGTCTCATCTAAAACACTTGAAACTACTCCAAGTTCCTCATCGGATTTTTCTATGATTTGTTGAAATACTGTTGTATTATCCTTTAGTGCTCGATCATTTATATCCTCCACATGCTTTGTGCGCCATTGCTTGGCTGAAGTGGGCAGAGAATAGTGAGCCTTGAGCACGTAGCCCGTAGTCATGGCTTCAAAGTTCAGATTCTCCACTGGTATACCAAAACCGACTATAAACTGTAAAGAAACAAAGCAAATATGCATTAAGTCAAACACTCTTGGGTATAGGGCTCTTATACCAACCTTAAATTTGGCTGGAAAAGAACGTGGATAGACCAAGGGCAGCCAGCGCTTCTTTCGCGCCAGAAGATCGCTTTCATCGTACTCCACTTGACCCGAAGTTGTTTTATAATCAGCTAAAATCAGTCGGATACAGCTAAAAGCGATAAGCAACTCCAAGATTAAAATGTGCATTCCGCTTATCCTTAGCACTCCGCTTGAAGTGGCTCGAACCGTACTGTATCAGTGTTATTTTCTAACTAGAGCATCAACTGTGGCAAAAGAAGAGATCTTACTTTCTATTCTTTATATGCTTAAACCAAAAACAAAGACAAAAAATGAAAGTGTCAACTGATAAAGCAAATTTAGCCCAATATCAAAAGCGTGTCAACTATTTCTGCCACCACTGTGTGCTCATTTATCCTATAGATATCAGTATTTCTCAGTAAAACACTGAAGCTCGGGTTCTTTCAATTAACACCACGCAACAGACGTCACATAAACATTGTATTAGAGAGTAGATTGTGAATTAAAGTTAAGTTAAACTTTGAAAGCATTAAAAGTACGCGAAACATTTCAATAAACAATTTTCTCCACTTGTAATACTTGGTTTTTATTGGCTAGAACATTAATCTATCCAGATTGTGATGTAGTTCACTAAAATGTTGCAGTAAACTGCGACGGCATTCCTTAAAGACCCGTTCACATCCCGCTCCTGTTTGTCCCACCTTTTCGGCATAGAAATACTCATTATCCGCATGCTCGGAGAGCTTATCCACCGATGAGGAGGGCCTACAATTAGTCAGTTAAGTTTCACTTTCCTATTAAATTCAAATTCAACTTACGTTAGCAGTATGTGCAAAAGTTCGGCAAGTAGTCCATTCGTATAGTGAAACGGTTCCTCGGCGACTTCACAAATGCTTTTCAGCACACAAATCCTTCCCTGATAGCCCAAACGTTTGGCCAAGCCCTCGAGGCCTTTGTAGACTGTCCAGCGATAACTGCTCAGAACTGTGTTAGTTCGACTAAACAGTTTCTTTGTACTCTTGCCCAAGTCATCAACACCAACCAGAAAATTCTCAAACATCGGTCGACGTTTGCGTGCGCCCACAGAACCCAACGTCGGCTTCTGGTTAAGGGGCATAGATGTGGGTGTACGCAGTGCATCCGGCGTTTCTGGCAACCAGTACTCCACTTTCATCACATAGCCTGTCGTCACAGCCTCATAGTCCAGATCCTCCAGTGGCACACCGATGCCGCCAATAAACTAAATGGTATAGAATGTTATTAATTTATGTCGTTGAATTTCATCAAATATAGTATGAACTTACCTGCACCCGTGTGGGCGAAGTTGTTGGAAAGATTAGCCATGGTATGGGACCTCTTTTGCTTCGCGAATGCTTTGATAGACTACCATAAGCAGTTGCACTTGTTATCACATTATAGATAATGCTTATGTATAGACAAGTTACTATGCTTGTTTTCATTTTCAATATATTTTTATAGTATACACTTTATGCCACTTTAGAATGCGCACGTTGTTTATGCCTTGCCCAGCAGCACGTTACTGATTCTCGCATTAAAATACCAAAAAAAAAGTTTGTGGTTCTATAAAAAAAGATATATAAGATGGTATATAAATTTCATCTCTTGGTTCTACTTCTTTGCTGCAACAAATGTTACAGATTTGAGTTTAATTAGCACCATCTAATTGAGGCTTTCAATTCTCTGTGCAGAGACCCGCTAGACAAAGCTATATGGATGGCCAAGTTACTTGGCTAGCTCGTGCAGACTATGTAAAACTTGCACATTCCAGTTTGAGCTGTGATACACGAGATTAGCTCTTACGACTCGACGTTGCTCTCTACTCATTTTCATTCATAGAATGTGCAGTGATACAGGGTTCTTAGTTATAATAAAAATCAATTATATTGTCACTATAAATTAGTAAAATTATTTTGCAGATCAAGTGAAATGTTTACTCTAATTTCAGTAAGTTAAAGTTCTTGCTGTGTGATCTTAAATATAATTTTAAAAAATAAACAAGAATATAAACAGATGTTCAACCTTAGATAGATACACTGTTGAGTTCTATCCCAAGCAGATTAACTTCCTTTCTTAGACAAGGTTATTAAATTTATGCATAAAATTATAATAAATATAATAATTAATAATATTAAATACATATTTAAAATACAATTTGTTTTTATCATAGTTTTCTATTTCAAATTTTACCCTCATTTATCAATTGTACGACTCACCCTATGCCTAATCATTCCTGGTACTAGAAACCTATTTCTTTAGAAGCTCTTCTCTTTTGTTGATTCTTCAATTTCAGCCTTTCTCTCACAGTTCTGCAATTCGCAACTGCAGATAGTTTACTTAGCGCATTGTTCACAATGACTTCAAACTGTTCACATCATATTTGCAAGTGGCACCTAGTTGAATTGTCCATCATTCTTCTACTCTTAAAAGTGACTAGAGCTGTGTTATTCTTTCCACGTGGTGGTTCTGTAGGGGTAAGTTGGTTAGATGATTCTCTTACTTGACTACTTTTCACATATAATTACTTTTACCTGCAGCTTTTGGCTGCTGTGGCGGTACCATTGGATCTGGAATATCGAAATGTCTACGTGGCTTTTAATTTTGAATCCAATTATGGTTTGCCCTCGAACGACTCTTATAATCAGTGGATCGATAGGGTAAATTGACTATGATAGGTACAGGCAAGTCAGCTTTAATCAAATTTGAACACCTTCAGTGGGATCTGGACGAAACCTTTCTGGGCATTGGCAGTGATGTGACGCCTATAGATGGACGCAATGCTGATGAAGCTGATGTGGCTGATGATGCTGATGATAAGCCAGAGAAACGTTCCACTACAAAAGCTCCTCGCTTTACACGTCACGACTTCTATCGTGCGATTGTTAACTATCTGGGTCAGTATGGTTACAATGGCAGCGCCTGTTTGCTGCGTACCATCTGCGAAGTGAGTGCAGCTCCATTGGACGAACACAACGGAGTATTGGGCAGCATATTCAAAATTCTATTCATGTAAGTTAGTCAACGGGCTAATGTGCCGACCATGCCAGGTCCAATTGTTGAACTAATTAGTGCCCTCACGCCTTTTACAGACCAACTACCAGCGCCGCTGAGAGCCGGCTTCAGCGTGCGGATAGCCTCTATGAGGCAGCCGAGATGGGCACGCGCAACTTGGACTGTGCTGATTACGTGGCTGGATGTGCACACAGCATGCTGGACATGATAAGCGTAATGCTCTAAATCGGATGATTGTGCAAGGCTGCACAGCGAGGAATGATTGGAACGGAATCTAAAATATTAAAAATATATTAATATAAAATAATCAAATAATGCAATAAAAAAGATCCCTTACCTTGACTAAAATACACTTCAAATTGAAATTAAGTACTTTATTTTAGCAACTCTTTCTCAGTGCATTTGGGAACAATAAATTCCGAATAAAATCTGCGGCAATGTTTGCATAACAAGCAGCCAAACTGAAGCTGAGTCGCCCGCTGTGCGAAATGTTTTAATTTCGCTTAAAGCGCTTAAGACACCGCATCACTGGCATTACCCGGGCAACAACAAAGCAGATGAAGATGTGGATGAGTACGGTCCTAAGCTGCCCGCAATGGGAATCCGCAAATACACACACACACACTCACACACACACGTCAAGGGGATGTGTGTTGATGTCTCACGTTTTGTTCGAGAACAAGGCGCAGAGTTGAGCGTTTCTTTCTTTCACTTCTTTTCTTCTACTGTTTGGCCTCTTTGATCGCTTTTTCCGCTCCTTTTCAGAACTGAGAAACTCTTTTTGTTTGCGGTCTTGAGCCTGTCAACAATGGCATCTAGAGCATAGTAGTGTATGCATGTCCAAAATTTGAACTGCTTTTTATTATTATTATTATTATTTTGGCTGTTTGTTATGTCTTTGATTCGATTTGCCGCCTTAGAGCTACCTTTGGTGGAGTTGGTGAGAGAGAATTACGCCCTTTTTGATTTTGCTCAAGCTATTGAAATCGTAATTAGAAGACAAATGATTTCTGGTTTTTTTCAAGGCACACAATAGCCACAGCCATTCAAGCTGAAAGGCTTTTATGTACATACACATATGCGTAGTAATGTGGTGAAAAGGATTGCTCGAATCTGAAGTGCTAATAAAGGAAGGGAACAATTGAAACTCCAGCTGAAGCAGCTAGTTTAAGCAAGGACCTTTCATATAGCTGCTGACATAACTCAATATTTGATCGCTTTTTCAGAGCTCATTAAAATCACTCACAACTTAGTTCAGCTTGCCTCATGCCACGCTGATTTATGGCTCTTGGTTTAGAAATATACTATATTCTAAATATGCCCTACTATGGGGCATAAACTATTTTAATAGACTTGTCACAAAACGCAGACCACATAAAACAGTCGGCAGGTGTTGGTACCACAGACACTTCCTGTGGGGAATTGGTTTTCGTTTTCGTTTTGGTTTTGGGGCTGGTACCAATTGATTTGTAATTAGTTGCAGTTGCAGTCAGCAGTATGATTAACTTGGCAGTTGGAACTGGCCCCCAGACATTCTAGTATAGATTCTAAGGAGTAGCCAGTTCTTTGTGGCATGTCTAAGGTTACAACACAGCTGTGGCCAGGCTCAAGGCATAGCATATCCACTTGAAGTCTGTCATGCATAAATTACATTCAAGGAATGCATTATCCTTGGCAATTGACAGTTTCTTTTTAAGTAGAGCTCTCTGTTCGAGGGGTGTTCCTGTGACTTGTAAACGCGGCATTGAGGCCGCTGTGGTTACCATGTGTCAACAAATGTATCTTAAGTATCTTGGAGTATCGAGTGGAGTATCTCGTATCTATGACATATCATAGTACGCCGAACTGCTGACAGTTGTGTGCAGACTGGCATAAATCAAAAGGGATTTCAATATCTCTGATTGCTTGTTGAGTTTATAATTATAAATAAATGCAATTTATTTTTTTAAATAGTGTTATTAAATTAGAGCATAATCCACTTTGACACGCGCTTATGAACATTAATTGAATTCACCAAATGAGCGCATGTACATGATAGTTTATAAATAAACTAATTAGCATGTCGCTTTTTATTATTATTATTGATATTATTGTTATTATTTTAATTTCACTTGTTATCGCAACATTTTTACACGCCCCACCAATTGGATTAAATGCATCAAATGAAATGGCATTTAAAATGACAAAGAAAAACACACAGAAAAAAAACAAACAACCATTTAATATTTGTTTGTGGCGCTTTTCCGGTTTATTTTAATTAAGTTAATGAAATGTATTCCAGGTTTTTTTTGTTACTTTGGCTAACCAGAGAGATTAGGCGCACAAATTCAGAGAGCACAAATTATTGTTAATTAATAACTATAACTAGATAGTTGATACGGGATTATAGGCAGATTAGAACGTATGACTAAGCGTAGTTTAGCCAGCTATTCATACTAATTAAGTGCTGTTAATTACATTACAAATTGCAGTTTACATTTCATCAAGAAGAATCGGTATTTACTTCTCCCATGAATATTTTGATTAGTCTCATTTGATGTACCTGTAGATAACTCACTTGGGAAGCGCATCGAATTGATGAGAATTTCCAACAGCGTCTAATCATTAGCTGTTGTCACTGTATAGTAGTTCCCACAGAACTAGTGATGTCTAGTCTTGGCTCCTTATCACCAACAACATCAACACCTGCCTCTGCCTGTCTGTCTTCCTGCTTAATCAAAAGCCATCATATTCTTTTGCATAATTTAAATTTAAAAAGAAAAGGTCATACAACGTTAACCCAAAGTCATCATCATTCATATTCATAGACGTAAAGCATATGAAAACTGCCCCATAATTTTCGTTGCAGCCACAGAGCGAACACACCCTCTTGCGCCTCCCTATCCTTACACCTCCTACCTTTGGCACTGCATTTATAATTTGATCGATTGCAGCGCTTCCAAACTACTTTGACATTAATTGACTCCAAATATGCACAAGCGCATGAAATTATGAAAATCTTATTACAGTCAACACACAGTCAGGGCGAAGACTGAGCACTGAGCACTGAATGAGTCTCTTTTGTTGGCTTTGGCTTTTGGGTGAGGCGAAAAAAATAACAGAAATAAAATGAAATGAAAAAAGAAAATTCATTGGCCAAACTTCATAAATGCTAATGTGCTTCGCTGGGCCGCCTTGACGGCAATGGCTAAGAAATGATTGATGGACTTAGCCAAAGCAGGAAAGCAGGAAAAAAATAAAAACTTGCCAGCTTTACCTAACTGTTTCGTAGTTCCTCTGGTTTGAGGTTTCCATTTACTATTGAGTGTAAAATTATGCGGTGCACACCTACCGAAAAAAGGATCAATTTCCTGAAAAAAAAACGCCCTGTCCCTGAGGGAAAATTTCACCTTTTACCTTTGCGTTAAGGCGGCAACGCTCTTTGAGCCAATTTAATCCCACGGCTTAGACACGCCGAGCTAGGCTTAAGCAACTTAACGCATATTGCAACATGTTTACAAACGAAGGATTTGGCTATTGTGCCCCAGAGGCAAGATTGCAAATATTTTGAGGTTGCCGCCCTTGAGATACTATGTGCTACTGTTCTAAGACAGAGGGCGGATCTTACAATGATCTAAGCCTAGCCAAGTCAGTTGACAGCGGAGTTCTGAAGAAAGATGTCTTAATACTTGCATGGCATATACATGTGTATGTAACCTCCTTAGAAACCGCAGAAAGTTTTTAGTATCGAGTACTGCCTGGCGATCGTAACCACCAGGATGCACTTCCAAGTATTCATCTATCAAAGGATTATATACATATTATTATACAAATTTTACTCTAAATATAGCTACAAATATAAATAAATATAACTACAGATATACAAGTGTTAGCCAAGTCAGTTGACAGCGGAGTTCTGATATCTTAATACTAACATGGCATGTCTGTACCTTCCACCGAAACCACATAAAGTCCGGAAAGAATTCCCAGATTTGAGGAGTATTGCCTGCCGATCGTAACAACCAGCACGCAGTTCCAAGCACTTATCTATAAAAAGATTATATAAAACATATTTTTATTAAAATACATTTTAGCCTCTTAGTGCTACAACTATAAAGGCTTCTGTAGTGCAAACTTTTCAATTTAATTGAAATTTCTAAATCCCTCTGAGTGGCCAGTAACTACTCTGATTCATAATTTCTAATGCTTGCCTACAGTAAATAGTAACTTCTGATTTGGAAAGTGGATTGCAGTTGTGTATTACTCAGACAATTTTCACATGGAAAGCAATTTGCTTATCCTGCTCCACTTACGGCGCCCCTCCTCTCCCTGAGCACTCACCGAAGGTCCTGCAGAATAAATGTATTCTCAGTTCAGCTCATACATTTCAGTCTGACGTCCTGTTTTGTTTTGTTGTGTTTCGTTTTGTTTTGTTTGGGGCTTGGGGGTCGGCCTCATGCGTGTGGCGCCGTAAAAAGCATTTTGTGTAAATGCGGCGCAAACAAGCTCGAGACTAATTACAGCGAAAGATAACAGTAGAAGGCAAACCGCACCAGGATAATAATCTAAGCAAATTTATCAACAGTCGAAAAGAAGCACACATAGAAATGGAAATGCCCATGTGGGTGTGTACTATTGTATAACAGAACCGGTAAAAGGCCACAGAGAGAATGAAATAAAAATAAAAGGCAACATAAAAATGTATAAAGCCTTGTTGTACTTTGCATGTGTGTGTGAGTGTGTGTGTGAGTGTGTGTGTGTGTGTGTGTGTGTGTGTGTGTGTGTGTGTGTGTGTGTGTGTGTGTGTGTGCATTGCCAACGACGAAGACAAGCAAAACACAAAAGGATACAAGTGAAAAATTATGCGATGGAGACTATATAACAGACAAAAAGCAAGCAAGCCCCAGCTCCAACTCCCTAACTCGACTAGGCCAAAGGCTATCCCGAGGAGCATTCCGTTCTCTTCCGCTACGTTGTTTGTTAAGTGTGAACTTGAAGCAAAAACATGCCACGTGCCGCAGGCTAACAAAAGGGATGCAAGGAACTCCGATGAAGATGGAAACAACAGTGTTGTGAAACGGTCAAATAACTGAAAGGGTTATGGAAGAAAACCAGAATTAATGATTCAGGATAAAGTCGAAAAAAAACTCTACATCTACAATTAATTCGAAAACATTCCATTGTTTAAGATTTGAGATATTTACGAGTGTATACTATATTTAAATTTCAGATTACCTGCAATAAATCTTATATACCCCAACAAAATGATGCTCTACACACTCAAACATGATCCGTTGAGGCCTCTAGCATGTGTCTGGCACCCCCCTCTGTCACGACCCCGTGTCGGTGTAACAGCTTTTTAGCATAAATTTCCAGTTACACACGGCAGGAAGTCATCGTTTTTTCTCGTGCATCAGTTTGTTTGCCACAATTTCCATTAGCGGCAAGCGCCAAGTGCCAAGCGCCACATGTGATTGTGCCAGAACATTTGACATTTTAAGGAGCGCCAAGCGAGTGAAAGAAGACCCATAGGTAAACCCCAGAAGTCAAAGTCGAAGCCCTGCCCTGCCCTGCCCATTCCCCTGTCATGTTGTGCTCCACTCTGTCAAGTCAACGCGGGGAAACACACGCACAATTTCACGTCAAATTCTCAAAGGCAAAATGAATATGTAAACGAATGGACTAGCGTTAAATACACATAAGTGAATAGCGTGGCCAAAGAGCAAACAAACCTAGCAAAAAGAGAAAAAGAAAAAAACAAACACATATATAAAATAAACGAACCTGCAGCGGATGCCAGTTAGAGACTCAGGTTCCCCCACCTCGTCGTCATCTATCGCTCCGGTTCAGATCCCCCTGCACACCTGTGGGAAACGCTCAAATTTCAATGCAATGTTGAAATAGAAATTAAATGCCAGACCGCATTTTAGTCTAATGCCAAAAATTGCGCGCTCCCTAATGTGCCTCGTATCGGTTTACAAGGAGCCTTCGCCAGCATCCCTCTTTGCCCCTAATAGCATAGGTACATATAATATATACGCTGTGTGTATGGCAGGCAGCCTGAATCAACCACAACATATACACCTACTTCCTCTGGGTAATGTCACATGAGACACTTTGCCAAATACAAAAATTGAATGCTGCCTGAGCCGAGCGCAAAACCCAGCCACAATGCCAAGGAAGTGGCTGGCCTGAACAGGAACAACCCAACACTTAGTTTAGGAAATGGCTCATAACCGAGTTACCTCTGTGATGATGTAGTTGATATATACGAATTTTCATAGTCTCTGCTAATAGTAGTAGTCTGTGGCCCGAGACCATCTCAGTTAAGTGTTTTGAATTTGCAATGCACAAAGGAACTTGTGGCATTTTGGCAAAATTTTGATGGATTCTCGATAAGGTTGATGCGAGCAAACCAAGGCGATTATGAACGAAGAGATTGTGTCAAAGGCATAGGGTAAATTGAGTGCATGCAGTCACTGAACCTAAGCCTACGATGCCTAAAGGAATCGTTTGACATGATAAAACTAATCACTGAAGTATGGATCTAGAAATATGTATAAAGCCAAGTGAAAAGTTAAAACATTTCATAGTAAAAGATGATAGATAAATTCCATTATATCTTTAGACTCACTTATGCCAGGCTGTCGTTCTACTACTGGAATTCATCTTCACTTTTTTGTAGCCGTAGTTTCAGTTGAATTATAAGTATTTAATTCCAATTAAAGTTATTTACTGATGAGAGAATATTGTCGATGTACAGTGTTGCAAAACGCTTATCTTATTGAACGATTTCGATTAATAGTTGTGCTTGCACCAATTTATCGAAAATTATTGTTATCGTAAAATTCAAATATATTCCGCAATCATCTGTTCATATTGTACATATTACCATTTATTAAATAAAAAAGAAAATGGATCAGTTTGATAATAATGTATCATTAATAATGGATTACCATATCATAAATAAAGTGAGTTTTACTCCCCGCAAGGCATCAATTAAATATATATTTAAATTGAAATTTATGTCTTATTTCGAATGCTTGTTAAGTCATTAATCAACTGCAATAAAGAAAATTAAAAAACCACATTGTTTTCCACGTATTGCTAACTGTCAAATCACCACCAGTCCCACAAATCAAACGTAATGCTACCTTACTAGGAAATAGTAGTCGATTTTGGCCAATGACTTACCAACATTAATAACGCTTCAGTAGCGCCGCGTATCGTAGTATCACAATAGAATCCAGATGCCAGAACAAAACTAGCCCAAATCGAAAATGCCGAATGCTTTCCAATAAAAGTTCCGACAAAGGCTGGGAAACAATTGAACGGCACAAAGGAGGCACAAAATTACAGCGTACACATTGAATTTGATTACGAAGAACCAATGCGAAAGGACACAGAGAGCTGGTCCTGAATCTCAGGTCCTGCCCAATGCATTTGTCATGCGTCCAGAGAGTCGTCGTATATGTATGAGGCATTTCGCAAGTTGAACCGGGTCGAACAATTAGTCCACGCCCTCGAGCACTTTTACACCTGGTAATTGCTCCACAAAACGTCGTGTAATTTTTCTTTAACGAATCTCAAATGACTTTTTGCCTCGACCCTTGCTGCTTGGTCCATTGTTCAATCTTGACCACAATAAGCAGACGAGAACTGACCCCGAGAGAGTGCTCTGTGTGCATGCACTGAGAGAAAAAGGTAGCAAAACAGTAAGAATAGATTGTATAATAAAAAAAATAGTAAAGAAAATATTGAAAAATTAAAAAAAAAAACCTATTAAGTGACTCGATCTATTTGCACTAATATAAATAAATTGTAAGTTAAACAACTCATCATAAATAAAAAATTGATAAACGACGCAAAACACTTTAAAAACATCTCAGCAAATAAATTAGCCTATTACTATTTTTATTTTTAAATTCAATATTCAGCACATTGTTTTCTTTTAACTTTTTTCTCAGTGTACTCCACGGGTTGTTGAATTTTTCAGCTGCTTAAACATAAAAACATTTCGCATTGGATTATTTTATTAAAGCACTGGAGACATTTATGACCTTGGCTGCAGTATGTATTATTTTTGTGTTCATGATTAATGCATCTCCAATGCAATGCAGGAATGACAACAAGAAAAACAAGAAGAATGCAGGATGGATGCCAGGCAATTCGGTTTTTGTGTGCAATTGTTTCTATTGAGGCATTGTCCGACAGTAGGCGTTCTGAGCCGATCTTTTTGTCGGCATATAGCACCTTTCTTTGCACCTTGAGGAGACTGCGGACGGCTGCTTCTTTTCAATTTAATGCGTTTACAATGAGCCCAGAGAGCTGGCTTTTGAATTATTGGTTCCAGGTAATTTAGGGCCCTTTTCACAATGCACACAATTTGGCCGGGTTGAAATATGGGTCAGTTATATGCTATATACAATATGAGTTTTAAGTATTGTAATAAGCACTGTGCAAACTTTTACTCATTCGACTTGATGATGGCTTTTCAATAAACCATTCAGCTAAATCGTCTCGGCCATCAGCTTGATGAGACGACAGAGCCCCATTACGGGCCACTTTCTGGAAGCCAATTAGAGAGAGCGGAGAGTGATCTTAAATTCAATTTAAAATGCATCAGACTGTTTACCGTAATAATATCAACACATTTATGAACACACAGCGCTACAGTTTAATCTTATAAATATATCCAAAAGAAATATCACCCTCAAGCGCTATGGCACTTGGCTTAGGTCCAGGCAAAGTCAGAGGCGAGCACGCAGACGCAATGCGTCAGGGCCAGGACCAGTTTCAGTTTAAGCTCTCTCAGATGCAGCACCAGGTGCAATACTTTAATGAGCTTTTGTTGTTGTTGCTGCTGCTGCTGCTGCTGCTGTCGAGCCTTAACAAGTGACCGACGCGTCGCCTGTGCCTCCGGCTGCTGCATTTTATTTTGGATTTTTCTTTGGCGTATCTGAAAGCTTAAATAAATTTTAACTTGGCACTTTTTTTCTGAGCAATGCACAGGATTTTTTTGTATGAAAAGAACAGCTGCTGATACCCTGGAAATATGTGCATAGAAAGATATATTCATTTGCAATCAAGTAAGTGATACAAAGACTTTACAGATAGATAATGTTAGATGAGGAGTTGAATGAATGAGTACATAAATATAAAAAAATGTATATTGAATTGAATGAAATGAGACTGACAATGGGTATCTCATAGTTCGACCTAACGAAAGCCCTCTGTCATTGCGGCTGCATATCATTTATGATAAATTTATACTTGAATGTTTTTCAGCTTTCATAGCTGTTTCGCATTTCACAGTTTATGCTGTTTACTGATATTTTGCATGGCACTGGCACAACAAATGTGCTGGATGTTGGTTGAATGCTGTGTGGCAGTAGTACTATGTGTGCTCTGTGCTGTACCTGTGCGCATCTGTTATCCTGACAACAGGCAGGTGAGGCGGAGAGAGAGAGTCGAGCTAAACGAGAGTCCTGCTGCTCGCTGAGGGAGGTAATCGATCTCTTGTGGTTTATTTACATCCGTTATTGAAATTCGCTTTTTGCCTTTGGTTATTATTGTTGTTGTTGTTATTATTGTTGTTGTTGCTGCTGTCGGTTGCCTTTGTTTTATGAATTGGCTTTGTAGTCTATACAGTCTCTTGTTGTTGGCGTATTGATGACAATTGCAGTTTGGCTTGCAGCTGGGGCCCATTTACATCCGGTGCGCGCTTTTTTTCCAGCAGATTTTTTTGCTGTTCTTCCGTTTTTAGTTTAAATTGCAGCCGGCGGAAGTAAATACAAATCCCATTTGCTTTAATATTGGTTCCGATATTAGTTGGATAGATTTTTATGAGCAGCAGACAATTGGATATATATAGTACAAGGTACGCCATGAAACAGGGGACGGAACCCCCTAGTTTATATTATATTATATTCATGTTTTAAAATTTGAGACCTTAAGGTAAACTTACGTCCCTAAGGCATCATCTAACGAACAGATTAGGTAGCTATGTCTTACCGTTTGAACTGTGCGATGTTGATCAGTCAGTCAGTCAGTCAGGACAAAGAACTTTATATAAGTATACAGCTATTCTTTGAAATATTTGATTGCCTTTTTGCCTTATAGTCTGAATTTCGTTCTCACAACTGTAGTCTATAGTTATGTCCACGTCCCTCACCTGTCCTTAAATTACCATCTCCATTTATAATCAATACAATGTTCTAACCACTACCAAGAGCATTCCAATGCCTGAGAGGAAACTCACCTGTCCACACGGATTTCTAACTTGTAATACATAAATTAATGCCGCCAGCAAAATATAAAGCAATCCACCACATTAAACAGATAAAGACCTACACATACTCGCACAGGTATATCGAGATTCCACCTGCAGTCGAGCATTCTCAAGAGCGAACATATAATAATCCCATCAACATTTTTGGATACGCTTTGCAAATGAATTGTAGCCCCGACCAGACCAGACTGTAGCTGCCGCCGTTCAATAATGCGGCAAAAGGCGACCAAAAAGTCAACCTGACATGGAGGGGAGCTGTGCATGCCAATGGGATCGAGCCACAAAGCGTGGATAATAATAATGTGGAACCGAAAATGAGCTGGGATCGCTCAGGACTGTCGACTGGCAACTGGCGACTGGAGACTAGTGACTGTCGACTGTGTGTTGCAAGTTCTGCATTTGCACCTGCAACACAAGTTGCTGCTGAAATTTTGATGAGGCGTGCGTGGCTTATAATTAAATTGAAGTTGTAGATACAATTTGATATCTGAACGGTTGCGCTACATAAAACTCACACACACACGACTACATATGTATATGTGTAGTATTTAAGGGAAAAGTTGTATAATCGCTACACGACATTTGCATTTCTCAAGAATATTCTATGTGAACTGAGGGAAAATAAAGATAACGACAATGGAATCTCAATGTGTGAAATTCTAAAAAGAGAGCGTATTAAAAAGTAAATTACATAATTTATAACGGTCGCTGGTTAGGGGACTAGTTTAAAGTTTAATATCCGATTATCTATGATAAAAAATACTATAAAATAAACATAGAAGTATGGCAAAGCTATATTTTAAACTATAAAAAACATTTTTAAAAATGTATATAATTTATTAAAGTATCTAAAACCTCTTTGCTTTGCATAAGGCGAGCACATGTTCAAGTGAATCTTAAGCCCTTCCCATTCCAGCATTACTGACGGCTTATTTTGCTGCTTAATGAGTGGAGAAAATTAAACAAAAGACAGAAATTCAAATGGAAAATTTAATACCAAAGCCTTTGGTCAAAAATAAAGCACAAAAACTGCATATAAATGTGGCATAAATCAAAATTCACACACCGGCCTCTTGGCCGACTCGCGATTGTATGCAAAAAATAAAATATAAATAAAATAAAATACAACAAAAAAGAATTCCGCAGGTGGCCACAAACTGGCAACCGTTGTTTGTCCGTTTGTCTGTCCGTCTGTCTGTCCGTTCGTCTGTCTGTTGAACGTTTCAAGTGTTTGTCTTTGCATCCAGTTGGACAAATTTACATGCGCGCCTCGCATACAATGAGACAGCAGCAATAGCCATGGCAGCAGCAGCAGCGGCAGCGGCAGCAGGTAGGCCCAAGCCTAGGCATTCCTGGACAGGCTGGACATGGTGGACAATGGCCACACGTCCATATTCAAATAGTTCTCTTTATTCACTTTTTTGTGCCCGCTCAAGGTACACATTTGGGCATTAAGCGGACTGGGTAAATATGTTAAAAATGGAAAGACTTGTAAAGGATATTTCGCTGTGTGATTTCCGTCTTTTGTAATGGTCATTATCCTTTGCGACTGTATTTGTGACAAACGCCTGGACACAGCTGCATGTGTGTGCCCGCTCAAGGTACACATTTGGGCATTAAGCGGACTGGGTAAATATGTTAAAAATGGAAAGACTTGTAAAGGATATTTCGCTGTGTGATTTCCGTCTTTTGTAATGGTCATTATCCTTTGCGACTGTATTTGTGACAAACGCCTGGACACAGCTGCATGTGTGTGTGTGTGTGTGGCTGTTTGGGTGTCCTTTTGTTAAAAATTGATTAAAGTATGGGGTTTTAAGCCGTGTGGGACAGTCGGAAACATCAGCGAAACATCAATCATACACCTAGCGCAACGCACTGTCTGTCAGTTTTACTTTAAAAAATATATTATAGGACATTTTTCGCCTAATCCTTTGACAGATAATCAAGTGCAACAATCCGACAACGATGAGCATTAAAATTTAAATATATTGCAATTCAATTCAAATTTCAAATGCATTCGCCATTGTTGAATGTATGTTATCGATATCGAAGTTGAGATGCCCTACCAGTTATCGATTTTCGATAACATATGTAGTAATTTCAAATAAGTTATGTATTTATCACAAAACCAACTAAAATTACCACTTAGTAAAACATGCTAGACCATTTACTTCGTCTGAAAATATGTATGTATATATATAATTGTCGAAATGTCTGCAGTATAAAGGAAATGATAACAGCGCACGCAAAGACATACACACACATACATACATACGTCGTAAAAGCAACGGCATGACTATTTCCAATTCAGTCGTACAGCCCCAACCCGAAGAGCTAGAGTACCGTTGTAATTGCAGGCTGAGTGCCTTGCATTTGCATGCTGCTGAATATGCAAAGGACACTTCAATTTTCGCAGCATAAAACTAAAAACGTAAAGCGTTCAAAACTCGCTGCACCCATCAAGTGCAGCGTACCTGGCCACACCTGGGAGCGCACGCTCATTTGCATACGATTGACAGACGGAACGGAGTGGGAGCGGGAATCAAAGTGCAATACGAATCAGCATGGAAAAACAAAGACAACAACCAATTGACAGCAGATTTTTATGTTATTCCATGCTTCCATGCGGGTGGGTGTCAGGTGACGCGCGGAAGGAAGGAAACGCAAGGAGAGTGGGCTAATGAAAAGCGCATCAAAAGCGCCGAAATTTGCATAGCAAACGAAACGAAACGTAGCAAAAATTAAATAAAAATTGTTAGTTTCACATTTTCCTTTCACAATGTTTTTTCTACGCTTTGGCATTGGCAGAAAGTTTTTTGTTGATGAACACCCGTGGTACCGCGACAGGGCTGGAGGTGGGGTGGCGGTAAGGGCGACAATACGTCCAATAAATGTCAGCGCTCAAAACTTTGTTGGCCAAACTATTTTTATAATTAAACAAAAGCAAACTGATTGCGATAAGTCGCCAAATGACTTACCAAATTCAAGAATATTCTAACGACGGCAAAAACTGTCAAAGAAGCCATAAATTACGCCAATGCCAAATTCGCCATGCTTGTTCCCTTCTCCAACTGTACAGATACACCTGTTACAGTGTGACTTGAATTGTAAATCATTAATTATGTAAACAAATACATAAATACTACAAAATGTAGTCATCTGATTTAAACATTATATTTTTTCAAGTGTAAAACTAAAGAGTATGAACTTTGCTGCAATTACTGAAGACAAAATTCTGCTGACAATTTAAGTTATATACAAAAGTTTATTGTACTTTATGAATGGTAATCGCCTATCCATTAGTTTTAACAGAAAACAGCATAAAATAGCCGCTCTAACTCCATGGCATATGGATAAATTACATATTAGCCTGTTAATCAAAAAATTATGATTAGCTTGAACCTATACATAATCTAGTTTGTAATATATTGGCAATTTCTTACAGAAACAACTAACAGATATATTACAGTCTGATTAATAAGAATAACACTTTAATCTAATTAGTTTTGTAGACTACTCCTACTTCACGGCTTTGCTTTGCTCGTGCTGGCTGCTGCTGCTGCCGCTGCTTGAGATGAGTGATGCTTAGCCACCGCTTCCTGGGCCTTGCTCAACTGTATGTAACCCTCGTGCGCACGGGATCGGAGCTCATTTTCGACACCTTTGTTAACTGATTTGGAAATGACTGCCTTTATCTTCTGGGTCTCATTGAATTTACCCTTTTTTGCCTGTATTGGCGCGTCTGTGGAATATATACAAAAATAAAGATATAAACAATACTTCAATTTGAAGGAAAGTACTCACTTGGTCTCCGTGTAAATGCTGATTGTTTTTGCTGGTTTTTCTTCTTCTGTATGGCAGCAGGTAGCTTAGCTTTTTTAAATTTACCTTGTGGCATTTTAAAGTTGGTTGTTTAACTAGATTGATTAAATTCTTTATTGATGGCTAGCACGTTTTTACCAACAGCTGACAAGCGATACCAATAGCGATATTAATTTAGTGTAATATCGATATTTATTCTATACCGATGTTTTGAATTGTGGTCTACGTAGCACAACACATTACCGCTAGGTGGCGTGTTGACCTGCCATTTAAATAGAAGCGCGCAAATGTGAGTCCAAATATCAGCATCAATTCTAAAGTTGCAATGCAGTAATATTTTGAACTTAAATGTTTAATTTACTATGTAATGAAATTAAATGCAATACAATTTCGATTATATAAAGATATCTATTTAATATACCGATAAGCTTTGCCCAAGAACAGGGCAATATTTCAACTTATTTATATTATTTGCCTTCTTAACTAGAAAAACAAATTTTATACTGCAAAACATAAGTGTTTGCTCTTATGTAATTTGTTTTTAACAGGAAATAAATTAACATTTAAAAGCATTGAATATTATTTTCTGGTAAACAATTTTGCAATATATATGTGTTGACAAATATAATAATACGTTTATGAATGTCGTGTTTATGTGTGTTGTATGTTGTTTTTGTCTTTGCTGTGAATCACTGTGTGATCAGTTATTATAAGTGATTATTGTTATTACTTATATTATTAATGATTTTGTATTATTATTGTTCGTATTTATAAAAATAGTTTTTACAAAACTTTAATCATTGAATATGTGTCTTCTTAGACGTGTGTTTGAACGTATAGTTATTTAAAACAATTAACTCAATTTACCTACTATAATGCCAGTTACAACTAAGCCTATTATCACAGCAATCACTAAAAGTATCAGTATTTTACGTCGATAGCTATTGCGACTAGTAGTCGCCTTTTCAAGCTCCCTTCGACCTTCCTCTACGTAACCTGCGGTCCTGTCGACTTGATCATGAATTAAATCTGAAAAATATAAGATCACACAATTAATATTGAATTCTCAGAGGCTTTATCGGGCAACTGAATTTATGCCTCTCTCCCCATCATCTCCAAGTACTCACCCACTTCTGCTCCCTGATCAGCGACCATAGTGCTTAGATTTTTCATAATCACATTAATATCGAGTATATCCGTTTCCAATTGTCTCACTTGAGTTTCTCGTTCTTCTAACATGGCGTGCTGCCTCTCCAGGTCGGCCTGATCCTCGCGCTGTTGCTGCAACAACTCGGTATTGACATTAGCAGCAGCCTCACGTTCCGCCTCGCTGGCAACCTGATAGGCTTGGCGTGTGGCCTTCGAAATTTGTTCCTGCTGCTTGGAATACTTTTCGGCGACATTCTGAAACTCACGAGTGAGCTTGTCCAGCTGCAGCCTTTGCTCGCGGTCCCCATGACGCACCACAGCCTGCAGTCGCTTGAGGTCCTGGCTTGTGGTGATGACCCGAGCATTGCTCTTTGTATTGATGTTATGAATCTTTTCACGAAACGATGATAAATCCTTGGCGGTGCCAATCAGCTTTAACTGTCTCTCCAGTTGCTTGGTGCTGCTGAGTATCGAGGTGATATTATGGCCAATAGCCTCGCTCAGCGACACAAACTCTGTGGGACTAAAGCCCGAGTTGCCCGAGGTGGAAGCACCGCCCGCGAAGCTAACCTCGGGCGTGGCAATATTGGACGTTGCCCCATAATCACGATGGGTACTGCTCGTCGGATTGTTCAGTGCCTGCGACATGGTATGTGGATTTGATCCCTCACTGTGGTCTGCGACTGGTCTCTGATTACAAAAGCACAAGGTCAGGAATAACTGAATGCTTCAATTGTTCTTCTGGCTGGTGTGCGTGCTAGTTGGGTTCTATGACGCGACTGTCTGCAAATGCAAAGACCTCAACTTTAGTTATGAACATACATATGTACGTACATACATATATCAGCGTGTGTGTGTGTGTATGTTGGGGCACAAATACCGCAACTATCTACAGCTAACTGCGCTTCGTGTAACACAAACACACTCGAACTGGAGCCAAACAAATGATTCACTTCAACTAGAGTTTATCAGCCGTGTTAACATATGACAAATATACACACTTGCATACATATGTACATGCAAACATATACACACAAATGCATGCATACATGTTTGCATGCGGGCACAAACGTACTAGCTTTCCTGTGGGTACCAGCACTTATATGGAATCAAAATATCAATATAAGTTACCTAGGAATTACTTCAAAGGCCAACTTGATTTCCAGTTCTTTGTATCAAAAGTATTTATCTAGTGCGCAAGTCATCACACCACACGGTTGCCAACTTGCGTTTTTGCGCTAAAATTGGTGCTTTTTAGCGCAATGAGACTTATTTGGGGCGCCATCTAGCGGCTTTTATAGTTTATTCGCCAACAATGTTATCGATTGTCATGCAAAATTATTATTGCCTTGCAACCCTGCTCGATAATAAAAACAAATGAGCGCCAAATTCATATTTATCCACATTTGCGCCATAATAAAGATTATAGCACTATCAACACGGCAAAAATTATTTTCCCATTGAAAAATGGCAATTAATCGATGCAAATTACATCCACATCTCGAAGCAATGATTAGTGATTATTCTACAGCAATATATTGAGAAAATACATTGTGGAAAGCCAAAACAAGACAAATACTTTTTCTTTACGTTGATTTGTATTTTCCGTAGCTTTAACGTACAGAGGTTATGCTAAAAAGTAAAAATCCTCATTTTCGTGTCCCCTAGGCTTTACTTAATGGGTCTTGGCGGCCAGACGCTTGTCGCGCTCCTCAGCAATGCTCAGCTTGACACCCTTGCCCTTTGGCAGCGAGATGTAGGGTTTGTTGCCCTTGCCAATGATGAACACGTTGGTCAAACGTGTGGCGAACACATGACCCTGCGAATCCTTAACGTGCACAATATCGAAAGAGCCGGGATGACGCTCACGGTTGACCACGGTGCCGACACGTCCCAAATTTCTACCTCCAGTGATCATGCACAGGTTGCCTGCAAAAGAAAAAAGTATTGTTAGCATAGATTCACTATTCATTCGGTTGGGAATGTAATTGCACGTAAAAGTTACTGAAATTACTGGATAAATTTGCAAAATCAGAGACCGTCGTATCAAAAATTGCTATGGGCTGAGTATTTGAACCACGCAACTTAGTGGAAATTTCGTTTTGCGGTCTTCGAACCAGCCAAGAAATGATTCATTCCATGTTTATACACCTACCGGAATCGAACTTGATGTAGTCGGTGATCTTGCCGGTGGCAATGTCCACCTGCACGGTGTCGTTGGCGTGCACCAATGGATCGGGATAGCGGATGGTACGGCCATCGTGCGTCACCAGGAAAGGAACACCCTTGGCACCCAGTTGTGTCTTGCGAACCTTGCACAGCTTGTACTGTAATTGAAACGAAATCAGTTAGTAAAAAGGAACATACTAACCTTCACGGATGTAGGAATATGTTTGAAAGATTTGTAATTGCACGTAAAAGTTACTGAAACAGCTGGGAGAGTGCTCGATTCAGTGACCGTCGTATCAAAAATTGCTTTGGGCTTCATTTTGAACCAATTAACGCACTATATACGACGCCAAACGGTCTTCGATGAAGCCCAGGGTGCTATCGGAGGGTCTTATAGAAGATTCAACTCACCTTGGCCTCCTCAGCAGAAATGCGATGGATGGTGAAACGGCCCTTGACATCATAGACCAGGCGGAAGAATTCCCCAGTCTTCTCAATGGTGATCACATCTATTGCATGATAAGATGATGTAAAGGATTACAGCCTTAGATACAGTGGGATGGCTTTTGCAACTTACCCATGAATCCGGCTGGGAAGGTGGGATCGGTGCGCACCTTGCCGTCAACCTTGATGAGGCGCTGCATGACAATTTTGGTCACCTCAGCTCCGTTGAGGGCGTACTTAAGACGGTTTCTCAGGAAAATCATCAACGGCAGCGATTCGCGCAGTTTGTGTGGACCGGTTGATGGACGCGGGGCGAAAACACCGCCCAATTTGTCCAACATCCATGCCTTGGGTGCGGCTAAACGCTTCAAATGCTTCTTGGGTCCACGAGCCTAGGATAATCACACACAACATAGTTGAAAAATCAATTAAACCCTTTTGACATTTCGAAAGTCTTCAGCTCGCAACAACAAACAAAAATGTTCAGTATTTGTATTGAAATAGATGCACTTTCACAGAAATGTTAGCATTTTCAACAATAACACAGTGTGTAGCATAATTTTCATTTGATTGCACCGAGTTTTTGTTTATATTGCGCGTTGATGGCAGCGTATTTTATTTTCGTTTATATTTTTAGCCTTACCATCTCGTACGATACGTGAAAAAGGAAAGGAAGTCGGCGTGCTGTCAAATCAGTACGTTGCCACTTGGCATTTATAAATGAACCAAAAATGAATACAAAAAGAACCAAAGTGAATGAAAAAACACCATTGTGCCAACACTAAAACGGCGCTTTTAGCAAAATTATCGATAAGACAGCATGGTGGCAGCCCGAAAATATTGCCAGCATCTGCTGAATTAGCGTTGCCAGATCAATGTAAAACAGTGCTGTAAACTGTTATTCTGGCAATGGGCGCCGATTTTAAAAACCTGATAAGCAACTTTCTTTTACAATTTTATTTTCATATAATTATATTATTTATGCACTCATACGCATATGTAGATATTAATTACAATGTAAAACCTACTTAATTATTAAACGGTAGTGTTCTAAGCAAACATGGTTGCCAAAATAACTCAGTGGTAACATGGATAATTACCAAACGTTTCTTTCATGTGTTGTTTTTTATGTTTTATAGAAAAACGTACTAGTATTTTTCTGTTTACAATTTCTTGATTTTGTACATAATACAAATTGCATTTATCATGCACCGATTCTTGTGTATTCTGCTTGCTGTATAATAGTGTTGACGCGCAATGAGACTTAAACGTATGAAATAAATTGTTAGAAATATTAATGTATGCAAATATGAATGTTATGCTAGTGTTTAAATGGCTACGCATTTCTGTCCTCTCGGTCCGTCCGTCCGTCTGTCCTGGGTATCGTATGCATATATGTTGATTATATGAAGGATCGCGTTTTGTTAACGTTTATTTTCCTTTCGCTTTCGCTTTAGTTCAATCAATTATTGTAGCGGATTTGTTTGAATTCAGTCCAACTTTTTCATAGATTTAAGAGCGCGCTCGCGCAGCTGCTTTTCCAAATCCTCATTAATTCCAGGTCCGCCGGTGAGTAACAACGGCAGTTTTCCATTCCGTTTGCCCGCCGATGCCGTGGAAATATCATTCCGATGATCCTGGTCATCGTCCTCATCACTGCTGTCCTGGGAACTGCTGTCCTGCCGATGCTTACCGCTGCTGCTCTTTCGCTTATGCTTCCTATGCTTTTTGCTCTTCTTGCTATGTTTCTTGTGTTTCTTATGCTTCTTCTTCTTTGACGACTCGACCTCCGACTCTGAGTCGCTGTCACTGGAATCAGCCGCCTTTTTCGGCTTCTTACGCTTCTTCTTGCCGGCGCGTTCGTCATCCGATACACTGCGCGATTTCTTGTGACTACGCTTTCGATGTTTGTCCATGCTCTTCGGCCTCTTCTCTGTCGCGTCTGCGGGACCATCATCGTCGCTTACGGTGCTGCGTTGCAGCTTCTTGCTGTCGCCATCGCCTCCGCCACGTCGCTGCTTAGCCTTGTCGCTTTTGCCCACCGTCGTCTCTACCTTGCGCTGTTTGTGCGACTTCTTCTTCTGCCGCTCATCGCCACTGCTCTCATCGTCGCTGTTTTCGCTGCTGCTGCTGCTACTGCTGGCCGAGCTGCGCGATCCTTTCCTTTTACCGGATTTGCTGGACGAGATTGCTGTTGCTTTTGACTTTGAGCCTTTGCTGGATGGCGCTGAGCGACGACTCTGTTGGCGCTTCTGCTGCTTCTCTCGCTGCTCATCATCATCGCTGTCATCGCTATCATCCGCGCTGCTATCCGAGCTGCTGCTTTGACTGTTGTTGGCAGTTTTCTTCGACACGGCAGCAGCAGCAGCAGCAATGCCAGCAGCGGCGCTGATCTCATGCTGCTTAAGGAACGGCGACGGAGTGCGCGACAGGCTGGCAAGACTACGATGTGTTGACTGCGACTTTTGCTGACGCTGCTGTGGTTGTGGTTGTGGCTGCGGCTCTGCTGCTGGTTGGGGCAGCTGCTGCTGCTGTTGTGGCTGAGACTCCATTGGACGCACTTGTGGCTGCACCGGCTGCGGGAGCTTCTCCTCACGACTGAGATCGATGGTGTTGACAGTGGGTCCAGCATATTCAACCGAACGACGCTCGACAGACGGACTTGCGCGTCTGCGTTGTGGACGCGGTCGTGAGCTGGAACGACTGCGAGAGCGACTACGGCTTCGACTGCGACTGCGCTTTACTGGTTTTCCACTGGATCGACTGCGAGTACTGCGTCGCCTACGTGGTGGACTGGCACTGCGCTGCGGCTGCCTTCGATTTGGCAATGGACTCACACTGCCGGAACTGGAGCGCCCTGCACGCTGATGCTGTGGCGGATGTTGATTCCGCATGCCGCCCACCGCCCCTGCTCCGCCCATGGGTTGACGTTGATCGTTGTGATGCTGATCCCAGCGATTAAAGTTACCCTGTGGCGAACCACGACGGTCGAAGCGACGCCCTGGCGAGAACTGTTTGCGGAATCCCTGTTGACCCTGCGACTGTGGACCTGGTGATGGGCGACGATCACGTGAATAGCGACGCTGACCACCACCAGTCTGCGGAGACTGGCGACGATCAAAACGACGTCCACCTGGGGGACTATGTCTGGCCTGCCAGTGTATGCGTCCAGCCCGCTGGGGACTGACACCGCGGTTCTGCTGCTGTGGCCACATATTTCGATTTCCACCACCGCCGCGATCGCCGCCTCCACGACCACCTCGTCCGCCACCACGGAAGTGCATCATTGGTGAACGTCGACGGTTGTTAAAACTGTTTCGTGAGAGATTCATATAAGTATCTATTATTATGCATAAAATGGTTATGCTTACCGTCTGGGTGATCTGGAATAACGCATTGGCGATCTGGACAGCAGACGAGAACGCGAACGTCTTCTTGAATTAGAGCGCTGAAATCGTCCACCACCACCGTTGTCCTGACGCATGGGACTACGACCACGAGGGGAGAAGCGCCTGCCACCTTGTGGTGGTGGTCGTCGACCGCCTGCAGCACCGCCACCACCAAATTGCCGGCCACGACCATCACCACGCTCCATGGAGCTAACGGAACCATCGCGATTATTGCGATATTGTCGCTTATTCTGCACGCTGTTCTTATTACGACGATGCTCAAACTGTTCATCCTGCTGGCGTTCGGGGGACAACGAGATGCTGCTGGCCCGGGAGCGAGAGCGGCGACGACGATGATTGCTGCGCACAGAGGACCGGCTGGAGCTGCGGGAACGTGCCGGCGGAGAGTTTTTGCCGCCACTGCGGGATCTATAAAAAAAAGGAGGAGTTGTGTTGGTCATACTGGAAAAGCCCACCGAATGAAAATACATAATGCGTATTGTTGATATCTGTCAAATGTGTGTTATCGCTGATTGCATGGCAGTTGTGCACTTATCGATAACTTGTTATCGGCAAGGACTTCGCTCAAGCGAAAAAGCTTCATTCAAGCAAAGCATTCGAGCTATAAGTAATGTCTAAAACAAATCACATTTAGTGCGGATATCAACAAAGTGTTTGCAACATTTATATTCTATATATTCCACATAAGAACTGTACCTGGTGCGACTGCGTGCGGAACGCGACCGCGAACGTGAGCGTGTTTTGGCCTTTGATTTGGATTTGGACGTGGCTGAAGCAGCTGCAGCAGCTGGCGACGATTTCTGCACCGAGTGACGTCCGTTTACAGTCTTTACTGCATCCGTCGAGGGAGCGCGTTGTGCTGAGCGATGAGAACGTGATCGGGAGCGAGAGCGTCGACGGCTTGATCGTCTCTGTTCCTTGGATGAGGCACGCCCAGCTGCCGAGCCTGTTGTAGTGGGAGCACTAGAGCCACCTGCATTGGCATTTTCACCTGTGGAACTGGGTGAGCCGCCGCCACCGGCACCACGTTTCTTCAGCCGTGCCGCTGCATTGGCAGCAGCTTCTCGTGCTGCGCTGTTGATAGGCGCCGTTGCATTGCTGTTGCCATTGTTAGCTATAGTCGGAACTTTAAGCGCAGAGCGACTGCGTGAACGGGACTTGGATCTCTCATGACGTCGCAACGGCTTGTCACGGGAACGGGATTGGGAGCGGGAACGCGATAGATCACGCTGACGCTGTTGCTGCTGTCTTTGCTTGTGTTGCTGCTGCTCCTCCTCCCGCTTGAGGATCTCATCCTTCTTCTGCTGTATGAACTCAGCAGGAATACCACTGTCGCTGTCCTGCGCGGAGAGTAACAGCGCCCATAGCTCGCCCATAAACTGGCGCGCATTGCGGCCATTGAGGAAGCCAGTCATATTGATTTGCATTTTCTTTGGGCAAGGATACTTCTCCTCCTCGAGCTGGTTGTAGACAAACTCGACGACCACATCATCCTCAATATTCAGAATGTCTGTGATCTTTTTACTTATCCATGGTCGCAGCACGTCCAGCTTAACTTTGGACATATCCACGCGCTTGTTGAGGCAATCGCCGAACTTCATTTGCTTCATCAACTTCTTCTCCTTGTCGCTGAACCGCGTGTCCTGCTGCTGATTTGTGCCCTAGAAATCACACACAAACAAGAATACATGTAAGCGAAAGCCTTCTACAGATAAGCCCCCATAAACAAAACACACAATAATAACCATATAATGTCTTTACTCAATCAATTCAGATGCGGTTATGGATCAAGATAGCCCTACGGTGTGTTATATCATATCGAAATACATAATAATGGTGTAAATATTTATTTTCGGTCTAATATGTTCTCTTCATTTGCAGCGCCGTGGCTTTTATCGATTCTCCGTTATTGGCCGTATTATAATGCACCCTCTAACGTCTTCACCCCCTTGCTGTACTCGGTACTCGGGCAGGCGTAAGACAACAACGTACCGTGAACATCATCTTGGTGTGGACGCACTTGCACTCGCTAGCGGTATGTTATTAACTGGGCCGAGAAATTATTGTTGTTTTATTTCATGCCACAATTCATGCGAGCTCTTTCGACGCGAAAAACTTCGTTAATATTTAACTGTAACCCGGCACCACGCAACAAAATTGTCGTCTATACACACAACACACCAACACACACACACAAGCACTAGCAATTCTTCTGTGTGTGTTTGTGAGTGTAGTGCGAGGATACGAAAATACTTGAGATAACGGCTAAGAATCGCGTCGAGCGCTTTTTTAATGAGTGCAATTACACAATCTATGAATTGAGCTCGCTTTACAATTACGTTTTTCGCCAACTTTTAGCCAATCTTTTTTTAATTTTTTGCAGAAAATTTATGCGTGTAGCTAGAGCTGGCACGAAACCACGGTTGCCGCACTTGGCGTTATGGCGCCAAAATTTGCGCTTTTTCAAGTGTTGGCGCTATGTTGGTTTTCTCCTTAGATTACTTTAAACTTCAGTTAAATTCAACTTCTAACAATATATATAATGTAATTAACGACATTTTCTGCTGTTGAGCTCACAAGCAGATTTATTTCCCATCTGGTGGCTATTATCTACCGGCAGGTCTACCGGCAAGGTGTTGAACTAGATATTTGAGGCGCCATCTAGCGGCCGCTAAGTTCCATAAGCACAAGCTGTAACGCCGAAAGGCTTTCGTCCTATATCGTATTTGATTATTTACGTTACGAATTGTCTTTTGATTATTTCACCTTACGTTTACGTTTTGTTTATATCCAAATAAAATTCGACAATATCATTCTTTTATAATAATTTAATTCATTTAAAATTAGTACATATACTTAAGTATTTTCAACAAAAAGTTAAAACTGTTATAATTAGTTTATTATATTCAATCTACACTAAATTTGTTTTGCCACGTGATCTGCGTGTACTAATTTGTGTTTCGTTCCACATCAAATCTAAACATATGCATTGTTTCCACTGCAAATCTTTTTTAATTTAATTGTAATTATTTTAAATGCACTAATTTAAATTTAAACTTAACTTTAGTATTATTTTTCGAGCAAAATTCATTATTTATTTTTACAGCGATAGGATGGGAGACTCGAGATTTATACGTTGCCATTGCTATATAAATCTCTTGGTAAAATTAAGAGAAAACCTCCTCGACAAGTCTTTTTTAAGAACAGAAGCTTATTCAAGTAACACCAACGTGTCAATCACGTCAAAGAAAGAGATTATTAAGAAAAATTAAATAACATTAAAATTTTGACTTCGCTACAAAAAATAATTCTGGTTTTAAGTAAATTTTGACGCCCCACCTCGCTAACTCGCTCAGTTCTTTTGGTTGCTGTTGTGTTACCAGTGTGATTACACATTTGTATCCACCTATGGTATCATATTGGGTTCCTGAGCGGCACCCGTTGAGTACTTCGGCTTGCACACACACCCACTCTCAACGAGCACATAATCCTGCCCAGTAAGTGTTACCGGACCAAGTGGTATGACCAGGAACAAGTACGGCACATATGTTTGCGTACACTCGCCACGCACGACATCGCATTCAGATGATCTAAAAGAAGTAATCAATTATTAATAATTGTATACATGTATTACGCTTCTTATCAGTGCAATAATTGAATATTTTATCATTACTTTTCTTCTTGGAAGCAAATTGTTACCCAAAAGTATGCAATACTATTCGAACTGTGCATTAGTTCTGGGTTCTTTGTCAAACAAAAAATGCAGCATACTTTTAAGCGTTTGCTTAATAAACGTTCAAAAGCTCAATGGTAAATTTGACTAGTATATTTCTATAACTTTACAGATGATATATACTCACTCGCACACCTCGAAGACCACTTGCTGCAGTAAATCGGGAAACTTTTGCACAATGGTGACGGGTTGACCAGAGGTTAAGCTAACGCCATACATGGGTGCCGTGGTGTTATATCGCGTCTTGCATAGTCGCGCAGGCGTATCGCTTTTGCACTGTTGCGCTGGCGAAGAGTTCTTCACCGAGCGACCTGCAAATGAACACAATCAATCAATTGCTGCAATCAAGCTATGGTCAATCAATTAATCGTTCGATTAATTGCGGCCAGCCATCATTAGTATTAGTGGTAGTGGCTGACCGACTTACCATAACGATTGCTTCCGATAGCCTCATTGTTAACCTCATCGTAGGCCCTCAACAGTGCACTCGTGGTTATTGCTGGATCCAGTGTGCTGGGCAATTTGCTCTGACGTCCACGTCGCGAATTTCCGTTCCAATTGGAGAATGTGCGCGCAACGGCCGCACTGCAATAGACCCATGGCCAGATAGAAGAGGCGTTAGAAAAGAAAGTTTTGCATTGTGTCCGACTCTTAATGACTCACACACACAATGACACATGCACACACACACCTACCTGGGATATGGCGTATTGTTCGGTCCCAGACAGTCTAGTGAGTCTGTCAACGCATCTCCGGACAAATATTTAAGTCCACGCGCTCCGGCGCACTTACTGGGCAGAGCATCATCGTCTCTGCTGTCGCTGAAGCTGGGCCACAGCGCCGCATTTGCGCATGTGAGTGCTATGCTGATGACGCAGAGTGCCGTTAGGTGCTGTCAACGAAAAGGAGGAGAGAGAAAAAAAACACCACATGAAAACACCAATGTTTATTCAATTTACATACATACGTAAATACTTGTAACTCGTATGTGTGCATTTCTTATGCATGCGTGTAAACTGATCATAGCTAGCGAGCCAAGCCTATATTTTTAAAGATATGGCACGCAGGCTAATAAATGTTAATCCAAATAACGCTGTGTCATGATTCACAAAGCAACGGCAAAAGCAAACTACTTGTGGATACCCTACAACACTAGTGCATGTGGGTTTACCCAGTAGACCAAAAAGAAGAAGTAGTATTGATAAACGAGGAATAAGCAAAGAAAACTAAGGGTATTCCGCACATAATTTTAATTAAATATTCTGATTATCTCCCGATGTAATTAATCGTGCTCTGCTATAATGAAATTTCTGTTAATGTCAGTACGCCAATCTTTATCGTGAGTGAAATTCATTCCAAGACAAAGTCGATAGAGTTTCACACACGTAGTTCGCTTCATTTATTACCCTTGTACCGTACCAATCCTCAATTGAGTGTCTTATTTCACGGGCTCAAAAATAACACCAGCTTAATGCCACTAGCACATGTAGTTGGTAATAAGATGAAGGTAAGTATGTTGTGTATGATGTTTTCATATCAACATTCCACAAGCTGCATACAAATTTCTATTTTCTCAACCAAAATAAATGACCGACAGTGCTTGACTTGACCCGCTTCAACTTTTTTAGATGGCTAAGCAAATTAGTAGAACTCATAAATAACCACAATAATAATAACAGCAACAACAACAACAAGCTTGATCGCCCCCATAACCGTATGTGAAAGTAAAAACAAAAGAAGAAATTCCAATTGGCGTGTCCAAAATCAAGCGGCGGCAACAGCAAGAAAAATGTTAATACATTTTTCAACATGCAAAAGTTGGCTTCTAATACGGTCTGAACTGAACTTTTTATTACCACTTGTTGTCTTATATGCTTGCTTTTTTATTTCGGTATTTTCGTTCACTTTCTCTGTGCAGATTTTTGTTGATCAAGTGTTGGCTTTGGCTGTCCAAAAATACGAAAAGGCAAGTGGCCAATGCCGAAAAACCAGTTTCTATTGAATTAAATTGCAGCAGCACATAATTCGCTTCTTTTCTTTTTGAGAAAAAAGAAGCAATAAAAAGATGCCCGCTGAGAAAATTGTCGTCCATACAGACAGACATGCAGTGTGTGTGTGTGTGTGTGTGTGTGTGTGAGTGCGTTGCGAAAAATATAATGAGCGACAGTTTGACATTCTTCCGATGTTTATCAACACTAAAAAATGTACGTAATTGCAGCGCTAGTGCGAAAATTGTTGAAATTGATTTAAACATTTCTTTTATTGTCTAAATTACACATGTCGCTTATTGTTGCTTTTGTATCATCAACAAATGCCAGACAACAAAAACTTTCTTTTCAATTGCACATTTGACGAGTGTTTGAAGTGCAAACCAGACTTATTATGGCCCATTCCATTGCGTGTCTTGCCACGGTGGGAAGTAAATGAAAGCGAAATTCTATTATTTAATTCTTTTCACATTCATTACAACAAAAAAAAGAGTAAAATAAAATTAATGATCCGACGTTGTCGTCGCTTTTGTTAACGTTAAAGTCACACACTCTTTTGACAGAGCACTGAGACCGGACCGCTCGCTGCCTGCCGCGGCACAGTGGACACTCTCACCTGAACTCTAGCCCTTTCTCAAATTCTGCTGTACTTGTCATTAAATGCGCCATTGTCAATGCCGGTTTGTTTGCTTCTTGCGGTAACTTTCTGTTTTTAAAGCCCGCCCAAAGATTTCATTTAATAATTATCATAAAAAAGCACACTAAACTAATTTGACATTAAAGCGAGCATCACAGAGAGCCGTTGCCATTTGAACCAGAGTCCGTGTACACACATACACACACACACACACACACACACACACACACACACACACACACACACATACTTAAGCACATATTTGCCTATTTTTCTTTGCGCTCTTTTTCTGCAGCGTTTGTTTGGCGATTGGATGGGGACAGTTTCAATTTGGCTAGGAGACAGACCTCTGAGCCTAATGAGGGCCAACTTTCTTAAGTAGCCGTAGCCGTAGCCGCCCGTCATCTCTTTTTGTGGAGTTCATTGAAATTATTGCGCCAATGACTGGACATAATGGTAACAAAAGCAACGCAAATAATTATAATAATTATGATAAGCGTCTTTTTTCCCTCATAATTGGGTTAGAAATTGTAAAATCATGCATTAATCAAAAAGCCATTGAAGGCGCTCTCGGCGACAATTTTCAACTTTTCGGACTAATGCGAAGTCATTAAGCGACAGCAGGAGGGGGCAAAAGAGAGCTTACATAACAGCAACAGTATGTGTGCGAGTGTGTGTGTGTGTAGTGGCAACATAAATAAAACAGTCGCGACAACGCACTGTATGTTATGCGTTTAGCTGTTGTTGTTGTTGTTAACTTAGTCGTAACAACAGCAACAACAACAACAACTACAAACGACAGATAAAAAGTTAGAGAGAATGAGAATCAAATACAGCACAAAGAAACAGCAAAACTGTCAAGAGCACACAGACAGACAGACAGACAGACACACACTCACTCACTCGCATGTACGACAAACACATATGATCACACATGCATACTACATACGTACAAGGTGCCGTTATAACGAGGTTAACGACCTACATACAACTGTCTCCGCGGCCCCTTGGCCTCCACAGACGGCTTTTGGAAAAGCATAAACATTTAATAAACAATATATAATTCTAATACAAAGCCGCCAAATTGGCTCAAGCAACAACAAACACAACTACTTGGTAATATGGGGCTTGAGTTCTCGTCCAAGTGAAAATTGGTTTTGGAAAGCATGGCCGAGTGGCAGTGGAGCGACGACAGATCACTGACATCCAAACAAATAGCAAAAACGGCTCACAACTGGTTTATTGATAAGCAACAGTCAGCAGCCCGCAACTGTATCAGTTGTCCGCATGCTGCCAGCTGCGAGCTCTACATTTCCAATGGGTGTCAGTGATAATGTATATTGATTGAATGAAAATCGTTTGTGCTCGTGTCTTATTTGTTTTGCACAGTTGAGCCAATTCGTTTCGATTAAGTTCCATTGATCTACTCTTCAAACGACTGAATGACTACATATGTATATACGTGCATATGTATGTATGTATGTTGTTGCTCAAATTGGTACTTTTATTCCTGTATAAATGGTGCTATTTTTATATAAATTGGTTCTTTTCTTGTCGTGCCCAGTTGACAGTACTTCGCGTCGGCAGAATCTCAATTACAGCATAACCATGCATCCAACTGCATTGGCAGCCGAAACTGAACTAATTAAAAGGCATAAGATGCCAACTGATAGCCCGCTCTCTTTCTCATCACTTTTCTATGCTCCGCGAGAGCCGCCTAATAAGAAAAGGAAGCAAACACACGCATATGCACGCACACAAAGGCGCAACTGGAGTCTATGCAAGACACCTTAGAGAGCTCTCTCTTTACATATCGGACACTCTCCTCTCAGCAAATGTTGCGGGTGGTTCATTGCGTGCGTGTGTGTGGGTGTACTTGAGCGCTTATTATGAATTAGTTGGTTCTCTCAGCAGCAGCAGCGACGCCTGCAGAGGCTCAGTTGCTGCATTACTTGGACAAGCGCACACACATGCACACAAACACATACAAAGCCTTTGCAGCCTCTCTTTTCGCGGTTTGTGTGGAAGGGGGAATTGTAAAACAAACCAGAGAGAGTATCTAGCTCTTATAGGGAAATGAAATACTTTTGTCAATCGTTTAATGCGATAATATTGAGTACTCGAGATTATTGTACAATACATTTAACAAGTAAATTGGTATGTAAGAAAAACAGTACACCAAGTAAGTTAGTCTAACGGTTTTGATGATGTTCGTTTGACTTGCAGCTGAAACGACGGCAAGATTCCACGCTTTGGCGTGATAACCTCAAGCGACAAAACTTTCAATGCGCTGTTATTTTATTCTCTTGAGATCAGCGCTAGGTATGCAAAGCACGTTTTCTCAGACGCGGAGGCAACAACACGAGAGCGTGAGCTTGGGGCATAGTGAGAAGCAGCTGGGCGTGTGCCAGTGGGAAGGGGAGAGGGGCGCGGACACGGACAAGTGCAATTGTTGTGATCGTGCCACTGATACTTTTGCTGTTTCTTTCGCATCGCTCGCCTCCCACACGTTGACACCAGCTTTCATTTTGGGCTACTTCGTATGCTGTCTGCGTCCGCTTTTGGCTCTGGGCATTTGGCCATTGTCCGGTTGACGATCGTGCGTGGAAACGGGGTTAAGAGCAAATAAACAATAGGTTTCGCTGCCCCCAACTAGAACCCAAATAATAATAATGACAATAATTATTAGCTTCAGTTTCTGACACTTTTACTCATTACGCTCACAAAATTGGGTGAAGTTTTTCAGCCAATTCCGTAGAATCTCTGATGGTAATTATGCTTGAGGCAGAGTACTGTTAGTTCTTGGCGGTACATTAAATAAAACAATTAACACAAATTTATGACAATTTTCTAAGGTGCCATCATCAGCCCATCAGAGATATTATTGTTATATTTCTTCTGCCATTTTCAAGATTTCATCGGCAGCAAACGGCAATCAGAATGAAGACAATAGCAAACTCTTTGACCTAGAATCTGAAGAGTTGCTGTTGCTGTTTTTGTTGTTGTTTTGTTTTACAGTTTTTAATTCCGCTTTTATGCCGTTTTGCAAAAATTCAAATTGTTTTTAAGGTTGGGTTCTTCTTCGTCACACTCAAGAAGATGGATATGAAGAGGAAGATGGAGAGGGAACAACAACAATGATCAGGGGGCATGAAGCTCAGGCCACGCATGAATGAGATTGCCACGCTCAGGTTATACTCGTATTTGTGTGTTGTCTCAGTTTGTTCTCCATCTCCATGCGTGTGTGTGTGTGTGTCTGTATGTGAAAAGACCGGCTCCAAAGAATATAAAAAAACCACAACAATCACAGGTCTCCATAAAAATCAAAGTATGAATATGTTTAGCCTACTTTTTATAAAAAATTTTTTATTTGACTTTGGGCGAAGCGCCTTGGGCTCTTTGGATCGAGTCTGGGAATCCGTCTTTAATCATACCTCTACAGGTCAAGTACCAATTAAGTATATTGTCCATAAACCGAGGAGAAATAGATCAGCTAACTGGGATCATTAATGCGGTAAGCAGTTGAACAGAACTAATCAAACTCATTAAGAAACAGGTCAATAAAAATGTAAGTAGAATGTGAAAGACTCGGAAATTAATGAATAACATTAAGCTCCAATAAAAGCGAATCTTTATATAGCACAGAGATGGGCTTCAGATCTGTAAAGTTTAATGAATTTCCCAGCTGAATACAACAAAGATTCGTATTCCAAGAGATCCCAAGCCAAGTATTCCAATGACCTCAGATATGACTATAATTATGCAGTTTCTGCCACCCGCATAAGGTAATTTTGTAAAACTTATTAAAGGAAGAGGTTCGCTGTCGAGAAACGTGACACGAGTAGCAAAAAGCACCCATATATTGTAGTAAAAGTTATTTGTGTAAGGTAAAATTTATTATAAATTCGTTAAGGCACAGCAGGCAAAAAGAAAGTCCGAAGAAAGGTGCTAATTTCAGGCAGTGATTGGCTGGCTGGCTGGCTGGTAGAACAGAAATGGGTCGTCGCTTGTCTTGGCTTGGCTATCGTATGACAGGCGGCAGGCAGTATGTAAAAATTCCTGAAGAATCAGGCTAAAGTCGCTGAAGAGGCAGCTTAGCAGGCAAGCCCAAATAACGCTTAATCTTCAATGGGGACCACCAAGGCGTCCCTCACTCTCTCAATCTCACTTGCTGTGCGCCCGTCGTCTGTCCCTCTGACACTGCCTCTGCTGCTGTAGTCTGGTGGTGGGTTGGGCCGCAGCCCCAGCCCGAGTGCATGTACAGTAATATGCACATACGACGAGTATAAGTAGAGTTTTTTATGGTATACCGATACTGGTTTGCAGCGTCAAAGGAATACAGACACAACGACGACAACGACGAAGACGCCGACTCCGACTCCGACGACGACTCCAGAGAACAATGCCAAGTTCAATGTGGAGAGACGGAGCGCGAGAGCAAGCTGAGCTAAAGCGAAGCTTCCTTGAGGTGGGCGCTTTATTAGCGTGGCTAATACCCTGTACTAGTGACACAGACAAAGTGTTTCACTCAAGCAGTTACTCGAACATTTCATTCAGGATATCGATATAGGATAATTCTGTTGGTTTTACAATAGTTCATTCATTTGTCAACTTGTGTACAGAGTATCCCCTCGTCGAGCAGCTCACTCTTGACGGTTTTTTGTTCTTTTACTTTTGGTTTATTGGGGTCACTTACTTTGACAGAACTTCTACTTAAGCACCGGTATTCCATTTTTAAACTGTGTAGATTTGTGTGTGAGTGTGTTGGTTCGTTTATTGGTTTTGCTGTACTTGAGGAGCAGCTAGGTTAATGCTGTGTCTCGTTTATTGATATTATTATTCCGTTTCTTTGCTTTTGAACATTTGCTGCACAACACTTTGAAACACGTAACGAGGCAGAGTCAGGTCAGCACAGAAGAATCTCAATTCTCTAACGCCTTTAAGTCTGTGGAGGAGTTGGCAAAACAGCGCGACCAACGACAACTAAAACCAAACCGAACTGAACAGCTCGAGAGCTCACCTTGGACTGACGTGCACAGGTAACGTTTACCATTCCTTAAGCATTCGGACGCCGCTCAGTTGCCAGCCACAGCGACTGCGCAGCTGCTGCGACGCATTTACTCGTAACCTGTTGCTGCTGCTGCTACTGCTGCTGCTGCTGCTGCTGCTGTTGTTGGAGTTGACTCTGGAATTGGAAATGGTCTGGCCTTTGGTATTGGTATTGGCCACGGTCTGGGCCAAGGCGGACGCACACAAGTGTTGGCGGCATTAAACTGCATCTAGCGATGAATACAACGGAACACACACGCAGCAGTGTGTGCGAGTTGATGAAAAGCCAACAGCGTCTATTAATCATATACATAACTTTGTTTGTAATGTCTCAAATGCAACCCAAAAGTTAGTCAAGTTATCACCTGGTATTTGTCACACAGTTATTACAGTTAAAATAGATTAATGCCCGCTTTCCACCCAAAGCAAATAAGTCAAATGTTGAAATAATTCTCAGCATAATTTCTCGAATGCATAACTCAATAACTGTAAATAAATTTGCATTCTGACGCATTTTAGAGCATCGATGTATCGATTTCCGATAGCGACAACTATCGAAATTATCGGTGCTATCCTTGACAACATTTTATCACCGTTATTTTTCAAATTTAAAATTCAACAGCATTTTTTTTTATTGATAATCGTTATTTCAATTAATTAATTTAATATTGCTAAATAAACTTTTAGTTACAGTAAATATAATACAAAGTAGTTGAAATTGAAATGATTATTAATACAACTTTTCTGTTCCTGTCATATAACACATTTTAATATTTAATTTAAAAGAGAAACACGTAAGTTATACTACAAACACTACATACAAAATTGGTCAGAATGGCTAACATGGCATGGTGGATCATACTTATCATAGTAATGGTAATTGTCTCCGTAATCGTGGTGGTAATCTGCATAGTAGTGTGCATTTTTTGTCCTTGCGCTGCTTGTGTCGGATGTTGCGCCTGTTGTGCCGCATGTGCTTGCTCTGCTTGTTGCGCCAACTGCTGTGGCGACGGATGCTGTGGTGGCGAGGATGGTTGCTGTGGTGGCGGCGATGGTGATGGTTGCTGTGGTGATGGTTGCTGTGGTGATGATTGCTGCGGAGATTGCGGTGACTGTGGCGATTGCGGAGACTGCGGAGACTGTGGAGACTGCGGCGATTGCGGAGATTGCGGCGATTGTGGAGATTGTGATTGTGGAGATTGTGATCTGTAAGGATTGCATCTAGTCTAATAGTTTTATATAATCATTTGTGGACGATATTCCTAAGTAGTCAATGGAATCAAGTATATAAATTATATTGTAAGAGTATGTCTATATCTTGGCAAACACCTAACGACAAAAGTACAATATTTTTATTAAAACTAAAAATAAAATAAAATAAAATCTGATGAATTCTTTTGATAACTATTATTAAATTTTGTCCAGTGTCTATTAAGTTTATTCAGATATTTAAATATAATATTCATGTTTTTAATGGAGGAGTGTATAAATTGTTGAACTAATCTAAACTAATCTTGGGTATATATATGATAAAATATACGTTAATATCGGGTGATCTATATCTATATTTGTAAATTTCCAGTTGATGTTTTCTCCAGCCGAAATGAAAACCGAAAGCATTGCGAAATGGCTGAGCCTTGGGCAGTAGTTAATTCAATTACAATTAATATTGCATAACAGCATATTCTGTTAAAATATCAATACGAGTATGTGCAGAGGTATGTACATACGTATTCACAACGTTTGATATTAAAGGCGCTTTTCATTTTGGGAAAGTTTCCATTGGCGGTGCCAAGCTATATTAGTTTCAATTTGTTATGGTTATTATCAAAAGATGGTACAAAAACTAACAGACAGACGCACACACAGACACACACACACACACACGCGTACGCATGCGCAGTTACAAAACTTTCAAAGACGTTGTTATTGTTGTGCGGTGTGTTAACTTTTCTCTTTGGTAAATGCAAGAAATTTAAAGTCAATTGTTGTCGCAAGTGTGCAGAAAAAGTGTTTGGAGACTGTTGGCTACCTGTACGAAGTATAAATAAAAAAAAATTAATAGTAACAATTGAAACAAATGTCGCACTCACGAGGCAAGCAAAACGTCAAACTGAAACATGAGTGACCGTTACACATTGTTGTTGCACTGGATTGTCCGGCCACTCAGGTGTCAACGACGCGTCGGTTGACATGGCCGCACAGTGGGGCAAGAATGAAGTTTCTGATTATATTTATAGTTATACACGCGCTGTTAATTAAGTGTATGAGAGCTGCAACTGTTAGATTGGTTAGTGTAAAATTTAGATCTTATAAATCATAACTTCAATTAAATTAAAATATTGCGTATTGCATCACTGTGCGATGGTCTAATGGACGGTCGTCATGTGGTCACAGTTTTCAGCGAAAGTAACTCAACAAGTTCCAATGCCAATTGTGCGGTACTTTTATTTTTTACATCTAAGATATCTACATTTACAGTCGTAATAGTTTGCCAAAAAGAAATGAAAACTCTGACGTTGCGTATAGAATGCAATACTATACATATGTATATGTATGTACCAGAGTCTGTCTGGACTGTATGCAGAGAAAGTAACAACTTTTGTAGAAAATCAAACTCAACTCAAGCATGCGCTGAGCTTTAAATTTAGCTTATAGTTTTGATCACAGTACAAAGACTTTAGTCTAAAAATGTTTTGAAATTCACGTAGAGCATAAAATTTCGTTGCAGTTTTTGAATACGTTTGGTTGATGTTCGTTTTGCGCGCGCCCAATGCATGTTGCTTTATCGATTACATTATAATACAACCGTGCGTACACAAACAACTGTTTACCAACACTGCTGTGTGGCCGTGTGTGTGTGTGTTGAGAGATTGAAGACAATGGCTGCGGCTGCGGACGGTGTTGTTCCTACCCTTGCAAGTAATTATTACGCCAAATAATATAAACTAAATTTGTGAAAACTCGATAGCCCATACTATAAACTCCAACTGGTGCATGGTCGCAACAGTTTTGGCATCTGTCAGGCGATATTGCCACGGTTTTTCCCGTTGCGTCGTGCGAACCGCGTGCATTGGTATTGGTTACTAATAATTTTTCTTTTGTTGTTGCTTTTGTTATTTGCAGTTCGCTCTAGCGTGGCTGTTGAGCTGTGGTCGTCAGCTGGTATTAAGCAACCGTACGAGCACCAGCCCAACTTGCCGCGAGAGGAGACGAAGAGTTCGCGTTCAATCTGCTTCAGTCCGGATGGTCGGTACTTTGCTTATTCGAATGGTATCGAAGTAAAGGTTCTCCGTGTGCCAACTTCCAACACTGGCAATGATGTTTCATGGCCAGTACAGTGCACGTTGCCGCGTCCAAAGGCCTTCTATCTCAAGTTCTCACCGCGTGGCAATTATCTGTGCACCTGGGAACACTATGCCATTACCAAGGACCGCCCCGAGGGATCTCCCAATTTGATTGTTCATGAAATCAACACTGGCGCTGAGGTCTTCTCCATTGTACAGAAGAACCAAACAGATTGGGAGCCATCGTGGTCATCTGATGAATCCATTTTTGCAATGGTTGTAGGCGGCGAGGCGCTATTCTATGACCTGGCCGCTGGCCTAACTGAAGGCTTTGCAACCACATCGCGTAAAATTGGTGGCAGTCGTGGCGGTATGTTGTCTCTCGGTCCGGGAAATTGTCCACCGTTTCTAGCATTTTATACACCTGGTGCAAAGGGCGCACCGTCTATGTGTAAGCTCTACAAGTATCCAGCTTTGGGACAGAATCAAACCGTAGCCTGCAAGAGTTTCTTCCAAGCTGATCGTGTCGAAATGCTATGGAATACACGTGGCACTGGTCTTCTGCTTCTAACGAGCACCGAGGTGGACAAGAGCGGTGCCTCTTACTATGGCAATCAGGCGGTTCATTTCATGGCTACTAAAGGTGATACATGTTCTGTGCCGTTGTCCAAGGAGGGCCCTGTACATTGTGTTAAGTGGAGTCCCAAGGCCAATGAATTTGTGGTTGTCTACGGTTTTATGCCATCGAAAGCAGCCCTCTACAATCTTAAGTGCGATGTTGTGTTTGATTTTGGTGAAGGTCCTCGTAATTGCGCCTACTTTAACCCATTTGGTAATCTAATCGTGCTCGCTGGCTTTGGCAATCTACCCGGCGCAGTTGAGGTCTGGGATGTTAGCAAACGTGAGAAGTTGACTAATCTCAAGTGTGCCGATACCACACAGTTCGAATGGCACCCCAATGGTGAATGGTTTGTCACTGCTACTACTGCACCACGTCTTCGTATCAGCAATGGGTAAGTGGCATGAGCAATAGATATATACATATTTGCGAATTCATTTTGATTCATAATTGTGCTTTCCAGCTTCAAGATCTATCATTACTCGGGTGCATTGCTGCATGAGACGCTCTGGCCGCAAGGTCAAGAGCTGTTGGGTATTGAGTGGCAGCAATACTCGGACAACACATTTGCAGAGCCGAAAATTACCAAGGCCAAGCATGAAGGCATTAAGTCCAGCCAGCCAGAGGCTAGCAAAAAGGCATACACACCGCCGCATTTGCGCTTGCAAAAGGAGGGCAAGAATCCGGATAAATATATGCCGCAAATGACGGTGCCAGGACTTTCAGCACCAGCACAAGGTAATAGCAGCAGGAAATTTTGGCATAGGCAATATGACTTGGATAATCCGATAATGCGGCGTTGCCAGGTCCAGGGCGAGCAGCAACAGGGTCAGAGTGCCAACTCAAGTGTCAACTCATCGCGACCAAATCGACGCTATCGACCCTATCAGCATAAGCGCTACTAAATTATATAAAGGTCAATCATTTCATTTCACTCATACTAAAACAAAAAAAAAACAACTAATAAATCCCAATATCCATTGTGTGGAGGATTTTAGAGCACCATTCTTTTGTTTAGAAAACTTGAGATACTCAGGGAGAGAGGTTGTATATTGATCACAATCGAAGTTCAAATTAGATATAACTAATGAATCGATATGGTGTTCGGCATTTGATCAGACATTTGGCATAGTTTCCATAAATTTTATAGCATTTTTCCTTGGTATTTAATTGTTTATTAACTATTTATATTTCTCTTTGTGTACAGGTGGAAACAGCAACAGGAATAAGAAGAAGAATAACAACAGCAACAAACACAAGAGTAATAATAATATGCAAAATAAGCGTGAGTTTGGCGATGCTTCCCCGCCGGATGCAGTTCCAACTGAAGGTCAGGAGCAGCAGCAGCAGCAACAGGAGCATATTCTTCAGGTTGCAACCGGACTACAATTAGGAAATAACCTGGTGGGTGAATCGCCGCGTAGGCCGCCAACGAAGTATCAACGACAAGGACCCAGACAACAGCAGCAGCAGCATCAGCATCATATGCAACAACAGTCGGAGCACTCCATGTCGGTTGAGTTTGGTACACCACGCCATCATGCTAATGCCAATGGCAATAATCCTACGCACAACAACAATAATAGCGAGAAGGATCGCAAGATACGTACAGTGGCAAAGAAATTGTCAGACATTAAGAAGCTCAAGTCACGACAGAGTCAAGGCGAAACTCTGGAATTGAATCAGTTGAATAAGATTGAAATGGAGCCCAAGTATCTGGAGGAGCTACAGGCGCTCAAACTGTCCGTCTAATATGATTGCCATCAACTGTTAAATGTGTGATACAACCAATGAAAGTAGCGACATCATCATGATTATTGAGTTTGTTTCTGAGCCCCCTAACAAGTTTTGTACTTCCAAACGTAACTATCTATGAGAATTGCATTAGATATGAAATGTTAATGCTGTTTTCTTCACGTGCGCAAATTTTTCAAAGTTGAGAATGAAAATAACAAAAATTTTTCTATTGTGATTTGTTTTAATCTATTATACATCTTGGCAACCACAACAATAATTATGAATTGTAAACAATAAACTCATTCATGTACCAAATTGTGCTACACAGTAAAAAATAAATAATTTCCAGAAAAATAAAACGTTTTATTATGATTCCCAATTGGATTTCTTTTTGATAAACTTCTCGTGACCGTCTTCTTGGACAGCCACATAGTAACCAAGGTCCTCATACTTATGCCGCATATACGCAATATAACCAAAAACTGAAGCAAGTGCCGCCAGTCCCAATCCCATTATGATTTTATTCTGAAAAAGTCAGTTGTTTATTATGTATTCTCCATAGGAACTTAAAATGCTCACCGGTTTTGTATAGAGCTCAAAATTAATCAGTCGGAAGACACTGGTGCTACGCATAGACCGTATACCCTCGCCTGGCTTTTGTTTTTGTTGGTCGCCCATATTTTGTCTGTGTTACTTAGCAATTTTTAATTTCACCAAAAACGCATTGCACAATTCTAATAAACAAAGTACATGAGTGCTACTTATCGATAAACATGTGCACAAATCGATAAGAAATAGTCGATAATGTATTTGCTCATTTATTATTTCGCTAGGTTCCAACACTAGTAAAAAAATGTGACCCATGCAGAGACAATTTCAAAAGCTCGTATGAATTACTTGTACAAGCATTCCGAGGTAAATAAATTGTCATTCTTCATATTTCTAAAAGATTGGGTGCAGATTCACCAAGAATTTTAAACGGTTCTAAATTTCCCAGTTTGATTGCTTCTTGACAAATTCCTGGCTTCCATCTTCCCTCAGAGCCATATAATATCCAAGACTCTCATATTTATTTCGTACATATGTATGTAATATAGCCAAAAACACCAACAGCGGCAGCTACTCCCAGGCCTAGCAACACTTTGTTCTGAAGCAATATTATGAATTTATATCTATATATTTTCATTAATAGTACTTACCTGTCGTGTGTTAATTTCAGCATGGAGCACTTTTAGCAAATTCCCATTACGCATTGGCCCAATAACATCGTTGGAATTTTGTGGTTGTTTACTGGCCATATTTTTATTGAATATTTGTAATTCCTTGTTTTTTAACGGTAGAAATTTATAGTATAACTGACAACTATATCTAAAAACATTACGTACAAACAAATTCTAGCTCCAACATCGACATTGACAGAGTTCAAATTTAATTAGCAAAAAATGATAGTGATAGATGTTTTATATACATTTTATGCCCAAAAAGAGTCAGTTATAAAATACACACAGCTATTTAACTAAAGAATTGACAATCACTATAGATTTTTATATTTATTTTATATACAAGAGGAAACGTTGCGTCCATTTTATTTAAAGTCAAACTGATAGCCCCGATCTACAAAGCTGAGTCCACGCTCATAGCTCACGGGGAAGTCATCCATAAATTTGATGTAATTCTTGTAGTCTGGTGAAGTTTTAAGCTCCTGCAAGATGAAGAGATTTGTTATTACACAATGAGAAACTATGTTTAGGTCTTATCAACTTACTTTTGAATCTACATAATCCTCGAATCCGCTTAGGACATAGTATATTAGAAGCGGCTGTGTCGGCTTATAGCCACGTTGTTGGTTTTTCGCTTCATGTTGTTTTAATATGCCAAGAGCACGTTCCAGAAAACTGGGTGTAAGTCGTCGGCAGTAGGAAACATCGAGGTGATGAAGATTTGGACACAACTCGATAAATTTAAGTAGCATATCATCGCAAAGATAGGTCCAATTGCGTAGACAGAGCAACTGCAGTTTTGTCATACAGGTATAACGTTCCAGAAATTCGACGTCATATGTCCAGCTGCAAATTGCCAAACGTTCCAGATTGCGATGCGGCCAAATGGGCAAGTTTTCATCCCAGCCTGGTTCTAAAGGCATATAATATCCGTCCACAAAAAATCCAATTATATCCTCTGCTTTGCGTTCCATTATTTCATAGAATTCAGACACTTCGCGAATTTTATGATCGTAGCTATCGACACTGACTTCTGGCGGTATATGCCACTCCGTATCCAACAGCACCACCAGTTGCTTAAGTGCTGGGAGGTTCAATACCTGAGGCAATACCGCTTTCAGGGTAGCCAAATTAAGCTTTAAAATTCTGAGATTTTGAAGGTATATAACGCAATTGTTAAGGCGAAGTTTACTTATAGCATCATACACGCGTATGTCTAGCACTTGCAGAGGAAGCAATTGACACACCTGATCTAGATATTCCTGTTGGAGTTCATATTCCTTGTGCTGGTCCTCGTATAAGTGTAGCTCTTGCAGATGGCGAAATTTGGTAATGTAACGCCCCAAAATGGGAGTGGTTAACCGAAGCAGCAGTAAATTGGGCATCATTTTGGCCATTTTGCATATGCTGAGGTCGGATGGATAGCAATCCATATCCTCCGGGTCATAATAGAAGCTAATCACACTGGGCAGCTCGTATATTTTCATATCATCTAAATCTTTAAGCAGTGCGCATAAACAGCTGGACACCATCATGTGGCGTATATATGGACGCATTTTCTTCAAAAAATAACAAAGGTCCTCATGATTGGGTAGCATTTCTCGCCATTTCTCCAAGTCAAGCTGGTCATAGGCATGAGAGCTGCGCCATCGGTTGAGGCATATCCATTTAAATCGGTTGCAAGCCCGGGCAAATGCAACCTCGCTGCGCAGGTCCTGCAAACGTTCAAATATGCATTCCAGACAATCATTGTTGAGTTTTAATATTGTCGTCGTTTGTTCAATAGACGCCGGAGACTCTTCTGCGTTTGAGGGCTCATCCGCCATGACTTTGCTGATCTATAAAATTTGATCAGCGTAAAGTTATTTTTAACACATTTAAATAATCACACATACCTAGTAAAGTTTAAAGACGCAGTTAATAGTAGCTTTTATGCGATATGCGCTCTATTGCCAGATAGTTTTTTCAAGAGCTACCACAAGTTAGAAAACTGCCTCATAACAAACAAAAAATTCACGACAGCTGTTTCCACACTTGGCGTTTATGCGCCAAATTTGGCACTTTTCAAGTGTTGGCGCAATGGCACTTTTTTTCGTAAATGGGCGCCATCTGTCGGCAAAGCATTGTACTATTTAAAAATACCGTCTTTATGGACAAATATCGATATAGTACCAAATTGCAAAACATCGATATCGATATTGACAGCAGAAACACGTGTGTGTGCGTTGCCCATTTTCATTCCTTTTATTCTATCAGTTCGGTGATTGCGAGTGCGGGCTTTTAATTCGTAAGATTTAAAAACAAAAAGGAAATATAGTTAATAACAATAGCAGACATGGATGCAACCACAGATGCTATAGTACTTGAATATCTAAAAACTAAAGATAAAAATCTGGCGAAAGTATTCGAGCAGAAGTTTAATGTTGTAAGTTCTCTTCTTTTTTCATTGCAACATGTGCAGTTGCACCGGCTAATATGTGTGTACATGCAAACGTATTTATGTACGTATTAAATTATACAAACTGATATCGAAATCTGCGGATAAACTCTAATTTTAAACGCACATATTGTCGGCATGGATGCATAGAAAAATATTATTCCATATGCAAACACGTGTTTCCATTAACCAACAACTTTTCTTTTAAAATTTTTTTTAGGCTGGTGTAACAAAGGATACGCCAAAGCTACCATTCATTGTAGAGTATTTTGGTAAACGCGAAAAACTACCGCCTGTAATTGGTAAGGATAATTCCAGTGACAGTGACAGTGACGATGAAACCGCCGCTCCAGTCAAAAAATCAGTAAACTTGACAAATGGCAATGCTGGTAAGAAGGCAGCGCCAGCTAAAAAAGCAGAAAGCGACGACACCAGCTCTGAGGAGGAGGATAAACAAAAGACGGCAAATAAAACAAAGGCGGCAGGTGCAAAACCCTCATATACGAGTAGCGAGGACAGTGATTCGTCAGAAGAAGCAGCGCCGAAGAAACCAACAGCTCCTGTCAAGAAATCGCCAGTGAAGGCAGCTAAAAAGGATTCATCGGACAGCAGCGATTCGTCAGAAGAAGAGAAACAAGTGAAGAAACCAGCGGCTTCTTCAGCTAAGAAAGCTCCGGTTAAGAAGACAGATTCATCCTCTGAAGATTCATCAGATGAGGATGAAAAACCAGCTGCAAAGGCTCCGATAAAGCCAGCGGCCGCTGGTGCTGCCAAGAAACCAGCTGCAAAGCCAGCAGCTAAAAAGGCTTCGAGCAGCAGCGATTCGTCATCAGAAGAAGAGCAGCAAGTGAAGAAACCAGCAGCTCCTCCAACTAAGCCAGCTCCGGTTAAGAAGGCAGAGTCGTCCTCTGAAGATTCTTCAGATGAGGATGATAAACCAGCTGCAAAGGCCCCGGTAAAGAAACCCGCTGCAAAGCCAGCAGCTAAAAAGGCTTCGAGCAGCAGCGATTCGTCTTCAGAAGAAGAGCAACAAGTGAAGAAACCAGCAGCTACTCCAGCTAAGCCAACTCCGGCTAAGAAGGCAGAATCGTCTTCTGAAGATTCTTCAGATGATTCCGAAGAGGAGAAGAAAAAGGCGCCAGCTGCCAAGCCGGCTGTAGCTGCTTCACCTAAGAAAGCAGCTGCTAAGGCTGAATCAGCGGATTCATCCGAGGACAGCGATAGTAGTGAAGATGAGAAACCAGCAGTCAAACCAGCTGTAAAAAAAGTAGCAGCACCGGCCAAGAAAACCGAGTCTTCATCAGAAGACTCCAGTGAGGACGATGATGAGCCGGCCAAACCCAAACCAGCAGCTCAGAAGGCGGCGCCGAAAAAAGCTGAAAGTTCCGATGATAGCTCATCCGACGACGATGAGCCCGCAGCAAAAAAGAAGCCGGTTCCAGCTAAGAAGGCAGACAGTAGCAGCGACGATAGCGAGGAATCTGGAGAGGTGAAGCCACCAGTGGCCAATGGCAATACAGCCAAGCCTGGACAAAAACGCAAATTCAGCGGTGGCGATGAAGAGGAAGAAACTCCCAAGAAAATGTACAACAACTTTGTAAAGTCAGGCGAGCAACAGGTAAGATTGTTATGCATTATATTCCGTTCGACTTTTATGAATTGCTCCGAAAAGCCATGTGATTAGAATTATCGAAAAGAAAGCTAATGCAACTACACACAAAATTAGAAAACCGGCTTCACCTCCACGCCGACTAATGTCATGAATTACAACAACAAGAGCAACAATAGCGGCGGAAGTGGACGGAGAAACTCGCCATTTAGGCGCGTGAAGACCGAAGAGGTTGAGGTCGATACACGTGTCCAGGACATGTCCTTTGAGGCGAAGGTAAGTGCCACAAATGCATTTGAGAGTGTGGCGCGTTTTGGAGCTGCTTGTTTGTGTGTGTGTTTTTCTTCTGCCGGAGACCATAAGTTAGTCCAGTTTCTCAAGTTGCTCAGAGTTTTCCGCTGTTTTCCATGACGCTAGTGGGGTTAGGGGAAGCAGCATGGGTTACACACAAATTAGCAAAAGAAATGTGCGCAAACCAAACTCAAAACTGAACTCAAATGATTTGTGGCACTTGCCTCAATTTTTCGTTATATATTTGTATCTATCTACTATTTCGCTTTTCTTGCCTGGCTAATTTGTGTCTAACCTTTTGTGTTGCTATTCTATTTTCTAGGACAATGGAGGATTTAAGAAGTTTAGCAACGGACGCGGCGGACGTGGTGGCTCGGGCTTTGCCGGACGCCCAGATCGCAGCCAATGGGAGAGCAATAATCAAGAAGGAGGAGGCGATGGCGAAGAGGGTGGCTTCAAGTCCGGTGACCGCAAAAGTTTTGGCGGCTTCGAACGTAAATCCTTTGATGGACAACGCGGCGGACGTGGTGGCTTTGGCCGCGGCGGCGGAGGTGATAATGATCGTGGTGGCCGGGGTGGTCGCGGTGGTTTTGGCCGTGGTCGCGGCGGTGGCGGTGATCGTGGTGGACGTGGCGGTTTCGGACGTGGTGGCGGCGGCGATCGTGGTGGACGTGGCGGTTTCGGACGGGGTGGCGGCGATCGCGGTGGACGAGGGGGTTTCGGACGCGGCGGTGGTGGTCGCGGCGGTGGTTTCGGTAACAAATCATTCGAAGGAACGCAAAATAAGAAAATTACGTTTGACAATTAACTGAAACAGAAATGTAAATTAAGATATTAAGAGATAGACACACATGCAAAAACCATAAACAATTATTAAAACGATTTGGAATCCATCTTTCGTTTGCCTCGAGCTGGATTCGATTTCAATCTTATGGTGGAACAGAATGCCGAAAACACACACACATACAAGGTCCTTAATGCGAACCACTATTGTTGTAGATGTAGGTCCTAATTAAGCCTTTATATAAATACAGAAAAATGCTGCCGGTTCTTGGGGCGAACGCGCTAACAAGGATTTAAAGTTTACCCGCGGCAAATCCTTCAAGCATGAAAAGACCAAAAAGAAGCGCGGCAGCTATCGGGGAGGCCAGATTGACACGGGCGTCAATTCAATAAAATTTGAATAGAATACAGTAAATACTTTACACTTAATTAGTATGTAACGAAACACATCGCTTGTAACTACACAAATCGTTGTATCTCGATTTGTTGACCTTTAAAACAAAATTCTATTATGTTATTTCTTTGCCGAGAATTTTAATCACTGATCAATCAGTTTATAATCACACGTACACACATACTAAACTCTTATTCTATGTTCTGTTCAATCAAAGAAGAAAACTTCAATATAAATATCTACGCATAATAAAACTATATGTTATAATACAATTTTATATATAATATACAATCGATGTCTATTAATTGAATGGGAACATACAATATATATCATATAATACAATGGAAATTTGTATAATTCTGTATAATAATAATAATTTCATTTCTATAAAATATAAAACCAAATACTTCTGGAATTTAAGTTACGCTCTGTACGTTCCTCTTTTGTGGTACTACCCTTCCGTCTACCATAATGATATATCTGTAGTACTACGTTTCTGTCTACTTCTAGGCATCGACATAGTAAATTCTGATTCTTCACTTTTTCATATACGGATAGTCGATGTCTCGCAGTGGCACAAACGTTTCCTTGATGGAAATGGGGCTGGCGAAACGGAGTACATAGTGTGGGCCGCCTGCCTTGTCATTGGTGCCCGATTTGCGACCGCCTCCAAATGGCTGCTGAGCCACCACAGCGCCAGTGGACTTGTCATTGATGTAGAAATTGCCACAGGCATATTTAAGCTGCTCAAAGGCGCACTTCAGGAACTCTCTGCAATATAAAATATTACTATTGATAACTAACTTCGACAACACTCACTTGTCCTCTGCAAATACTGCGCCTGTGAGTGCAAATGGCGTTGTTGTTGACACCAATTTAAGGGTCTCCAGACAGTCTTTGTTTTTGTAGACATAGATCGCTAGCACAGGTCCAAAGATTTCCTCAGTCATAACGGGAGCTTTGGGATCCTCGGTTACGACAATAGTTGGACTTATAAAATAACCCTGTCTGTCACAGAAGTCGCCGCCGGCAAGCACCCTCATACTGGAGCTGTCTTTGGCCTTTTCAATATAGCCCGTAATGCGTTTGTATGCTCTCTTATCGATAACAGCGGAGGTAAAGTTAGCAAAGTCTTCGACCCCGCCGACCTTGAGGTCATTCACTGCAAACCAGAGTTCCTCTTTGATCTGCAGGTAAGTATATTTACTAGTTAAAATTTATATATATATATTAATATACTCTTTTACCTTAGACCACAAGGACTCTGGCACATACATGCGGGAACAGGCTGAGCACTTCTGTCCACTGTACTCGTAGGCAGAGCGTATGGTGGTGCTAACCACGGTTTCCACATCTGCTGACTCATGTACAAAGTGGAAATTCTTTCCACCACATTCGCCAATGAGTCGTGGAAAGTGCACATATTTATCAAGATTTCCAGCCACCTGTTGCCATAGCCGACTGAACGTACTGAAACCCAAATCATTAAGGAGTAGACATAGGATATAGATGATGTGAGACTTACGGAACGGAGCCAGTAAAATTGATAATCGCCAGATGTTTCGAAGCAGTTATTGTGTCGCCAAAGACTTGTGGCTGCGAAGGCACAAAGTTGACAACACCATCCGGAACACCAGCCTCACGCATCACGTTGAAGATGCGCCAGTTGGACAGCAACGCAGTGCTTGACGGTTTCCACAGCACACAATTACCCTGGAATACGGAATTTAGATAATAGTGTTTTAGTTCCAATAGCCCATAACATACCATTAATGCAGGCGTATAGGCCAAGTTGCCACCGATTGCAGTAAAGTTAAAGGGAGTAATAGCTGCAGTGAATCCATCAATTCCACGAAACTGCATCGAGTTCTTCACCACTTTTGGATCATCGCTGATGGGCTGATACTTTGACCATTCATTGAAGAAGTACGCGTGAAATCTGCGTATTTCGAGAAAAGCATAGCGAAAACATTATTTTATACAGGACTTGTCTTTTAATACTTTTTAAACAGGTAAGTAACTAAGTTTAGGTTTAGGTTAGGAATAGACCTCAGCTCACTTAGGCCAAAAGAGGCCCATTGTTAGTAACTAAGTTATTTGTGTTAATTTTTTTTTTAATGAATTAACTTTATAAAATTGGCAAAAGGAAGTTGATTTAGTAGCAAAAGTTAGATGAATCTATCATTCACAGACATTTTTTCTTTTAAGCAGTATTTTTAAAACTTTATAATATTGAATGAAGAAAATAACGACATAGCAAACGTCTGCACGCAGTGACTGCTGCCGATGAACTAATTAAGCGCCAAGAATCATATTTATTGTACGCTGTGCGGTTGTGTGTTCGCCGTCATTGTACGGTCCAGCTCACTACAGCGAACACACAACCTCACTGAGCGGCAGTAGGAAGAGAGCCCATTGCGCATAGGCGTGCGTATGTATGTTCGCTGCGGTGAGCTCGAACTTAGCTATGACAGCGAACACACAACCTCACTGAGCGGCGGTAGAAAGAGAAAGCATTACGCATTGAAGAAAGCTCATTGCGCATAGGTGTGCGTGTGTAAGTTCGCTGTAGTGAGCTCGACCTTAGCTCTGACAGCGAACACACAACCATACATACAATACGCAATGTACTCTGTACTCCACTAATTATGTGCTCTGTGTTTGCGCAGATGTGTTTGTGCTCTTAGTAACCGACTATTCACGTGTCCGAGCATAGAAATGGGTAGTACAATTTGAATTGCGTTGTCTCTACGAACCTCATAAAATCTGCAAGCTCGCCAGCTGCATCGATTTCCGCCTGGAACACCGTTTTGGCTTGACCCAACATGGTGGCTGCATTTAAATCTTGACGATATATGTTGGCTATCAAGTCAGCAGCCCGATGCCAAATCTTCAAGCGTTCAGCTAATGGGACACTATCCCATTCGGGCTGCTTCTTAACCGCCACATCGATGGCTTTCTTCAATAGTTTCTCATCCGCCAAGTGGACTTTGGCAATAGCTTGCCTGTGATTATGTGGCATCACCTGTTTGACGGTCGTCTTAGTTTTGAATTCCTTACCATTAATAACAACAGGAATTTCCTCAACTTGAGTGGCGATGCTTTTCAGACATTTTCTAAGTTCTGTGCGTTCCTTAGAGCCAGTCAGATATTGCAGAATTGGTTCATTACAGATTTTAAGGTCTTTAACCTCTGGGTCTGGAATGATGCAGGCCATTCTGTATGCAAGTATCTTGACAGAACTGAGAGATGGAAAATTAAATGTGATATAGAATTATTTATAGATCATAAGTGCATTATGCATACCTCTTAGTGCAACGGACTCTTAATTTACATGGCAAATGGAACATAATTCAAGTGTCGTTGCTCTTCTGTCTTGATAGAAAAGAAACAAATAAATTTAGATGGTACAAATGTTCCAAAAGTTCAAAACGAATGAAATTTAGACGAATAACGCTAAACTTATTCAATAAATTTAAACTTTGAGTGAATTTTCAAAACAGTTACTCATATATCGTAGAAGATGATCACTTATAACAGTTCAAGATACATATTATTTATTACAAAGAAGAAGAATCTAAGCATCTCTTCTCAGTACAAAGAGTCAAGGTATTTGTGGAGAATGGTTCGTGGTTATTCTTTATTGCTACATAAACTTTAAAGAACACTTCAATCTTTTCGGAACCCATGAATATATATTTCAAACAAGTTATATCTGAAAGTATTACATTGATATGTTACAAGAACTGATAAATAAATGTATTACAACGGCATAAACATTTACAGTCCAATTAAATCCAGCAATACTTAAGTGTTTCCATTATAATTGACGCAATAGAATATTCTCTACTCACCAAAATGTTAATAAAATTATTAAATTTTAATGCTAGTTTTCAATTTTGATTTATTATTTGAATGAGTTTCTTTCTATTATATGTTTATGTTTATGTAACTTTGTTTTGTGTTTCATACAATTGTGTTATTCATAATCCATTCACATTTAGTATTCAAAATGTATTGTCTGCATTTACAAATATCTATGTATATAATGTATGCGCACATCGCTATATATAGTTCATATATTTATAGTAATACATATATATTGCAATAGTAACTATTTAGTTTTGGCTATGACAACGAAAGCAATACACCAGGAGATAATACAAATTATAATATAATTAAATAATCACAATTTGTTTTACATTCATATTCAAATATTATGTGCATAGTTATTATATATTCGAGATACTTTATATGAGTGTGTGTGTGTGAGTTTTATAAGGTAATCAGCATATCAATTTACAACTTCGTAGTTCAAGGCGACAAACATACAGCAGAGATATCTAACAATATTTAACTAAAATTATTCTTTATTTCTTTTTGTTGGTTAACTAGATTCGTGGTGAAGGGGTGCGTAATAATAGTTCAACAAAATACATTCGTTATACATAAAATTTCGAGTAGTGTTCTTTATGAGATTCCTGTTATTTAGCCCCTTCGGTTGCTACATTACTCGTTCATGTAAGGATAGGTGATGTCACGCAGCGGCACAAATGTCTCCTTGATGGACTGCGGGGATGTCCACCGGAGTATATAATGAGGGCCGCCTGCCTTGTCATTAGTGCCCGATTTGCGACCGCCTCCAAATGGCTGCTGACCCACCACAGAGCCAGTGGACTTGTCATTGATATAAAAGTTACCAGCGGCAAATTTAAACTCTTCTAGAGCACATTTGACAAAATCTCTGCAGGACGAGATTGTACATGAAATTAACTATATGAAATCAATCTACCCGTGAGTGTAACTTACTCGTCGAGGCCAAACACAGCTCCAGTTAATGCAAACTCCGTAGATGTGTTCACCAACTGCATGGTCTTGTGCAAATCGGAATCCTTATACACATATATAGTTAGCACAGGTCCAAAGATCTCCTCAGTCATAATTCGTTCCTTGGGGTCCTTGGTAACGACAATGGTGGGATTTATGAAATAGCCCTTGCTGTCCGAATAGGTGCCTCCGGCAATGATCTCCAAGTTGGGAGAGCTTTTAGCATGCTCAATGTAGCCCGTAATGCGTTTAAATGCTTTATCATCAATAACAGCAGACGTAAACGAGGTCGCGTCCTGCACATCACCAATCTTGAGCTTCTGTGCCTCACACACTAATCCCTCTTTGATCTGCATATAGATTGGTTATAGATTTTGACATAAAAGAACAAATTTTCCTTATACCTTGGGCCACAAGGACTCTGGCACATACATGCGAGAGCAGGCCGAGCACTTCTGTCCGCTGTACTCGAAGGCTGATCGTATGGTGGATGTAACCACTGATTCCACATCTGCTGACGCGTGTATAAAGTGGAAATTTTTGCCACCACATTCGCCAATTAGTCGTGGGAAGTTCTTGTACTTGTCGATATTATTTCCCACCTGCTTCCACAATCTACTGAACGTCCTGTGGAGTATATAAACCATTTCAATTATGACAATCGATAAAAGAGTAGAGAGACAGGGGAAACCTACGGAACTGAGCCGGTGAAATTAATGGCTGCTAGGTGTGGCGATGCGGTTATTGTATCACCGAAGACTGGGCCGTCCGCAGGAACAAAATTGACGACGCCATCGGGCACGCCAGCCTCGCGCATAATATTGAAAATACGCCAGTTGGAGAGCACCGCGGTGTCCGATGGCTTCCACAGCACGCCGTTTCCCTAGAAAAACAACAATTATGTGAAGTGGACGAAGGGAGTAGATACAGATACAGTTACACAATCATACCATCATTGCCGGCGTGTAGGCCAAGTTGCCACCAATGGCAGTGAAGTTGAATGGACTGACAGCGGCTATAAAACCATCAATGCCTCGATAACGCATCGAATTCTTAGTGACCTTCAGGTCTTCGCTGATGGGCTTGTATTTAGTACACTCTTTCAGAAAGTAGGCGTGTATCCTGAGAAGTAAATAATGGATGAATGAGTCGGTCGATGTAAATATGAACAGACTAAATATAGATATTTACCGTATAAAGTCAATTAACTCAGCGGCCGAATCGATTTCTGCCTGAATAATCGTCTTTGCCTGACCCAACATGGTGCTGGCATTCAACTCCTGACGATATTTACCAGCCATTAAATCTGCGGCACGCTCCCAGATTTTCAGACGATCCGCTAACGGGACACGGTCCCATTTTGGTTGAGTTTCCACAGCCGTTTTGATGGCTTGCTCCAAGAGTTTCTTATCGGCATAGTAGAATTTGGCTAATTTGTGCTGATGATCGTGCGGCATAACCTGATGCATCACCTGATCCGTTTTGTACTCTTTACCGCCAATAACGATGGGCACTTCTTCGCATTTCGCAGCGGTGTTCTTAAGTGCCTCCTGCAGAGCCTTACGTTCACTTGAGTCCTTGCGATACGTTAAGATAGGTTCATTCTCAACACCGGTATCTTTCAGATTCGCATCCGGAACGACACTGCCCAGACTGCGTACATAACTGCAGCTAAAACAGTAGATTTATATTAATAATAGTAGAGACTATATGCAAGGACTATACATACGATTTCACTTGTGGCAGTGTGGAGCCAAGAACGCGATTATGCATTAAGCGCAACATCTTCAAACCGGGAATGGCGCGAGTGCGGGTTCGTGAGGGGCCTCTTTAGCTTTTGTCTTGTTATGCAAACACTAAAATTTAGCTGCGCTGCGAGATAACAAAAGAAGAGGCACAAACACATAGGCAAAAACGTTTCATTAATTCCATTTATAGCAGCAGCGTTTATCAGCAACCTTGAACGCTCATTGGGGGCCTGACTGGGGGCAGGCGACTAAACATCGCGTGAGGCTACAATTGATAAGCAGCCAAACGTGAGGCACACGCTCGACTCGCTGTACTTGATAATGAAATTACAATAAAACTTATCAGAATTCTAAGGTTATTTAAAAAAAAAAATATATTCCCATGTCAAGTGTTGAGTAAACGTGCGAATGTGTCTACTACACACACACACACACACACGCATGCCAACTACACACACCTTTACATATACACAAGCGTAGCGGCAACTTTTTGGCAAGGCATCAGCTGTTTTTGCCGCGTCGACTACTATGGAAATTTCCTATCACCGAAACTTGTCCGAGCGGCAGGGGTTCGAGGGGGCACTGCTTGTTTGTTAACGTAATTTGACAAGGGTTGTTACGACAGCAAACATAGTGCACACCTCCTCCTGAGAACCAGTCCCCCTTCACCTACATATTGTTAATATTCACAATCTCTAAAGCATGTCAAGTATGCGTATATACTACGTATCTAGTTAAAATGCATATAAATATGCTCTGCGTCGTTTAGGATGATTGATTTTTACCAGAGAGCTGACGCAAATCAAAATGCATACTTATATTACCCATACACACACTCAGATGCATCCATATTTAGTATATACTATGTACTGCAACAAATGGTCACAAGTTTTTGAGGCCAAGTAAAACATGCGCAAAAATTTAACCGATACTCGGCATATACTATACAACACACACTATACACACGTATATGTATGTACACACGTGCACATATTTGCTCACACAGGCGCAATTTGAATGCAGCCAGTTTGGTTCACTTTTGCCATTTGTTTTGTTGTTGTGTGTCCCCCATTACGCAATGTTATGTTTTTACACAGCCTTTTCGCTCTTTCTTTTGCTCTCATTGACGTTTTGATATAGCGTAAAATCCCTCAAATCTATCAATTTCCAAGTTGATTACATTTAATTTAAATTTATTACTTCTTACTTCGTTTTTTTCGCGAACAGTGTGGACCGAAAGGCACGCAAAGCTTTGTGTGTTTTGTTTGGCCTAAGCGAGACTACCTACACACACGTATCCATCCGTTAAATGAAATGTACTTGCGCCTGTGTGTGTGTGTACATGGGCAAGTTTAAAATTATTATTGACGCACAGCTGATACCAATCGATATCCAACTGGATAAATCCGATAAGAATTGGCTGTGGCCTCTAAACCGCTTAGTAACTTATTTTATAATTGCAAATATATAAAATAAATAATATATTAAAATAATAATTTTCAAATAGTACGTATATACATACATAAACAGCGGTATATTTAAATTTAAAAATTAAATACTTACTTATCGATATTTTTATATTCGATATATTGCCTTTGCGCACTCGCTGTACAAAATACTTGGCGCTTTACAACACTAGTATTGTGGCGCCAAACTTAAATGCTTTGTTAAAGTATTCTAAAGAGTTAATAGTTTGTAAAAAACTCGTACATTTAATGAAGTATATAATACAGTACTATAACTTATTTGCTATATACATAAAAAATTGCGTGTAACTAACTATTGCTGATATGTCTCCAGTTCTACACCTAACCATAATAGCCTCCTCCGGCTCCCGCGCTTGCACTGGCAAACCCTCCACTGCTGCTCGCATATGCTGTGTCTAGAATAGAAAACAAGTCCAAAACACTAACAATTCATACACACAATCTCAAGAAACAAATTAGTTATAGTGTCTTAACGTAATACTCACTCGTGCCACCATAGGGATAACCATAGCCATAACCCGGATAGCCATAACCATAGCCAGGATAGCCATAGCCGCCCCCGCTGCCGACTCCACCTCCGCTTCCACCACCATACCCATAGCCGGGATATGTGTAACCATAGCCGGGATATGAATAGTACTGTGGGTAGCCGTATCCATATCCATATCCTCCATAACCACCATAGCCACCATACTGTCCACTGCCAGCGGACACTCCACCTCCACCATAATACGGAAAGCCACTGTATTGAGATTGCACCAGCTGACTCTGTAGTAGCGCTCCGAGCAGTGCCAGACATACCCAAAATCTGCAACCGTTGGACTCTTTTCTATGCGACATATTTCAATATGAATGTGAAATTGTTTAAACTTTTTGAACGTCCACTGAATACTGAATGGAAAATGTACAGCATTTGCTGTTTTTATAGACCATAAACATATTATTCTGATTATAATGTTTCGCTACGAAACGATTGTTAATGGCGCCTAATCGTTCATCATCAGATCAATGGTTGTTGTTTTGTCAGCCTTTGGATTGTTTGTTCATTGGACCGTGCAAATATCAGTCATACACTGCAGATGCGTAATGTTTACATTCGAATGTTACATTGTTATGAGCTCATTAGCATTTGATTGACGAAAAATAAATTAAAGTACGTATTTACGCCAATAACTGAAATACTCCACACTGATTAGTTGGAGTCGAATGAGAGCAAGCATAGATACCCTGTAAGAATTTTGAGACTATTTCATTTGATATGAACATTTCCATTAAATTTCTATATTCACTTCTCATAAATAGCATAATTTTGTCTAAAGAGCAGATTGTCAATCGCAAATCGAACAACTTCACTCATATTTCTCTTTAACATAATTGTGAAATAGTTGTAGAAAACTTAATCGGTTCGAGCTGGCTTTCTATATCTTTCTACAGGGTAAAATCATATGACTCAGAACGGTTTTGTTTACATTATAAACATTTAAATCGAGGTTTCTGGGGTTTTACCAGCTAGAATCGCACTTCTGGTATGTTTCATGCTTAAACACAGTCATTAACCTCACAATTTGATGACATGACATTAAAAATCGTATTTAGTAACTGGGGTGATTTTTTATTCCCCTCCAACTGAATTTTCCCAACTCGACTCTTTTTAGGTCCAATAGTCTCCAAATGGTCAATGAACATCGACGCCCTTCAAATGAGGTCAGTTGTGAGCAATTAATACTATTAACCACTCACACTATGGCCACATAATTATAAATGTTTTTTCTCTACGTGTATTACGTTTTTTTACTCACTTTTTTCACTGCATTCAAAGTTCATTGTGAAGGATTTTATTCGATCAGAGTACATGTTGAAATATAATATTGTTTTTTTCTTGGTTTAATTGCTATTGGTTAGCTCGTTGGGGGACACACAATTAATGACATACTGTTGATCTTTATTACGATAAAAGATAATTAAATAACAGCGTTTTGCTGGGAGAAAGGGTTCGAAATTAACTTTGATTGAATTGAATTATATTGTTGACGGTTGCAATTAAAGCAAAGTCTTTTGGTTAATTTCCTTAGTAAACAAGTGATAGTAGGCTGAAGAAGGCGTGCCAGAGTCTATATACATATATGTATGTATATTGCTGATTAGATATAATTATATTTGCCTAGTAGTTCTCAGCAGCTAGAATTTTCCAAATTAATTACCTTTTGCCTTCTAAGATTAAGCCTTTGTAATTAAAATCTAATATTTACCAGTATATAACATTATAGGAAGAATAATATTAAGCAAAGTTGCAAATATAATTGGAGTCTTATTCACCACTTTAAAACGATCTCAACTTGCCATAATTTACATTTTTAAAATTCACAATTTTTATATAAAATATGCCAAGTCATTCTGTTCAGTTTAGAAAAAAGTGTTGCAGCCTTTTGGGCTGAGCTTGTATAGAATTTTCCACCACGGCCGAAAGTATGCAACACTTTTCTGTAACTTTACAGAATGACTCTGCGTATTTTGTAATACCAATAATATAATTGATATAGTTTATCGGAAAACAACTAAAAACAAATAAAATTCAATTAAAACTTTAATCTTGACATTAAATAAATCAACATGTATAGTATATATGTATAGCAATAATTGTTATCAAGAGCGGAGGTACATAGCCAATGCTCTGATTTATTATCCCCCAGTTTACCATTCCCATATTGGCAGTTTAAAGTTTTCCAACATCATTTCCCCCTCTCTAGTTCCATCTGAGGCTCTGCGCCATTATCGGAAAAGACTTTGTGTTGAATCTTAAAGACTTTATTTCCAAAACGTTGACAAATTGCACTTAAAAATACAAGAAAAACTTTGGAAATTACTTTGTTGTTGTGCGCAAACATGTGTCATACGCACACACACACACCCACACACACAATTTTAAAGAAGTTGGTTGCATACATTTGAAATGTGTTGTGTAGAAATTCTGTACAAAATTTCTATCATAAATTTTTTAAATCTAGAACATGTGCTGTGTGTGTGGGTGTGTGTGTGATTACACTGTCCAACAATTTTGCGCTATTTGTGCTGCTGTTGTTGGTTAAAAATTTCGCTCCAATGACATTTTGTGCCTTTGGGTACCATTGTATGCAGCTGACGTTTGTTTTCATTTCTGTCCTTTTTCTCCCATTTTTTGTATTCTTTTTTACCTGTCTGCGACTGCAGTTATTGCTATTGTTGTTGCTGCTGTTGCTGTTGTCATTGTTGCTGCATTACTTGGCTCCAGGTGTTGTATGGCATTGCTGTTGCTGTTGTTGTTGCTTTCTGAGTGAATTTCGCATCTTGAGTTGCCATTGCACTGCGCATGTCTCTCAACGCATGAGTTGTTTATTCCCTGCATCACTATTTCATTTGTTTAATTTACAGTTTTTTTATGCTAAAGAATTTAGTTTTTATTAACGGCTTTATTTCTGTCAAAGCTATTTTTGGTTGAGGCACATTGAAACTAATTAAAAAAGCATTAAATGTCCATCACTTTTAAAAGTATAAATATAAATATATATTAAATTCGTTAAGTCATGATGATGTTGCATAAGGTACGATATGATTTCAGTTTAACTTGTATTAATTAGTTTTCAACTTGCAATTAGTGCATAGAAGAATTGCTAGCAAATTATTGGTATTATATTCTAGAATTCAACAGTTTTAAGCTTTCGCAAATTACCACAAATTATGACATTTTAATATGGAATAAGCTGAGTCATTCTGTTAAGTTAAGAAAAAGTGTTGCAGTCTTTTTGGCTGAGTTTATAATGAAATTATATAACACTTTTATGCAAAATTCGAATTTGCTGTAAAGTTACACAAAAGTGTTGCATACTTTTAGCTGTGGGTAAAATTTTATTTGAAGCTCAGCCCGAAAGGCTGCAGCACGATTTTCTTAACTCATCACAATGAGTCGGCATTTTTCATATTAATATGCGAATTTGGCAAAAATATAACTTAAAACAAGTTTAAAACTCGTAAATTCTATACTAGTATATAAAACTAATTTCAAATTTTGTAGTAAGTTAATTGGTATGGTTTATAAAAAAAGGCTAAAGAACTATTAATGATGGTATAAAATTCTATTCCTATTCTGCTTCCCATCTTTAATGAATATAATTTAATGAAGACATGACTTTCTTTTTATTCATTCTTCTTATGTAGTATGTGCGTTTGGTGGTCAGTAATTTGGCTTTTCGTTAAACCTAAAACAATCTCAGTCAGTGTAAGCTGACACAATTTTCTATCTGTCTGAATGGACAGAAAATTTCAACTTAAATGGTTTTTTAACCCTGGCAGGTGCCACTGGCTTCGCTGTAGCTTACCTTTTTGGAACACTGTGCTACGGCCCCCTCAAAAAACACTTTACATATTAAAAAGTTTTTTTTTCTTCTTCTCTATGAAGGGGGGATGTGGCTGAATATAAGAAGCATCCTTGGGCAACTTCATTACACGTTCTCTTCTTTTTTTTTCAGTAAAATGCTAATTGTTTGACCAGCTCTCGACACTCAAGCGTTGGCTTCTTTTGGCTTGGATTTTTGCATGTAATTAATTAAAAATTTGTTGCCACAGCAACTTTATATTATTTGCTGTAATTGTTGGTGTTGTTGTTGCTGCTGTTGCTGTTGCTGCAGAGCCTCCACCCTCTGGCCGCTTGTCGAAAATGAAAATGAAAATAAAAAGGCTAATTAAAACTTGAAATATGTGGTAGCAAAGCACTATACAAATTGACCTAGAACAGACGATCTCTTCAGGCATCAAAAAGACTCACTCACTCGGCCAGGGAAAAAACTCACTCAAACTAAGATGCGTGCTAAAGCTACGCATACGCCGCGTGTAACAGACTCGCTCGCTCGCTCGCTCGCTAAGAAGCTCTCTTCCCGCTCTCTGAGAGCGCTCTCTCTGAGAGAGAGAGAGGAAGAGAAATGCAGTTAAATAATAAAAATCAATTAAAATGCACTCGAGTGCATTTTCAGCTGTGTTGTGTGTTTGTGTAAGATGAAATTGTTGTTTCGTGTGCCGAAAATTAGCAAAAGGCTGAAAGCTGAGATAGTAATCCCCTCAGCTCTCAGCTACAAATGCGTGATGCCGTTATAGTACACTCTGCCCTTTCGGCAGCGGCAAAATTTGCAATTCAGTTATTTGTGCAATTTCGCTCAGTCAAGTTGTGTGTGTCCTGTGTGCGCTTCACATCACCAAACAAACTCTCGAACCAACCAACCAACCAAACCGACTGCCGATAAACCGTTAACCAAACGCAACTCTGGCCACGCAGAGTCCATTCGAAAGCCAATATACCCCAACTACACGTCAGTCAATCCAATAAACGACGCCCAAACAAACACAACTGCATTAACTATCTGCCCCGTGGCAACTAACAGACGACACCAAAGCCAAAGCCAACGCTGACGTCGACGCAGACGCCAACGCCAACGCCAACAGCGACGCCAACGCCGCCAAACCGCATCAAACGTCATAATAAATAGGAGACACGCATTCCCAAAACGATTTGTCAGTGTGGCAGAAGGAAGAAGAAGAGCACCTACTGGCATTAGTATTTGCATTGACATTGGTGTTAGTGTTAGTGTGTGTTAGTGTGTGTGAAACTGTACTTTGGCGCTCAAAAATAATCATCGGGGACAAGCCAACAAACGGTAACCAGAAAAACCAATCAGACCAACTAAACCAGAGAATTTATAATTAAACGCAAAACTCGTTGATTCGATTATCATAATCATTTACATAAAAACGTAAATAATTTAATAAAAACTGAAAGTCAACAGCAACAGCCACACATTTCGACAGGTAAGTGCAATAATTGTAAATGAATTTATTATTATTATCGAACTACACACGGGCAGAATGATAAGAGGTTCCCTTGAAATTGATATGGATTATCATGGCAGAAACTTGAAAGTTTAATTGCATGGATATAATTTCACACTAAATATTAAATGATTTCATGCAAACGTTAATCATTGAGATAGTTTTTTGTGGTTTACTGTTATAATTCAAACTATTATTCAACTTGTTGTAGTATTGTTTAACTATCTACGAGTAGTATAATACTAGTGTTTATTAACTATCTCTTCAGCTCTTTACAAATCTGTCCATTAGTCACTCTTTTAATAGAGTTCTGTCTATCTATGTTTTCAGTCTATTCAGATCCTTTAAATTTAAATCTATCATAATCTTTACCCATATCTATATATTGCTTATCTATCTCTCTGTATATCCAATCTTTCTTTCTATATATATCTATCATCCTTCATTTTAAGCCTTGATTTTCCTGGGAAAATAGAATCAGTACGATGTAATAAGAATTTAATAAGCTCTTTATCGGCATCTATTTATCCAATCATTTGTCTCTATTTCCATATCTTTCCGACTATTTTTTTAGGCTATCCATCTAGTCAAGCATTTCTATGTTTCCTTTACCTAACGATATATATGAATATCTATAGTTTTATCAATATAATATATAAACATACTTTGTAGTCTATTCAACTTTTCATCTATACCTATTTATACCTATATCTACATATCTTTTTATCAATCTGCATATCAATCTATATTTATAGATTGCTTACTATACTTATTTATCTGTCTATTTTCTTTAATTCTTTTCACATCTTGAGACTCAGTCATTCTGATATTAACTTGGCTAAAGCTTTAAGTCATCAACATTAAGCTATAGTTTAATGCCCAATTGGATATACTCTTAAGCCAATCAATGTCATGATGAATACATTTTTAATAAGTATCTTGCCATGATGCAACTTGCGCTCTTCAAGTCGAGTCAACAACTGGGCTGCTTCTATTCGGTATTATGCATTCAGCTGAGGATGCAGCCAGGCGTTTGAGCCCATGTAATTTAAGGCAATTCGCCGAGTAAATCCCATTAAATGTTCAAGAACTTTGCTTTAGCTTCGCTCGTTACGTCATAATGCATTGTTCTCTTCTGTGGGAAGGACAATGGGCGCAAGCAGACAAGTACACACACACACACACACACACCCATACACCCACAAAGCAAAGAGAGCTAATTATAACTCCGCTAGACACTAGAAAATATGCAAATGAACGAATAAAGAACTAAGCCGAAACGGTAAAGTAAATTAACTAAGCAAAGATTTTGACAGTGAAAATATATATGTAAAATGTATAAAAATGTATAAAAAGCGAGACGAATGGCCAGCAAAAAAGCGACATGCTGCACATTTGCAGAGGGCGAAAAAATATAGCATAATAAAAAATAATAAAAAAGGAAATCTACAGAAAACAAGAACACAAAAATATATATTTTTTTACGTGCGCAGTAATGAAAGGCCTCGGGCATAAGTTTTAAATAAATATTTGACTGTGTATGTCTGCATGTAATTCAACAAAACAAAAATAAAAAGAATAGCACGAAAGAGAAGAGTAAAGTGAAAAATGAAACGAAAGCAAGCCAAAGAAACGGACAAGGGGTTGTGGATAGTTGAGGAAATGATGGGGATGCGCACTGTGGGGGAGTGAGTGCTGGGGGAGCGAACTGGTTCATATGAAAATTATGACGAATGATGTGAACATGCAAATATGGCGAATAGCGAAATTTTTATACTCTTAAATGAAAGTGAAATAAGGGAATCATTTCAGCTGTAGAAAAAGATAGAATTATATAAATGAAGAAGGCTTAATAAATTTAACACAGAAATATGATTGAAAATTAGTTTCAAGCATAAATAAAATTAACCAAGAAGTCGAAAATTAATTTGTATATTTTAAAAATCTTTATATAACTACTGAAAACAGACGTTATAAAAATTAATAACATTTATTCGAAATAATTGGAAAATTATAAAAGCAAATATATATGGGAACTAGGGATTTAATTTTTATAAAAAAGAGGAAGCGTGAAGATCAGTTTCCGATAGTGAATAAGATATATGAGCTTGTATTTAAATTGTTGAATTTTATTTATATTTATTGAAACATTTTTCCTAACACTACAAGTATTTCTAATAATAAATATGTGTATGTTTTTATATATTTTATTCAAGTACAACTTCTTGCTCTATTACTTCTATTTTAGTTCGCATTGTTCTTATCTCTTAACCAAATTTTATCTCTATTTGTTTATAAAATGTGCTTCCATGAATTCAAATATTTATTCTTGACTCAAATTGTTCTTTTTAACGTAAAGTTTTATAAAATATTTAGCAAACTGTGAATGCAATTTCGATTAATTTACTATCAAGAGAATATACTTTTTTGATAAGAGTCTCAGCAATTCTACGCATATCTTATAATACAAGTAGGATACCCGCTCGTTCTCTCCATGAGCAAATGCTGCTGATGATGTGGACGATAAAGAGCAGGCTAGGTAAATATGCACAGAGCAACAAGAACATGAAGAACATGAAGAGCTGGCTGACTGGTTGCCTCGCTGTCGACTGGGTGCACATTGAGGTACTGCTGCTTCTGCTTTGGGTAGGAGGTAGGGCTAGATGGGGCACTACTATTAAGGTCTTAACGATGTCGGCAAAGCAGTCTGGCCTAGCCAGAAAAATAGGTTGAGGTAGCCGCCGACAAGCGCCATGTTTAGAATATGCACACAAAGCGTAAGGCCAACAAAAGCTGGCAAGAAGGGGTTAACAGATGATGCCGGGGTGAAGGGAGAGCTTCCAGAGGCAAGGGCTTGAGCTCGTTGTTGCTGTTAGACAGTGTAACAAAAGATTTGCTTAGCTTTCATGTAAAGCGTAAAATACAAACAATTATGCAGCTGGCTTGGTAGAGAACGATGCAACATTCCCTCCCCCTCCCCCTCACCAACCTATTCCCCAAAGAGCCCAGCCCGCATTTCCTATTAAGTAGGCCGTCGAGCCACTTGAGCCCGAGACTTTGCTACTTGAAAATTTCGGACAAAGGCGCCTACATGCGTGTGTGTGAGTGTGTGTGTGTGTAGGCCCTTTTCCGACATCAGCTGAAGCCGACAAAATATGACAAATTACAAAATAATTGTGCGCATAGTCGAAATGTTGTACACGCGTTGCTATTGTAACTCTTGTTGGTGTTGCTGTTGGTATTGGTGTTGGTGTTGCTGTTGGTGTTGGTGTTGCCGGTGTTGTCGTCAGTTCACCTTGCAATATTAATGAACTCTTTTACATCGTCTGTCATTTCCATGGTATTCGTTGGGGCAAACGCCAACCGCAATGTTGCAATGAGTACGGGTACTCGCACTCTCTACTCACGATTCTTCATTTTCCATTCATTACACTTCGTGCTTCACCTCCAGTCTACGCCTAACTATTTGCATTGCAGTCGCGGGGGCGTGGACTTTCAGCAGGGAGTTAGGCGCAGGCTTGTTTAACCAAAGTCAACCGGGTATCGACTAGGTTCATGCGGCAACATGTTGCGAATTGCGACAGCTTGGGTTAATTACTTAATAAGCTTGGCCACATTCAAGTTCTTATGGCTAATACTCGACATCAAAGGTACTAAGTTTACTATTATTATTCACTTGATTACTAATCTTATACTAGACAAGCAACACCCTAGCCGATAGTTACCGATAGTAGATTACAAATTTGCGACCTTAGGGGCGACCTAGGGCCCATAAGATATTATCTCCCAAACAATTTAAGTCGCTAGCTCGTACCGTTTGGACTGTGCGATGTTGATCAGTCAATCAGTCAGTATATAGAAGATTATGCTAGTCGAAGAAGAAGATTATAGACGAGCAACGACCTAGTCGATAGTTACCGATAGTAGATCACAAATTTGCGACCTTAGGGGCGATCTAGGGCCTATAAGATATTATCTCACAAAGAAATTAAGTCGTTATCTCTTATCGTTTGGACTGTGCGATGTTGTTAAGTCAGTCAGTCAGAACAAGCTACCTTATATATATATAGAAGATTATGCTAGTCGAACAAGAAGATTATAGAGAAACCCCTTGCCGAAAGTAACCGATAGTAGATCACAAATTTGAGACCTTAGTGAAGACCTAGGGCCCATAAGATATGATCTCCCAAACAAATTAAGTCGCTATCGCTTACCATTTGGACTGTGCGCTATTGATCATTCAGTCAGTCAGGACAAACAACTTTCTATATATGGAAGATTATGCTAGTCGAACAAGAACCTTATCGTGATTATCGTTTATGCATAATGCTACTTACCGCACCGAGTTGTGTGTGTGGCACATTGGCAATCCCTCTACTGAATTATTTTTTATACGTTATCGTGGCACATTCGCTGCATCCTGCCCCAAGGCATAAGTTGGAAGGGGAGTTCTTTGGCAGGGGGGAGTGGCACTGACTCCCAAATGAACGCTATTCATTGTAGTTAAAGTTGGGTATAGTAAAATGCATTTTATATGGCCCGTTTGGCTGTTACATTTTTGTTTGGATTGCCTCGCGGGGATTCATTAAAGTTGGCTAAAGGATATGCATCATATAGCTTAAAGCTAACAATTTTTAGTGCCATCAAGCTGTTGGGGGAAACTGGGAACTGGGAAGTGTGGAAATTTTCGTCGTGACGAGATAGTTGAAACTAAAAAGGAAATTAAAGGAAAATGTGAAAATGTGCGTCGCACTACGGGTTTGAGTAATGGAACTTTATGTCGGGTGATGCCTGATGCCTTATACAAACAGTGTCCTTTGGCAGGGCAGGAGGAGCTGAGGAGAGCAGAGATTGCTGCCAGTTGGACTTGGCTTATTACATGCCACACTACTTCGGTGTGTGTGTGACTGTGTGTGTGTGTGAATGGTGCTAGCCAAAAACTTATTAGACAGTCGGAAATTGAATATTGTTCCTGTAGAATTGTTAAATGCTTTTCGCTCGGAGTGAAGTGCGAGTGCTATCCCAAGTCTGCCGTTGACGTCTACTCTCACATATAAGTACATATATATATATTTTTTAATATATTTTTTCAGCATTATACTAGTTGAACTATTCACATGCATGTGGTTTTCGCTTTTTCACATGACTTTCAAATTGTTTGCAACATATACGACATGCAATTAGCAAAAAGAAATTTGAGTTTGATATGCAGAAAGCATAATGAGTTTCTGCAGCTATTTCCTTAGTAAAGAAATGCATTATTACAATACGTTGTCAAGGTGTATCCCCAGCTGGTACTAGTATGAGTTCTAGTCATTATTAGTTACCGTTGCTGCTCATTAGCTTAATGTAAGCCAGTGGCATTAAGTGTGAACATTTATTGAATGTGCCTTAAACTGTAAATAAACTATTGAAACTGTATTAAACTCAGCCTTAAATGGCGACTGTCTGCTGCATCTAGCTATTCATTTCCCTTTCCCATATATGTCTGGCTGGGTTTCTGTTTCAGCCCAAGTCTCCATCCCCATCTACTGCTGCCTGTTAATGCCACTTGAGTGCTTCGCTTGGCTGGGCTTAAACTCTTTGCTGGCATTTGAACGTAGAAGCTGTTAAGAAACAGTGGAAGCTGCAGTTACTGCAATGCCACTTTGCATTCCACCACCACACACACTCGCACACACATTCACACACTCACATTCCTACTCACAGCTGCATCTGTGAACTCTGAAATTGAAGTTCAATTCAACGTTTTCATCTCTCTGACTAAAAAACACAAACGCATGTAAATTGGCCAATTTTCGTGCTGTCCCTGGCAGATCACCCACGCAGAACAGCAGCAGGAAAAAGGAAAAAAATATAAGAAAAATTGCCATGCTTCCTCTACAGTGAAATCCTTCTTTACATTTGTCTGTCTCTCGTTTTTTTATTCGCATTGCTTTTCGTTTTTCAATTTTCTCCTTTATTTTCGGCATGCACATCTTTTGATTTGCAAGTTGCACACTTTGCTGATTTGCTCTGTTTTTCGTATTCTTATTTTATTTGTTGTTGCTTTGACAGCCATCTAAGACCCTCCGAATGGGGATATGCAAGTCCCCAAAGAGTATTCTGCTTGACGTCTGGAAAACTGAAATTAAAGCTAATGGTAGAGCTAAGTTTAGATTCCCTTCAAAAAGTATATAAATCTCTGCAGTTTACAGGGTTATACAACCAGATTTAATTGGCAATTATTGCAGCATTGTATACTCTATATGTATATGGCTAAATCGCTAGAATCATGGCATCAAAAATACTATTTTTCTTTTGCCAAGTTTGATGTATTTTTGTTTTTGCTAGAGATCGAAGAGTTTACACCTCGCATGATATATCTAATGGGCATGTAAAGAGCGTGTAAGCTGTGCTTTCATCATTTTGTTTTCCTTTTCGACTAGCTCCATCTTCCCCCTCCCACCGTGTATCTGTGTGTGCTCAACGTCACATCAATCACGTGCCGACTTTGCTTGCATGTGCAGCAGAAAAGTATGCTACATTTTTTGCACTTAAGTAGCTGCTGCTGTTGCAGCTTCTCCTGCTGCTGCTGTGCGTGTTCTACACTTGCTGCTAGCAATTGAAATTTATTGTTGCTGCTGCTGCTGCAAAAACCGCACAAGTTGGCAATATATTGTGGCACAACTGCGATTTGTCAAGGCAACCGCAACCAAGAGGCAGCAGGCAACATCTTGAAACCCATTTCGACTTCGACTTCTGTGTCGTCTGCTCATTAAAATTTTAAATAAATATTGTGCTCCGCAAATAATTAATGATAAGTAATATCCGAAGCGTTTTGCCCTCGTCAAAGCTTGGTTGGCCGCGAAAGCAGCAGCTCGTTGTCTGGTTTATGCATTCGAATTTGATTAGACACCTAGACTCAGGCACTCAACCTCTCAGCTAGTGATTGCATTTACTATCAGTAAGACAGCAGTGGATTGATGCCAGGCAATCGTTTGCACCGGTTGGGCTTCATTAAAAGTTTGGCAGCTCGCGATTGGATGTGGTCTGTGAGCTAGAGATGAAGCTAGAGCAGCTGTTACTATGCCAAAGGTGCGCAAACCGCGATGTTTCATTAAAACTGTGGTTACACCTACTATATGCTTGAAGCCACGCAAAGGTTCTTTCGAGAGAAATGTGTGGTTTTGTCAATACAGTCGAAGGATTTAAAATGCAATTACATAGGGAGAACGGAAATAGAGCCGCATGATGAGCTAGATACATAACACTTAAGCCAGGTTAAGGCGATGCTTAAGTTGGATTTTAGTTACTTGTATACTTAGGATAAAAATCTATAGAAATATACATGGTATATATATCCATTCTGTATAATAGTGTGTATTATATTCAGTATAAAGTAATCGAGTAAAAACTGAATACAAATTGAAAACATAGTCTTGCCTTATACCCCCATTAATACAAACACTTAAGCCAGGTTAAAGCCAGACTTTAACATGATATTAGTTACTTATATACTACGGCTAAAAATCTATATAAATATACATGGTATATATATCCATTATATATAATAGTATATATCGTATTCAGTATATATTAATCCATTAAAAACTAAATACAAATTGAAAACATAGTCTTGCCTTATACCCATTAATTCGAACACTTAAGCCAGGTTAATGCCAGACTTTAACCTGATTTTAGTTACTTGTATACTTAGTACAAAAATCTATATAAATATACAAGGCATATATACATCCATTATATATAATATTATATATATTTAGCATATATTAATCCACTAAAAACTATATACAAATTGAAAACATAGTCTTGCCTCATACCCATTAATTCGAACATGTAATCGCAATTAATGAACTTATAAATAAATGGCATAGTTCCCAACAATTGTTGTCAGCCCAATTAGCCCATTTCATGTGGCAAATAAAACATAAATATTGCCATGTGTTAGATACAATACACACACTCACACACACACACACATCACTGGCTGCTGTCCCTGTACGGATAAATTAACAATAATTTATGCATTTCTAAATGTTCGTACCAATGCAAAAGATTCTCAAAATCAAAAATAATTGCAGCAAATAATGCTGTTTTGTTGTAATTGCAATTCAGCATATTCTATACGCAAAAGAAAATGTGCAGCTAAAAATAAACAACGTCGGGTGAGGCAAGTTGGCACTCCAAGTGCCTTCTCATCGGCTGCTTCTGGCTGAGTAAGTGCCTCGGCCAACGAATTCTCCTCACAAATGCCAAATGTAGTGGCTTGTCAGACCAGTCGAAACAACTCTTGCTGAGAGAGAGTGTGTGTGTGTGTGTGTGTAAGGGTGTAGACTGGGCTGATTCGCACTCGAGATGTCACAGGGTTGGCGCAAAAAAGAAAAAGACTCGGGAAAACTTTCGCTCTTGAAGCTGTTGTCCCCGCACTCGAAGAGTAGAAATATTTATGCAGGTCCCTCAAGAGGGGTCTTGATAGCAACGGGAGCACTGAAAAGCTTCAAGTGACAGTAATCAAGAAAAAGAATTTCAAGTATTATAAATTGTTTTTATATAAAAGATTCATTCATTTATATGAAAGACTCATTTATTGTAGTATTGTGCAGACAATAAAAGTCTAAAGTGCGATAACTGTAGCTCTAGTTCCATAGTTTGTTCTACAATTAAAATGATAAACGCAGTGAATTAACATATTAGTCAAGAGTTTACATAATTTAAGAATTTAATCCATTTAATCTTATTACTTCATTCTTGTATTTTACTTTCATATTCGTTTGTATTGTTTAACTGCTTTGTGACAGTGTTGCCAGATGGTTATACAGTTCATTCATATTCGATAGTGCTACTAAGCTGCTCAGTTACAGCGTTGCCAGATGATAATTCAATGCAATTATATAGATCGGTTGAGGTTCAAATATGTTGTAGCTTAAAAGAAAAAGAAACTGTAGATTCAAGATCGAAGACATATTATACTTCCTTGAAAATAGAAGCTTTATACGAACAGGTCTGAGTTCCTATTTTTGACTAACATGTGGTACCGATATTCGATTCATTATTTTCATTTTCATTTAGCTTCGTTTGTGATATATTTTGAATGAATTACCTTTGTTGGTAAATGTGTGTATATACAACAGACCTTTTCAATTCTTTTTTTAAATTTAATATATATTTTTTTTACATATTTTTTACATTATTTTATTTTAAAAGAATGTTTAATAAGATGTTTGAATCTGAACAGAAATTTATTAGAAAAGGAGAATAAAAATAAAGAGATTTAGCTAAATGCTTATGTACTTAATCCACTGGTTTTTAAGCGCCTTACTCAGCCTATTCATAATTTATAATAATAATAAAATTGCTTTGGCTCAATTTGAGTAGGATGACTCGCATCCCTAGTGCTTGGCATCACTTGTTGAAAAGTCAGCATTCATATATGCTGAATACTGTGTGTATAGTGTGTGTGTTGTGTGTTGTGCATGCTGTCTATATATTATGTACTAAATCTGTCGTTTTCCTTCAATATGTCAACGGTGTTGGTCGTTGACGCCGTCGCCAACGTTGCCAGGTCTAAAATGTGTTTCTTTTTTCCTATTTTTTGTGTCATTTTGGGCATTTTGCTTGCGCTTTCTCTCTGTGTATCGGTCTCTCGTCTATGTCGTCGTCGCTAAAATTTAATTAATGTGAAAATTTGCACAGACTGAGGCTATTTATAAGTTGTTGTAAGTGCTCGCAGTCAGTGCCTCTGTCACTGCCTCTATCTCTGCCTCTGCCTCGGCCCACCTCTAAGCATAATCCCCATCAATATGTACGCCATATGCAACGTAATTGAAATTTGTGCCTTCAGCCAACAACAGGCAACAACTTCAAAATCCACAGAGCCTAAGCCAGAGCCTGAGCTAATTCCCTATATCTCTGACGTTGCATTTTGATAATATCGATCCACAGAGAGTGTATGTGTGGGTGTTGATACTGTGCGCCGCTTTAATATGCAAATGTGACATAGACGGCGATTTTCTTGTTTGCATATCAAACAAATTGACGACTTGTTGCGAACTCGTGGTAGGCGTGTCCAGCACAACCCAATATCACATGCCATTGACATCACCGAGGAGCAGATAAAACAAAAGCACTCACAGCGTTATGCGACTCTGATGAAAGCTGGCAGCATGTGCAAAATTGAACTCAATGTCACCAGGTCGACCACTTGACACGCTTTTGGTGATATACCCTGTAATTCAGTGTGGGTATGGTGGCTATGATGTGCTTTGTTTTGTATAGAGTTTAGCTAACTGTCTAAGGGAAGCGATGACAGATACTATTAGAGTAATATAAAGATACATATTCACATTTATAAAATATATAAATATGAATGTAAATTCTTATAGGGTATATCTAAGTGTAGCATCTAAGTCTATCGTTTTATATAGAGTTTAGCTAACTATCTATGGAAAGTGATAACAAACTCTATTAGAAAATATATACAAATATGAGTGTATATTCTTACAGGGTATATCCCAGTCTGCACACCTGTTAACTACTGATTCTTACCATCGTGAACAGGTGCACATGCTCTTACGCCTGGTCCATCGGTATAGTTTGAACGTGCCTCGCCCAAGTCTTGGGCAGAGCATCAATGAAAAGTGTAATTGAATTCTGATTTAAAGTCCTTTGATATCGTAGAGCTACAATGGTAGGCTTGGCCTGCCACATGGTTAGGCGTCCACTTCAATTTGGCTTGATTCAATTCACCTTACCTCCCTCCCTCCCTTCTATTGTTGTTGCTGTTGCAATCATTTTGTGCTATGCTTTCTGAAAATACTATATCGGAAAAGTAAATCGATGAACTGGCATTGGACGTATTGACTGAGTGTGTGTGTGTGTGTGTGTGTGTGTGTGTGGCTATTGACCAGACTTTCGGCCGTATACTAGAAAAGTCAAGCTAAACCAAAGCAACCAATAAAAATAGTTACAAACACAATAGAAAAGTTCTTGCAAATTGATTTGTTGCAGATCTTCTTCTACGGGGCTTTTGTCAGGCATTGGCAGACATGTGGTCGTGTTCTGTCTGTTTGTATTTGGTCTTTTACTTTAATTACTTAGATTAATTGAAAAGGCTTGCCAGAGATTCTTTTTCCATCTGCCAACTGTAAATTGCAATTTTAATTAAGCTGCACAGAGAGTTGGCCAAAGTTGAAATGGAATTCCAAAGTTGCAGTTGGTATTCGATTTGTAGAATGATTTGCAAACATTTCGCATTACACATATGCAATTTGAATTACGATTTGCGAATAAATCAACAATTTGTACTTCTTTGTAAACAATTTGCAGTTAAAAACTAATTTATTTTACAGTTTAGGTGAATTTCTTGTTAAAATCTGTTGCATATTGTCGATTGCCAACGACTGTAGCCTTTTTATTTTACAGTTTAAATAAACTTGAGTAAGTTTAGGTGAATTTCTTGATTATATCTGAGGTCGATTGCTAACGACTGTAGCCTTTTTTCAACTGCTACTCAGTCAATTTAAGGACTGAGGTTTATCCGTATTTTCATTGCTTTCCTATTGTTTTGAATACTCCCTTCTTTTGATATTGTCGATTGCTAACGACTGTAGCCTTTTTTCAACTGCTACTCATTCAATTTAAGTCTGAGGTTTATCTGTATTTTCATTGCATTCCTATTGTTTTGAACACTCCTTCTTTTGATAAGCTTTCACCTCTGTGTACCATATGCAAATCTGTTTACTTTGACTTCTGTTTTCTTAACATTGATCTTCCTTGAGACTTGTTTTCGTTGTGCTCCCATTGTTCCTCGCATCGTGTGCTGCATAAAACATGAACTTTCACCCATTGCAATTATGCTTAAGCGTTCAGTTGAGCGCTTTTATTCCACTAATATCTCCCCTGTTCTCATACATAATGAGCTCTTAATCCTCATCACAATTACACGCGCTTCCCACGCAACAACAACAGGGAGAGTACGGGGAATGAGGGGGCATGGCAACACCACCACATGCCCTGAACTCATTACAGCCTCATTAAAGCGCAAGAAATTTGAAAAAAAGAACAAAAAAAGGAATCACAACGCGCTGCTTAAATTTTGTAAGTTATCCTATGCCATACATAAATACACACACATATTCTAACACTGAACACAGCCCTTTATAATTGCCGCATATCGCCATAACTAAAACCAACTCTAACGGAAAATATTTTGTAATTTAAAACGCGCGACAGACCCGAAATACCCCCCACA